>JARVGS010000548.1:8526463-8539197 GCA_031762315.1 Hypsolebias antenori | reverse complement strand
CAGGGGGTGGGGCTTGTTTGCAATAGATGTATACTGCAGGGGGTGGGGCTTGTTCGCTATAGATGTATACTGCATGGAGTGGGGCTTGTTCGCTATAGATGTATACTGCAGGGGGTGGGGCTTGTTTGCAATAGATGTATACTGCAAGGGGGCGGGGCTTGTTTGCAATAGATGTATACTGCAGGGGGTGGGGCTTCCCAGGAGCTCTGAACCATGTCTCGTGGATGATGAAAGATGAGTGAAGACCATCATGATCACGAGTGTCGATTGTTCAGCTTCGGATGGAGTATGCTGGCTCTTTAGGAGGATGAAAAATAAAAACATCTATGAATCTTTTCTGAAATAAGATAGCTGTCTTCTCATTAATTTGAAGCTTCAGATATTTATTTATTTATTTATTTTCCAGAGGCTCTAGACCAGTTTCTTATTGGCTGCCATAGTTACTTGACAATTAAAGCTCATTTTGGACTTCCAAAAAGCCTGATGAATGGCAGAAAAACTAAATTATCTCATTGACCCACTAATCTGTGCTTTGAGCTCTGGTCACTTTCTAGTCTTTTAGCAGGTACCAGTTTCTTTGTGTCTGTGTTTGTCTGCAGCACGGTGGATGCAGCTACTCCTCTCAGACTGAGATGCAGCATGAAGCAGAGCTGTCCACAGCGCTGGATGCTTTTATTTTTCTCTGCAACATTAGTCAGAACAGACAACTCCACTGACACATCACTGCTTTGAGATAGTCCTCACCGCTTGTTTGTCTGCCTCACCCTACTCACTGGATCAGTCAAACTGCTTTGATGAGGATGTGCGCAAAAGGCTTTGCAATATCCCAAAATCCCCCGGCAATTATAATTGCACGCCAGCAATGCTCAGGGCTTCTGCAGACTGAATTGTGTCTAATATTTCTGTCAATCTATCTGCCAGACTTTTTGATCAAACCAGTTTGTGAGACTTTATGAAAATGTGTATCGTTACAATGACATTTTAATAATGCACCATTATATTGTCAAGTGGTGTGTTTCGGTGGTGCAGAGAGTAGAAGCTGTGTAACGGCTGAAGCAGCGTCTCAGCAGCAGTAATTTCTTAAACTCCACGGAAAATAAAGAATAAATAAAACATTCTCTGAACTTCAACGGCTCAATATAAAGCTTTAAATATGTGCCTCATGGCTCTTTTTATTGACCCTCTGAAGCTCAGGTATCTCCTCCACACTCACCCACCGGCTGTTGCCATTAAATAAGAAGAAGGAGTTTATATATTAAAATGTCTCGGAGCAATGTTGGGCTGGAAAATCCTTCAGTCACACATTCAGACCATCTGCAGCTCCGAACACTCCTCTACCTTCTATTATTCAAGAGTTTTACTGCAGACAATGCACTGAAGGAACGGTGCACCCCTGCCCTTTTTTCTAGCTTATTTTGTTAATTTCCATTTAAATCAACCACTCAGAGTGAAAACTACTACACTGATTTCATTTGACAGAGAATAAAACGGTGCCAACGATATGATCTGCCAAGTTTTCGGACTCCTCTGTCCACTAGAAGATGCTGAATATATGTTTAACAATTTCCATCTTTTATGCTCAGAGCCATGAATCAAAATGATGTTCAAGGTGGCTCTTAAAAGTTTAACAGGCTGATCTCTGACTATCTTTTGATGGGAAATAAAATCATACTCGTGTCAAATTCATCCAAGATTGAGTTCCTCTAATCGGTTCTGCTTTCCTGTGCAGTAAAGAAGGAATTACCCATGCAAAGCAGAAATCATTTTGTTAAACATTACCCGTCGTGATTCATGGGTTCTGCTTCAGTCCAAGTTGGCATTCCATGTGTCAAATTAATCCACTTCTATTTCCAGGCTGCTGTTTACGCCCAAGGCAACACTAAAAAATGGAAAATCTGAAGGACTACACTGAAAAAAGTACAACAAAGAAGAAAAAAAAAAAAACACTTTTTAAATACAATCAAATAGACTTGTGTCTGAGCTGAGGCTGATATTTTGATGTAAGATCATCAGAATCACATATATAAATATTTATTTTGACATATTTGTTTTAACTTGTTAAAAAAATCTGTATTTCTCTCTTATGATTGTCTATTGTTGATTGTCCAAGGAAAATCTACTGTTGCTGTTGTCATCATTCTTAGTTTGTAGCCAGGTCTCTCTTGTAAAAGAGTCCTCAAGGCTCAATGAGATGAACCTGCCTAAATAAAGGTTAAATGAATGAAAAATAAACTATTTTTCCAAATGGGTCAAAAAGCCATCTGCAGCAGGTAAGATACTGCCCATATAATCTTTCCAAAGAACTTCACTCCAGAAGATCTGAATAATCCCTTTACTTTGGATTTTAAATGACTCAAAGACAAACCAAAACAGTCAGCCGTGCACGTGATGAACAACTCGGTAAAATACATTTATTGACAAGAAAAAGGTCGTCTTTAATTTTACACACAAAAATATCAAAATACTTTACAGGGATTATCATCTGATATCGTCGAATTCGATCAAATTAAATTTACATCACGTGCGTTCAGTGCTCCTTCCTTCCTTCTCGTCTGTTCGGGGAAACGATGCATTTAAACGGATGCATAGTTAGAACTCGTTGCGCTTTCAAGAGACGCCGCTGCATTTCATGCGTTCCACACCCCCACGAGCGGACGCCTCGGACAGAACCGGGCCAAAAAACGTTGACACATGTTAAAGATACACAGTACGACATTCAGAACACGGATCATCTGGGTCTCCCAGAACCTCAAAGCTTAAAACGATGGATGTGTTTTTACACAAACGTATTAAAGTTTACAACTCTTATTCCAACGTATAAAAAAGTACTAAAAAAACAAAAACAGTTTACGTTTGGGCTCGAAGCGCCCCAGTGCAACAAGACAAAGAAACCGCTTCAGAAACAGCCGGACTTTGTATTTATTTTCCTAACCCTCCAGCTGTTGGTAAACAAAGGTCCTGTTTGGAGTAAATAAAATATTTTCCTTTTCTCTGCTACAGTTTGTATCAGCTGCTCTACTGAAATGAACAAAAACGGGTTCTGACCGGCAACAAAACGAGGACCAAACTGAAACGAGACGGGTCAGAACTGAGCGAGAAGCTTTCAGTGCCAAAGAGAGTCACAGTACGGATCAAACAAGAACAGTTCTGCTCTGCCTCCCAAACCAAAGAGAGGAAAAAACATATGCTCGTTTATTCACACGTTTCGGCTGCTTCAGCTATCAAAAGTAGAAACAAGCTCATTTTACAAAACGTTAAAAAACAAGCGTGAAACGAGGACGGAGTTGAGCCGCCGGCTCTCTGTGAAACCTACCGTCGTTAAGGCAGCATCTATTGCTTAAAAAAAAAAAAAGTTGAGATTTAACTGTGAAAAGGACAAAAACCTCAGGACAGAGTGCAAAATACTCCAACAAAACCAGGTGAGGTCAGGAAGAACAGGAAGTGGGTTGGTGAGGTCAACAGATTTCACAAGTCGGGTTTTATTAAAGCAGAACTAAACCCAACAGGTCCACAGGGTGTCAGAAGTGCTGACCGATCAGTGGGACCAGTGCTATCAGGAACATACACGTACAACGCCAAGCTGAAAAGACATCAGCAATAACCTCAGAAGAAACTGTTGATCCATCTGGATAGGGTCAACGGTCATTTGTAGACCATCTGGACCTCCTCGTTCTACAGAGAAAGCGATTATTCACAAGTGGAAAACGTTTAGGACAGCTCCCTGCATTCACCCTGAAGGTCAGACCGTGCAGTGACTCTACAGGCCTCAGCCATGACATCTTCTCTAAAAACATGGCAGCACAACTTCTGGACCAGAACCAGACCAGAGGACAGACGTTTACCCAGAATGCACTGCAGCAAACAGCTCCTCACAGCTGTCAGCACGGTGGTGGAGGGCTGATGGTTTGGGCTCCTGTCAGTCATTGATGGACCAGAACTCCTCTGGAGACCAAAGGGTTCTGGAGTCCAACAACCGATGTTTGGAATGAACTGAGTCCAACAGGACAAAGATTCAGAACACAGCAGCTGATCTACAATGGAACGGGTCAGAAAGAACAGAACCAAGGTCCAGTCAGAGTCCAGTCTAGAAACCTCTGAACTAAAGCAACGCTCAAAAGAAGAGGGGGCCACAGTTCCTCCTGAACCAAGAGAGAGACCAACAGAACCCACTGAGGGTTTGGGTGCTGGAGGAGGTTCTACTGGTCTGGAACCAGTTTTTACTCCTTTGTTTGATCCTCCTTGGTTGGATCTGCTGTCTCTTTAGATCCTGGTGAAGGTTCTACAACCTCAGGACCGCCCCCCCCATTTCTTAGAAGCTGTCTATGCTGTTCAATAACACAAAGCGCACATAGAAAAAAAAATTAACAGTTGCCAAAGGTTTGGTTTGATCCGATGAATCTCCGCAGCAAGAGGAAGGAAATGAAAGTTTGTCTTTTTGACATGGACAAGAGTCCAACGCCCAGTGGGCGGAGTTTCCACCCTCCAAAGGCTACCATGGTGAGCACGCACCAAATAAAACCAGAGTTTGAGGTAATAGCTAGCTTATAACCACACGAAGACGCGACCACGTTTATCCTTTACATGAGAAGAAGTGACGAGCCGAAGACCGGGCGAAACTGGGAGAGCTCAAACGGGAAGACGAAATCTGACGGAAGACGGCTGAGGTTGCTCGAAGTGGCTGAACTGTGTTTTTTCCTCGCCGACGCTGGTTTGGGCAGCGGCGGGAGATCTCAGTGCTCGGAAACTTCAAAATAAAAGCCCGCCCTCATCCGGCGGTGACAAGCTGCAGACGCAGCTCCCATTGGTCGAGCTAAATTAGTGCAATTTGTAAAGAGACCATCATGCTCTCTGAAAGCTGCCTGGGAAAAACTTAAAAACTAGTGGAGGAACGTCTGTTAACAAGGATTTGAAAAAAGAAGCTTCGCGCCTCCGTCCGCTGATACATTCATGACGTTTGTCAGGAGGAGACGACGAGACGAGGGTCGACCTCGAGCTGCTCCAACAGGAAGTTACATCATCAGCCGTTCTTGTTTCCTCCTTTGTCTCCTGCAGCCTGGAAACAAAAAACACAAGATGCTCTTTAAACTGTGACATCATCACCACCTGATGTTAACAGGAAATGATGCAATGTCCAACACAATCACATCAGGAATTAGACAAACCTAAAACAACGCATCACAATCCCTGCCTCATTCTACTTCCCTCCTCAGGTTCTCCGCAGAAAGTCCTTCCTGTTCTCTGTCCTCACTCCACCTACCTCTTGTCTCAACTGTAAACTCAATGACACACCAACATCGTTGCCGTTAACATAAAGTATACCTGCATTCCTGCCTTCGATTCAATTCAGTTTATTTATAAAGCACCAAGTCACAACAGAAACCTTCATATAAAAAATAAAACTTTTAACATTGTTTATCTGAGGAGCAGACTGCTTTACTCCATCACAGAACTCTCATCTTGAGTAAGCATGAAGGCGACAGTGGAAAGGAAAAACTCCCTCATGAAGAAGAAACCTTAAGCAGAAATAGGCTTTGACATATTGCACGTTTGGTTCTGTATCTGTCAAGTGGATTGGGCTTTGCTCTGATCTTGGACTCAGTTCACGCCTATTTGTTGAAGAAGGCGGAGTCGCCATCTTGTGGCGGACAGACGTTATTGTAATTTATTTTTTAAGGCAGATTTCATATTGTTGCTAGTTGCCTTTAATGTTTAACCCTGCGTTGTCTAGGATCTTGAATGTCAACACTGCATCTGGCAGTTTCATTTTGAACTTGCACCGTCGTTCAAATTCGATAATGTAGTTCATCATGGATGTGTCGCCCTGTCTGTTGATCCCATTAAACTGCATAAACTTCATACTGTCGATTCTTTTCTTCTATGAAGAACACTGAGTCCAGCTTGGCCAAAAGAACAGTAATTCTCGTATCGGCGTTGAGGTGTTTCACAACAATTTCCAGGGCGTTTTCTCTTGCTCTTCTCGATAGTGACAGAGTAACCGCTAGAACCTGCTTCTTTTTGTCCAAGTCGGTAACGAGCCTCCAGATTTAAATCTCATTTTTACGTCGTAAGACGTCTTATCGAACGGTGGAGGAACTTTGTAATTCCCAGCAGCAGTCATCCTCTGCTATCACTTTGTAAACTCAACAATCACACCTCGGATGTGAGCGTCCACACTTTAATCGTCTTCATTGACATAAAGTACACCTTCCTTCACACTTTCTCCCCCTCCCAGTAACCTAACACATGCGCAGTACAACTTAACACCCTGCACCTGCATCCACAGATCTCCTCTTTGTCTTTTTCCTGGCAGCTGCATTTCTAACATCCTTCTACCAACATACCCACTGTCCCTTCTTGGGACAAGTCCAAACACAAATTACTTAAAGTCCTCCCCTAGAGGCGGAGAGGACAGTCCAGCCTCCTCCAGCTGAGGACCGTGGCCTCAGATCTGGAGGTTCTGATCTTCATCCAGTCAAAGCAGGAGACCACGGCTCCAGCAGGACCACATCGTCTGTAAAAATGTTTTCTTAAAGCTGCTTCCTGCACAAACGCCGCAGGCGACTAGTGATGATGTCACAGAGGTGATTGTATTAATTATTAAAGCTAAGAGCATAAAAATGTTTCCCCTAAGTGTTTGTTTTCACGTGGGAAGGACACATATGTCCATCATCCTCTGGTTCTGGTCTCAGGGCCGGAGTCCAGACCTCTCTCTTCACAGCTGCCTCTTCCATCTCTTCTGGAGGACTCCAAGGTGTTCCCAGACCAGTAGGCTCTCCAGTATGTCCTGGGTCTTCCCGGGGTCTCCTCCCAGTCAGATCTGTCCTGAACACCTCTCTAAGGAGGCGTTGGACCTGCAGAACTGCAGCCCTCAGCTGTGAAAGTCATCCTTCATGTTTCATCTCTCAACACCAGAGGGCGGTGTTGAGTGTTTTATTAGTAATTTATTTGATCATTTTTTGAATTCCCTCTTTTCCCTCTTTGTTGGAGCACTTGGAGGATCTGAACGTGTTTTATGTAAACGGACCGGCGGGTCCACTTACCCCAGGTTTGTGGAGCGCGTTGTCCTGCAGGCCAAAGAGGCCCCCTCCCTGGCCGCCCTGCAGGGGGGAGGCTGTGGATGAGGGCATCAGGCCGGGTGAGCTCGGAGTGGAGGCGAGAGGTCCGGTCAGCGTGAGACGCCTCTGCAGCAGCTGACACACCATCATCTGCTGGTCCTGGAGGAAAGGACCACAGCCAGGTTAGGACCTGAAACGGTGCTCAGATCTGCTTCGAGTCGTGTAAAACTCAGTCTGGTTTGGAAATGCTTCATCTCGGCATTGATCAGACCAAAAAACTGAAACAGAAATATTTTATTGTGAATTCACTCTATTGTGATCCATTTACCTCCTGCACATTTTTCAGGATCTCACAATTTTTGTGCCGTTTCAACAAATCAAAACGTTCAGCTCGTTCAGGACAATCCTGCTATGATGTTTGGTATTGGTGCAACTTAAGCTTTTTGAAATATTTAACCTTTTCTGCCATTTTTTTTACCCGTAGAAAACGAATTGAGCTCATTTTAAATCCTTCACATCTTTACGTGTCGACAACCTTTTACTGCTTTCACATTTTGTTCTGCTTCAGCTTCTTTCAGCTTCCTTGTGCAAATTTAAATTTTCAGCTACTTTCTGTTCGTTTCAGCTGTTTTGTGCTCCTTTCAGCTTCCATCTGCAAGTTTCAGCCTTTTCCGCTATTTCAGCTACTATTTAGCTGTTTTATACTAATTTTAGCTTTAAACTCCTTTCAACTTTTTTTCAGCCTAATTCAGCAAAAAGTGCTCAACTTCTGGCAATTTCAGCTTCTTAAAAAAAAAAATTAGCTACTTTTCAGCTGTTTTGGCCAATTTCAGCTTTTTTCAGATATCAACATTTTAGAGCTCATTTCTGCTTCTTTCAGTCTAATTGGTGAACATGTTTTGTTTTTTCCTGCTAATTTAAGCTCGTTTCTGCCTTTTCAGCCTTTTTTTATTATCCTAATTTTTGTTCTCATTTCTGCTTATTTAATGTAATTTAGCAAATATGTGTTCTTTCTGCTTTCTTCTCCTAAATTAGTCTTGTTCTTCAATTTCAGCTGTTTTTCAGCAATAAGCATTCACACTGCATTTTCACAGGAAATGTAATTCCTCTAGTTTTATTTTATTTTACAAGTACTAAAACGTTTTGCAGCACATCTTTAATTGTTAAATCGAGCCTCTTCAGCGTGTTCTCCCTCCACCAACCAGAACCTGATCCCCATCATTTTTTCTGTTCTTTGAACGCAACTCACGACAGCAACTGAACTTCTCAGTCAAACAGGAAACGGATCAGGTTCTATATTTAGCGACGCCGCTGCGGGCTGGGTCCAAACCCGGCAGACTTTCAGCACTTTGCAAGTCAAATACGAGTCGCTGCAGGAAACTCTCGGCGCCTCATTAAAAACCTGAACCGGAGCTAAAGGATGCAGATCGCCCGCTGCCTCTCAGACCATAGCTTTAAACCGGGACGGCCCGGCTGTATCGTGAGTGGTGCTCAGTGTGTGTGTTAGGGACGACTCTCAGCTGCTTCCACACCAAGTTTCAGCTCAGCATCTTTAAAATGAACCACCTGCAGCCATTTTTGTTTTTCGTATTGCCAGCTGGCTGCGTCGGCCATCTTTCATTGGTTTGAACCTTTTGAACAGCCCAAACTGAGTCTGTCTCATTAAAATCTGAGATATTTATTTGATTCTGATTAACAGAAATCATTATTTTAATTGTCAAAAATACAGATCTTAATTGTAAATACTGAGCTTTGTACGAGTCTGTGGTTTTATCTTATTCCTTCTGCTGCCGTGAAGATTCTGGAAATAATTAAATAAAATTTGTCTTATTTAAAAAAGGTAAACGATAATAAATATTCTGACACCCAGGAGGCAGAATTAAAGGCTCTGAAGAGAATAAAAACACTTAAACTGAAACGATTTCCGGATCCTAAAATAATTTTTTTCCAAACAAAGTAATAAACATAAGTAATAAAAAAACAAACGTCATTTAAATCCCGGCTTTCATTCAACATTTAATCATTGCTGCAAACTGCCTCCATTACAGCTGGTCTGTTAGAAAAATATCTCATAATCCACTGGATGACTGGATCTCTTACTATTGGAGCAAACAACACTCAAGATGGCCGCCACAGACAACTAAAACATATGTGATCAGTCAGTTTTACAGCTGCTGAGCTAAAACTTGTTGTGGTAGTAGCTGAGGGTCATCCACAACTCTGCACAGAATACTCGTGAACACATCATGAAACATCTGAATAATAAGACTTAAGAAAAAAAAATCATAGTAAAAGGAAGAAGAACAAGGAGAAGTCAAAGTTGAAGAAGAAGAGCAATAAACAGGTTCAGGTGGACCTTTAAACCTTCTCCCAGCCCGTTTCAGTTTCATGGTGGAGACGAGAGGTTTGTTTACCGGCGTGAAGTTCTGAGACGTGAGAAACTGCTGGAGCTGCTGCTCCAGAAGAAGCTGCTTCTGCTGCTCGGACAGAAGAGAAGACCTGCAGCAAACCAACACATCCCTGCTTACAGAACAGAACCAAAACCGGGTCGGATCAGAACTTCTGATGAGGAGCGGGGCTACGTACGGGCTCGCGCTCTTGGGGAACTGGAAACTTTGCGCCAGGGTCTGGGGGTTGAGCGGCGGTGGCTGGGGGCGCAGAGCGGGCAGCGCCGGAGACTGGAGCACGCCGTTCAGCTGAGGACTTCCTGCCAGGGACGCCATGAGCCCCCCCACCACGGGCAGAGCAGAGCCGCTGGCCGGACCGACGCTCCCCAAATCGTCGGTCCCTCCTCGACCCAACCCGTTGAGTAATGGCTGCCCAAAGGAGGCGGGGCTCTGCTGGGGAGGGGGCGTGCCCTGGAAGGAGAGCGACGAGCTGCTGCAGGACGGACTGCCAGACTGAAGCTCCTGCAGGAGACAAAACACGCCCATCTGTCAGTTCACGATCCAGTACCTCCCGAGACGTTTGTCCACATCGTTGATTCAACGACGGGAAGAATCAGTTTCTGCGTTAAAGGAGTTCAAGTTTCTCACTTCTGACGAGGTAACGAAGGAGGCGTCGTTCAGGAAGCAGCTCTTAGACACGGGACTCCTGTTGGTGCTCAGAGGGTCTGCAGACACGAGAGGCAGAACCAGAGGCTGAAAACTACGACCCGGTTCTGAAAAACTGGTTTGAACGTGAACCAGAACAGAACAAACCTCATAAAACAACAAATGAAATGTTTAAGAAACAACAAGAGACGTTAAGATAAATGTGAAGCAACTTGAAAGTTGGTCCAGGTCTCCTCTGAAGACGCCTCTCTTCTTTAGCAACAGTCTGTAAAGGTCCTGGACCCGAGGAGACCGGTTGTTGGAGGTTCTGGATGGCCATCCGTGGTTTCCAAAGGAACTTAAGATTTGGACCCATCTGACCTCCAGAAGTTCTGGTCCATTTGAAACGAGCTCTGGTCCAGAGAAGACGGCAGCGGTTCTTGATGGTGTTCACATCTGGCTTCTTCTTTGTCTGACAGAGCTTTAAGCAGCAGCTGTGGATGAACTATAATTACAAAGCTCTGTGGAACCAGACCTGGTTTTAATGCAGTGGGCCTGAAGGTCACGACCTTCAGCCTCATCCTTTGAAATCAGAGGTTTCTACAGATTCTTCTTATCTGGTGATGAGATTACGAGCTGCAGATGGAGCTTAAAGTCTTTCATTCAAGAACTTCATTCTGAAGGTTTTCTTCACAGACTGATGAACCTCTGCCCGTCTTTACAAGTTCTAAGAGATTCAGTCTCTAAAAGTCTCTTTGTAGCCCGTCTTGTTGTAAATTAAGCTAATTATCTTCCTCCAGCTGGTTTTTATTCATCTCTATTTACTTTTACAGCCTTTTGTTTCGAGTGGATCTACTCTTTTAGACATACTAGTCCTGGGTTAGCCTAACCTCGTCCTCTCTGACTAAAGAACCGTGGCTTTTCAAGTACTGACCGCTGACGTTTGTTGCTAAATAAACCAGGACATGGAGAAGCTGAAGGTCTGATGTGAAGATGCTCACCTTGGGAGGACAGGAAGTTGATCTTAGCCGACGTCTGCAGGGACGCCGAGTGGACGTGGGGCGGGAAAGGGACGGCCAGCTCCGTGTTGAGCAGCTGCAGACGGTCCTTCTTGGCCGTCAGGCTCAGGATCTGGTCCTGGAGGCGCTGGTTCTCCTGCTGCAGGGAGTGAAGCGACTGGAGCATCTCCACAACTGGAACAAGGAGAGCCCACGTCAAACATTTCACTAAACAGTTGTTTCCAGGAGGAAAATAAATAACAAAAAAATAACTAATAAATCTGGAATATATTGAGACTGAGCAGCAAATAGTTCTGGACGGTCCGGGCGTTTTCATTCTTACACACGAGACTGAACCAAAGTTTGTACTTTAAACTTAGGCAAAATTAAAACCAACCGTAAAATAATAACTACAAAGAAACACCCAGTTTTACAATTTAATCATAAACAAGTAAAAAATAAACTCTGAAGTGGAATTCCTATATTTTAGATTTTAAAGCAACAAATTTGTCAGATAAAATGTTGGACACAGGAAATTAATGTGAAGTTTAAGGATTTTTGTAAAATGTGGTGCAGGTTTACTATTAAACCATAAAAATATAGTTTATTCTTGAAGGTGAATTAAAAGTAACAGGATGTTTTTTCTCAGTTTCTGGCCATCGGCTGGATTGGACAAAGAACGTTTTGTTTTAATAATTAATAGTTCATAACTCGGAGGATTTGTTCACAAAGTGTGCAGCTTTTCTTCAGGGCGTCTCAGAACTTTTTCAAAGCTTGTTTATAAAAACACTTTTGTTTTCATTTGGTTACAACATGTTTGAATTAATTCAATAAATGATCCAATGTGAAAAACAAATGAGGTTTTGCATCAATTCTGTCAAACCAGTTTGTTTAGTTTGCCTGTGAGGTTTTAAACTTCAAGCACTTTTAGTAATGAAAACCCTATACGTTGTCATTCTTTGGTCATAACTGTGAAATAAACATGAGTACGTACAGTAATATGTACATATATTTTAAAGGTTTGTAAGCTCAATCAACCAGGTACATAAATCACAAAAAAGTGAAATTATGTCATCTGGACAGTTTCTTTTTGGGGGAAACATTTCATTTTTCATCCAAAACACTTTTTAAGCATGAGGCCTGTCACTAACATCTGTCTCATAAATAGCACCTTATTGACGTGTTTCAAACCAGCTTGCTGTGGAATTCCCAGAATCTGGTTTTACACATTAAAAAAGGGACAAAAACTCTTAAAACTGGACACTAAAATTATGTTTTTGTCTTTATATACCTTTGTTATATTCATAAGTGTGGTGTTTTATAGCATGGAACAAAATAATTTAAAACTGCCATTTTTGTTTGCCAGACTGAAACTTTTGCCTTTAAAATACTTTTTTTTTTCTCAAAGGCATCTTATTTATCATGTAATACATATTTTACATATTTGATCATTTACTGAACAGCATTTAATACAGTGCAGACACCTCACAGTACGGTTTCTAACAGTTGAATTTACTACAAACAACCAAAACCTTGTTTATCAGCTACAAACTGGATTCCAAAAAAGTTGGAACACTAAACAAATTGTGAATAAAAACTGAATGCAATGATGTGGAGATGGCAAATGTCAATATTTTATTCGTAATAGA
>JARVGS010000548.1:8509693-8520143 GCA_031762315.1 Hypsolebias antenori | reverse complement strand
CTGGAGCTAACGCCATATATATTAGCTCTGGAGCTAACGCCATATATATTAGCTATGGAGCTAACGCCATATATATTAGCTATGGAGCTAATGCCATATATATTGGCTTTGGAGCCAATGCCATATATATTGGCTTTGGAGCTAATGCCATATATATTAGCTCTGGAGCTAACGCCATATATATTAGCTCTGGAGCTAACGCCATATATATTAGCTCTGGAGCTAACGCCATATATATTAGCTATGGAGCTAACGCCATATATATTGGCTTTGGAGCTAACACCATATATATTAGCTCGGGAGCTAATGCCATATATTATATTAGCTTCGGAACCAATATATATATTAGCTCTGGAGCTAATGCCTTATTCCGTATAGATACTGTATTAGCTTTGGAGCTAACATGATAAATATTAGCTCTGGAGCTAACGCCACATATATTAGCTCTGAACGTAACACTATATACTGCTCTGGAGCTAATGTCATAGCTAATGTGAAAGACAAAAGGCTAAAGCTGAGGCACTCTGTCTATGAATCGGCTCTGCTGTCCTCCATCCACAGGGCAGAACCAGAAAGCTGTCACGTGTGTGCACTCTCTGTGATTAACGTGTGGTTGAGTGCTAAGCATCGTTTGAGTCTTGTTTTATGGTCTGGGTGGAACAAAGTTTAGCTTTACACCAACTCCAGAACCCTGCCATCCAAATTAGGACAAGCAGAATATAATGGATGGCTGTTTAAAGTGACAACAAAGTGTATTTAAATCGTTATTATCATATAATGTGCAACTGTTCTGATCTTTTTGGGAATAAATTTTGATCTCGATGCTTGCGGAGCTCCGTGTAGCTGTAGCTCTCATCAGTAGCACAGACAGCAGCTCTTATTTTGTTCCCGAAGTGACATAAACGTCTCAAGCAACTCTGAGCTTCGTCTTGTTGCACCTTGTCCACGCTGCTCGTCGTCACAGAGCTCAGGTTGTCTGTGGACTTCTTGTGTCTCTCCTTCTGACGATTCTTGTCCTTATGACTCTGAAAACGCACAAAGAGGCAATGTTGAGTTGTTAATCAATACTTCTTTTATTCTTTGTGTGACTTTTCCCCCCTAGAATAAAATAGCTAGCCTCTCTTTGTCCCTCTCAGCTGTTCTTCTGAACATAGACAAAGCACTTCAGGCTGTGTCTGTAGCCAAGGGCTTACCTGTGTAAATAAAAACCGTTTCTGTGAACGTGTCCGAGCCCGGTGGTGCTCACCTTCCTCTGTTTGTGGTGGTGGTGTTGTTTCTCCTGGGACGGTGAGTCGGAGCGCCCCCTGGAGTGACTGAAGGAGCTACTTGCATTGTCGCTGGAGCGCAACTTCTTCTGCTGTTATAAACAAAAGAGCAAACAGATTTAGGGCTGTTTTATAGGACGTCCTCATATGTAGCTGTCAAAGTTTATTAAAATAAATGTAAAAATAATCTGAGCAGAGTGACAGTAGCTGAAAAAAAACGAAGGTTGTTGTTTCAGTGAGATGAAAAGTCTCTCTTTACCAGTTTTAATAAAAAAATAAATAAAATCTAATTAAATCCAAGTTTCTCAGCTCCTGTCAGGATTCAGTTTTTACTCTGTATTTTTATCTCCTGACAAGTGCCGGTTTTATTTATTGCGACGTGTATTAAGACTTTGATCAATGCATCAAACTGAGGAAGAGAATGACTGAGGAGGTAGAGGATGGAATGAGAGAGAGGATGAGACGAGAATGAGGAAGATAAAGATGATGAGAAGAGGAATCAAATGACCATGAGGACAAGGATGAAAGGAGATGAGAGTGATGAAAAGGAACAGAATGATTTAGAGGAACAGGACGAAGATGATGAGGAGGGGGATGATGATGATAAGGAATGATAGAGGAGGATGAGAAAGGGATGAAGTTGGCAAAGAGGAAGAGGATGAGAATGATGAAGACAATTGTGGAATGGAAGGAGCAAGATGAGGAAGAACAGGATGAATATAAAAACTGAGGAGAATGGGGAGGAGAAGAAGAATGAGGAAGATAAGGATGGTGAGAAGAGGAGTCAAATGACCATGAGGACAAGGATGATAGGAGATGAGAGTGATGAAGAGGAACAGAATGATTTAGAGGAACAGGAGGAAGATGATGAGGATAAAGATGAGGAAGAACAAGTTGGGGAGGGGGATGATGATGATAAGGAATGTTAGAACAGGAGGATGAGAAAGGGATGAAGTTGGCGAAGAGAATGAGAATGATGAAGAAGACAATTGTGGAATGAGGAGCAAGATGAGGAAGATGAAGATGAGGAGGATTAGGAGAAATGAATGACTGATGAAGAAGAGGCAGATGAGGAGGAAGATAAGGATGAATATAAAAACAGAGAAGGAGAATGGGGAGGAGAGGTAGAATGACGAGGAGGAGGAGGAGGAGAAGAATGAGGAATAATATGAAGAGGATGAAAAGAAGAAACAGAAAATCTTAAAATTCTGGATCTTTTAGTCGACGTTGCTTCTCCCACTCAGATTTATTTAAAAAAATGTTTTCTTAGACCAACGCCACCTCCCGGTTTTAAAGTTTATTTAATTAATTTTTTTAACGTGTATATTTTAATTTTCTAAGTTTTAAAATGATTTGTAAATACAATTCTTTGAAGAAATACGTTATTATTTATTATAAAAATACAGTTATTTAAAACTTATCTCTTTACAGAACCAAAATAACATGAAAAACTAAATTTAAAACTTTTATAAAATACAGTACTGCAGACAATGTTTGAGTTAAACCACGACTCGTTTGACTCGGACCAGCTGTCTTGAGTAAAAAACTAAATGATTGAATTCAAGGTTTTAACTTTATCTGACACTAAATATTCTGATAAACACAAACAAGACAAATCAGTCCAATATTCAGGCAAAACAGAAGCTGAAATCTTACAAATTTGTTCAAGAAAAAAACATTTATTCATTTATTTATTTACCATTTTGTTGTAGTGGTGCTTGCAGTAGCCACAGTACTTCACGTTGTCGGCTTCTGGCCCCTCCTCCTCGCACAGCAGACCGGCCATCTGAGCGCTGAGCAGACAAGATGTTAGTCCAGTTTACAAACAAACATCCATCCAGCTTCTCTCTAGCCTTCTAATACTTTTAGCTTCTCTCTAGCCTTCTAATACTTTTAGCTTCTCTCTAGCCTTCTAATACTTTTAGCTTCTGTCTAGCCTTCTAATAATTTTAGCTAGAGGTTTTCTACCTTAACTGCTAGAAACCTTTTTACTATTTGTACTTACCATTTTGCAAACATATCTTTCAGCTACTCTAGTTTTTGCTACATTTAGCTAACCTTTTGACACCTTTAGTTTAAAGCCAACCCTTTTCTCTACTGTCAGCTTCTAGCTAGACTTCTGAATCCTTCAGCTGAATCTTTTCCACCTTAGCTAATCTTTGAGCTAGCCTTTTGCTACTTTTGTCTATTTCCCTACCTCAGCTTGTATGTAGCCCTTAGGCTACTTTTAGCTAGGTTTGGGTAATTATAGCCAACCTTTAGAGACCGTAGCCAACCTTTTGTTACTGTCAGCTTCTAGCGAGCTTTTAGCTACCACATTGCTACCTGAACTTTTAATTGGCCCTTTTTTATAGTTAAGTTTTACTAACATTTGACACCTTTAGCTTTTTGCCAACTTTTTGTTATTTTTAGTTACTAACTGGCCTTCTGATATGTTTACATAAAACATTTTCTAAGCTTTTAGATAATCTCTTGCTACTTTTAGCTAACCCTTTGCTACTTTTAACTTTTTTTTTTTTTTTTTTACTTTTAGCTAACCTCTTGACACTAAGTGAGCCATTGACTGTTTTAGCTTTTGGCTACATTTCTGATTTCCAATTTTAGCTAGACTTTCTTTACATCGCCTTTTTAGCTAACTTTTTGTTACATTTGGTTTTTAGCTACTTCTACTTTTAGCTAAGGTTGCAGCTTCTTTTAGCTGCAATGTTGCTTCTCTTAGCTTCAACATGAATCGTTCAGCGCTCGGCGTTCATGCTGCATTTTAGCAAATTTTACCCAAAATAAACAAATAAAATAAAACAATAAGCCTAAACAGTTTAACTGTAGAATTTAAAGCAATAATAAAGTAGCTAAAAACAAATAAATATGAATAAATTAATGTGGGGATAAGTTCTGCACATGAAAGTCTTTTTCATTGTTCTTCCTCATGGAGGATTCCTCGGCCCCCCAGCGTTCCCACCTGTGTTTCCGGACTTCAGAGACTCACCAGGTGACATGGAACGCCTGCCGGCAGCCCTGCCGGTTGCAGGTCATGCAGGCTCCGCAGGCCGCCTTGCTCTCCCTCCCATGGTCCTCGCAGATGTAACACGTCTGGACAGCAGAGGAACACGGACACGTCAGTCATCGTTATCATTATGGAGTCCAGCTGCTGCGGCCGGGGCCAACGCATCGTGACGGAAAGATTAAACACGTGTTAACGGAGCCGCATCTGCAGCTCGGCTGTGAGTGATTAGCAAGTTCTGAGGATGAGATTTATCAAACGAAGCAGCACCGGGACAACGGAGCTGCTGAGCAGATGTGTGTGGAAGTTGGAGATTATTTTAAACATTCTGAAAATGGCGTAACAAAGCGCATACAGCCGTCTTCTGACACGAACGAGCACACGTGAGCCTTCAAGAGGCCGAACCAGTGAGCTCTGCGTTTGTCCCTTGGTGCGAGGGGAGAACGGGCGGGAGGGGGTGGGGGGGCAGGAGAGGCCTAGCAACAGGTGCGAGACAAAGGAACAGCAGCTCATTACCTTTCTTACTTCAGCGCTCTCTGCTTCGCCCGCTCTCCCCCCTCGCCCTACATCCCACTCAGTTCTCGGGTTCCCCCCCGGAGGATGTGGGCCGCGCGGTGAAAAGCCGTAGACGCGACCACGCCGAGCGTGCAGAAAGGACGAGCGGCGTCTCACGTTCTCACTGTCCATTGTGGGGCTGTGGAGGAATGCGGGCAGCAGAGTCCGGATGAATAGCTCCGACGGGGGGAAAGCTGCATGCAATTTACTGTAGCTGACATAGTAACATGAAACCAGGCCCTCAAACAGTCACACGTGTGCATCTGTGTGCAGGCAAGCACACGCCAACGACACTGGATGAGGCCATACATCATGTATGGATTCCTTTGTAACATGCAGAGCTTTAAAAGTCCAGCTGCGGCGCGTCGCACGCTCCTTTAAGAGCACGGAGCCTCCATCCAGGCCTCCTTTACCTCCAAACACGAAGACTTTCTGTAATCCTCACAGCGGGTTTCATCGATAGTTCTTTGGGTTTTCTAAAGATCTTTTTCTTTTGGACTTTAGCTGCCTTTTTTTTTTTTTTTAAACTCATTTTCTGTCCAGTTTGATCAGAAAAAAGGAATAAAAAGACAATCTCAGTGTGGTGTGGAGTCGGTGTGTCTTTCAAAGTCAGCGAAGGACAAACCAAAGAGTCGGATGTAAAAAAAAAAAAAAAAAAAAAAAAAAGTAAAATAAAAATGTTTCCAGCAGCCGAACAGAACCTCAAATTTTTCAAGAAGCAGTAAACAAGTCCGCCAAAGACCTGAGAGATGCTTCATCCTCCAGATGATTTGCTTCTTGAGCTAAAATCTAATTTCTTGTCTGACCAACTATAGTATTTTTTTAAAGATTCAAAATAAATGTATTAAATGTGACAGAAACAAACAGCCTAAATGTAAATTGAGAACATTGTTCAAGCCTAACGAATCACAGGTCCAACAAGGAGCAGTTTAAATAATGGTGGATAGCAGCTTCCTGGCAGTACTGAGTGCGTTGCTCCAGTCTATTGTGGTGACGGTTTACTCGTTAATGTTGTGACCCAGGCATGGTGGAACAGCAGTTAGCGCTGTCACCTCCCCATTTCTGGGTGGAGTTTGCATGTTCTCCTCGTGCACATATGGGTTTTCTCCGGATACTCCGGTTCCTCCCACAGACCCAAAACATGCGCATTAGGAACCATTTAGTTACGAGGTGTGAGTGAGGGCGGTAATGAGACCGTCTCTGCGTGTCCCTGTGATGGACAGACCTGTCCAGGGTGTCCTCTCGCACAGCGGCTGCTGGGGAAAGACGCCAGCTCCTCGCAAACCAGAAAAGAGGAGTGGGTAAAGAAAATGGATTTATTTTCCAGTCCATTTATGTTCCTCGCCTCGTCTCCAGTGATAACGACTGAAAGAACAGGAACCAGAACACAGACAGCTGAAAGGAGTTTCTTCTGTTGGGGGACCGGATCGGCTTTAGAAATGAGCCGAGGAGTTCCATCATCCAGAGGGAGCAAAGCTAATCAGCTGAGGTGGTTTGGAAAATTAATTTGGATGTCTCCCACTGGAACACGATCCAAGGACGGATCAAAAATAACTGGAGGGATTATGTACGTCAAGAACTGAGGAGCAGGATGTCTGGGTTCCCCCTGAAATTGTTGCCTGGGTCAGCGTTTCCAAAAGTTGGGGTTGTGACGTGAGGGGACGTCTGAGGATATCCAGAAATGTGAGCTCAGACTCCAGTCATGGAAACGTTGAGCTTGTGAACCAGAACGTGCAGTTTCTCCAGCGCTACCTGAGCCACAGAAGCACCGGCGCCGTCCTCCTTCAAAACGTACTGTCCTTCCAGGACCTGCAGCCCGGTAAAGCTCCACCCCCCGACAGCCCAACCCATTGTTCTCTGATTGGATTGTTTAATTTGTGATTGACAGCACATCAACCAATCAGATGAGAGGACGGAACATCTTAATTCAAGCAAGCTAGGGAACTTGAACGGAGAGTTGTAGTCGTAGATTTTTTTTTTTTTTGCTTTGTATCTATGAACAGGCCTCAGCAACAACAAAAAACATTTTGTAACTTGTGCAATTTTTTAAAAATATACTGTATATATATATATATACTGTATATATATATTTTTTTTTCTTTTTTTTTAAACGCAAGGAAATTCTTATGTTTGGACGCACAAAGAGGTAATTCTCAGACATTTTCATTTACAACGTTAATCACAACAACACGTCCTGATTTACAAGCATTGAATATACGTGACTGGAATCTGTGCTCATACGGAAATTGAGAAAATTTTTAAAACAACGGCTAAAAGCACATTTTCCCAAGAGAACCATCTGAAGCGTTACAAGACCACCTCCGATCAGCTTTGTGTTCCTCAAGATTATTAACGAGCACCTCAGGCAGCACATTAATCGATCAAAAAACTATTATACAGGAATCGGTAGCAATGGCCCCAGCAAGCAAATACATCGTATAACCTTTGGTGATGAAAAGATTACGTGACCTGCCATGTAGAGTTGGTTACACTTTTTACATGTCCATATAAAAATAGAAGGTTCTCGGGACTGTAGAAAACCCACCCAGGCGGTGTACGCAAGACAAAATGCGACCCCAGGTTCATCAGACGGTGCAGGTGGTAGAAAAGAGCCAACCAGAACCATTCAACTCCAAACTCAAAGTACGGCATTTTCTAGAACCAGCTGTGAATAATAAAGAAATCATAAATGAAGAAGGACTTCACTGACGACAGAACACAAAAACAGAGACAAGAACAGAACCCAGAACCAGTTTCTGGGACTGATGAGACTAAACTGGAGCCTTTTGGCTCAGCTGTGATTTTTGGTTAACTTTTGGAAGAGAACCACAAAAAATTATATTTGAAAAATAAATAAAAGAAAAAACTTTGAAAGGGTTTCAGAAAGTTTTGGGAACAAATGATCAAGAGTGTAAAATGTCAGAAAATAAAGAACAAATGACGATATGTGCTCAGTGCTGCCACGGCCAACGACTAGAAATAAAAACTTAAAAGCCATAAATGAGTGAAGCAACAACAGATCTGTAGTTTGATAAAAACTCTTGCAGCAGTAAACCAGTCTGTGGTGAAGCAGCTGGTTTCCTGTTCACAGCTCAGTTCTGATTAACCGATAAATCAACATTTTTAATGACAATATAAAAAAAAAAAAACACACAAAAGGCGAACAACTCAGACATGGAGCTGTGAAAACCAGGAAGCAGACAGTGGCGACCTCAGATCAACTCAGCGGGTGTTTTGCGTTGCAGCTTTTGGTAAAGGTGCGTGTGTGCTGTTCCCAGAAAGACTCGTCAGCGAGCGGCTGCGACCTCGGCTCGCTCAGCTCGGGGTTTGTACGGGACGTGTAGGTGGAGAAGGAGCAGAACTCTGCTGCCAGTTAAAGCCGGCGCCGTTTCATCATCACGTGTTCAAAGTGCTGGAGGAGACGAGGGTGCTTTCTGTTCTCTGAGGGATTGTTCACACTGGAAGGTCCACGTTTACCTCCAGGTGGAGAACTTAAAAAATAAAGGAGTTCTTTGGAGCTGACTGAGCTCCCAGTACTCCACACAGCAACATATTTCACAAAAAAAGGGGGAGACTTAATTTAAAAAACAAATATTTTGAATATAAAATCATTCAAGCAGTTTTTAAGCACCTAATGGGCGTTCTGTTGAACATTTATTGATGTATTTCTGTTAAAATTATGTGTATTTTAAAAGAAGGAAGAAAACAAGCGCATTGGATACAGCTCATTATAAGCCCGTCCACGGACCGTTATACAAGAATCTTTAGAAATGGCCCAGACAAGCAAATACCTTGTTTTAACCTTGACCTTGATTTGTGATCTTGACCTTGGAGCTGGGGTGTTGAAAGGTTGTGTGACATGTTGTGTAGTGGTGGTACAAGCTTGTATCAAGTTTCATTTAATTCATCAGAAGTTATGATGCGGACAAGAGAAAGTTTACAGAAAAAAGACTAATTTGCTCCGCCTTCGACATGCTTATAAAAATTATTAAAACAATATTAATAACCATTTTTTAAAATGTACCTGATTAGTTTTTCTTTGCAGCAGTTTTTTAATATGAAAAATGAAAATGTGAGTTTTTGTAGATCGGTGAAAATGGTCATGAACATGTTTAACAAAACTGTTTTGTTCATTTCAGGCACCTGTCTGTAGGTGTTCCTGACCGCAGGTGTTCCCTGTTCGCAGGTGTTCCCTGTTCGCAGGTGTTCCCTGTCCACCTGTTTGCAGGTGTTCCTGTCCACAGGTGTTCCCTGTCCATGTGTCTGCAGGTATTCCCTGTCCACCTGTCCGCAGGTGTTCCCTGTCCACCTGTCCACAGGTGTTCCAGTCCATCTGTTTGCAGGTGTTCCAGTCCACCTGTTTGCAGGTGTTCCTGTCCGCAGGTGTTCCCTGTCCACCTGTCTGCAGGTGTTCTCATGAGCAAATAGCTCCAGCTGTCAGGTTTGAGGGGTTCCTTCTTCAGATGTTTCAGCTCTTTCCACAGATGTTCAACAGGATTTAGATCGGCTCAGGGAACACTTCAGAACAGTCCAATGTTTGGTTCTGATCCATTCTTGTGTTTTTAGTTGTTTTGGGTCACCGTCCTGTTTGAGGCCCATTTCCTTCGACCCAGGCCAAAAGCCTTCGGACACGGAGCAGCTCATTTTGCTTCAGAGCCTTGAGTCTTGAGATTTAACCGTACCCTGCAGGTTCAGATGAAGCAAAACAGAACCGGGCCTCCTCCTGGTTTCGCTGTAGGTACTTGGTTCTTTTGGGTCTGAATGCAGAGCTGATGTTGACAAACAGCTCCAGTTTTGACTCTTCTGTTCAAAGGACGTCCTCCCACAACCTCCGTGTCTTTTCAATATGCATTTTGGTAAATTCCAGCCAGTCTTTTTTTATGATCTGGCGTCGTGTGTGTGTGTGTGTGTGTGTGTGTGTGTGTGTGTGTGTGTACCTTGATGTATCGCTCGTGTGGGACGTACTGCAGGATGATGGGCTCCATGGTGAGCACGTTGGCGAACTGGACCTCGGGGATGTAGAGCGCGCACACGACGTGCGCCCAGCCTGATGGGCACAGAGATCGGCAGAGCATCAGAGACACGACCAGGACCTTCAGTTTCCAGAAGGGGTTCTTGGACTTACCACCGCTGTCCGTCCTCTTAAGGGCTCCATCTTTGTGGGGACACAGTTCACATCTCTGCGGGGAAACAGGAGAAGGCGGAGCTTGTCGTTAAACCGTCATAGGACGGATGAGTCACAATGCCGGAGGAGGGATACTCACCACGCGGGCCGCTCGCTCCTGGGACTCGCACTTCCTGCAGAACCATGGGCCGGTGGGGACCTGGACGATGCCGTAACACGCTGAAACAAACACGAAGAAGACGTGACCAGGAAGCTCCGGGTGTTTGTAGACAACAACTAACACGACACAACAAATAAAAACTTGATCAAACTACTACTTCTTTCAGCTGTTCCCTACTCAGGGGTCTCCACAGCGAGTCCTCCTCCATCCTCTGTCCTCACTCCATCTACCTCCACGTCCTCTCTTACTACATCCATAGAGCTCCTCTGTCTTTTTCCTGGCAGCTGCATTTCTAACTTCCTTCTACCAATATACCCACTGTCCCTCCTCTGGACATGTCCAAA
>JARVGS010000548.1:8446518-8458170 GCA_031762315.1 Hypsolebias antenori | reverse complement strand
GTGTGTGTGTGTGTGTGTGTGTGTGTGTGTGTGTGTGTGTGTGTGTGTGACAGACTGAGCTATAGCAGAAATCTAATAAAACTGCCAGACATTGTCAGAACTGTTTGCAAGTCCTCAAACCAACTCGCTTGGTCCTTTCTGCAAATGATGCTTCAGCTCGATGCTTCTGCCAAGATATTCAGCTACAACAGTTTCTGGTGCTCAAGGAAGGACATGGACAAACAGATCAAGAAAACTTATTCCTTCCCCCCTGCAGCACTCACAATCAGAGGGATCTAAAATAGTCTCGGCTGTACCTGCTGAGTATCTGAACTCTTCCTTTTACATGTCCTATACATTTCTTCCCCTCAGTCTTTGTCTGACAGCCTTTGATTCCTTATCTTTTGTATTAGAGTCTCAGTTTAGGGCTGGCGCTTTCATAGCTTGATACAGTTTCACTCTGCCTGCTTTCTAAAATGACACTATTCACGTTTTCTTTCTCCTTTGAGAGCTTAAGATGTGCTTAACTTATAGATGAATCTTGTCTGAGAAGTAATGTTTTATGCTTTATGTCAGACTTTTTTTGTGTGGTTACTAGTTTGAGACATATGTCAAATGTGATACAGAAATAGAATTAAATATGCAGAGAAAAACTAAAACAGAAGCTTTCAGCAGCCTTTAACTTTTTTAAATGCAATATTTTGTCAAGACAGAGAGAAAAGACTCCTTTCAATCATTGACTGTCTTCATCATTTAACTTCACCTTAAAAAATCAATTCAGAAACACTTATTGCACTTTTTTATTAGTTGACAAATTTATTTTGAAAGATGTACCGGTACTAGGAAACGTGGGCATCATTTATGTTGAGAAAAAGCACATATGTTTTCAATGCTAAAGCATCGCTTGTTCTTTTGTTTGAGATGCTTAATTTTAGTTAAATTTTTAAGATGTTTTTTTCTGTAACGACAGATAAAAAAACAGTTTATTTTATTTACTTCTGAATTCTATCAAATATGATTGATTTGAAGGCACCAACAAAGTCAGTTCATGGGATATAAAGAAAATTATTTTTGCTTGTCGCCTTAATATCTTGTAAACTAAAGCGTCTATTCTCAGCTAAACTTCAGGAAGTGATAACTGTAGTAGATAATATTTCATGCATGTTAGGAAAGGCTTCATAAAATGCAGGCAGGTGTGCTTCCACAGAAAAAACGTCTTAGCCAGAAAAGCAACTTTTTTTTCATGAAATTTCTAAACGACTCCCACCTTCATCTTGCATCAAGTACTTCAAGATATTCATGGATTGTCTAAACACACTCGTCCAAATCATTTTCTGTGTGAGAGCACAGATTTTTCATGCTGGAGCCAAAATGTCCTTGATGGAAATATGATTGCAACATGTTGTTTGCATCTAATAAATGCCTTGTGTATTATTTCCGTTGCTTGTGTTTGAGTACGTCATACATTTTGTTCTTTGTGTTTCCTCTGCGTAGGGTGGTGCGCTGCCCACACCCTTTCTGTCTCCTTGGCAGGCGCAGCACCAGGGTTTGGCCCGTACCAGCATGCCCCAGCGCAGACACAGTGAGTCACAAACATTTTCTCTTCTTACAACACCACACATCCATATTCCATTTCCAGGTGAAATATTCTAATTTTCTAAAATACTCAGCGTATATTTTCTCATTTCTATTTTTTAAATTAGATTTATTTTATGGCACTCCTATCATTATACACACACATCCCCTGTTTTCTTTAATCTGTTGTATTCAGTCACAACCTATATGACTGTTGTTTTCTTCTAAACCCCCTCTCTGTTTCATTGTAATGACTTTTTTGTGGCCTCTAGATGTTCATTTAGGAATAATGCATTTATTATAATTCATAGCAGGAATAGTTTCAAATTATACTACTTGGTAATTTAGGCCAGAATAACATCAGCCATTATAGGTTTAGTCCTGGAAAAATACAAGCAAAGCATGCTGTTTGCTTTTAAATGTGATATGTGTAGTGGAAAACTTCTTTGTGACTTCTTTGGAAAAAAAAAAAAGACAGGACTGCAGAAACAGTGATAGTGTAGTCACAGCATAACATCGCCTTATTCTGTTTTACAACAAAGCCTTTGTGTTATGATGTGTGCACGAGTTGAGGTGAGGCAACTAAAGAACAATAACAATGAGAGAGCAGACTTCACCAAATTCATGTGTAAGAGTGAAGAGCACAAAGTAAAGAAAGAAATAATTCACACTGTGCTCTTTTGATTTTTCTCACTGGGCTTTGTATCAATAGGAATAAAAATAATAATAATAACGATTTTTTTTCTGTGCAATTCAGTTTATTGTAATATCAAATTATCTTGTGTTTGTGAATTGTTCAATCAAAGAATGCAACCCAGAATTTAGTCAAGAATCAGAATTACATATATGTAACTGAAGAGAACTCACTGGATGAAAGAGGAAAGTACACTGAAACACAAACAACAGTGTTACATTTACATCTAACATGAAAATAAATTCAATTTCAATTCAGTTTAGTTTATTTATATTGAGCCAAGTCACAACAGAAGTCATCTCATGGCACTGACCAGAAACATTCAAATCTAAAAATTATAAGTTATCTGAAACATTCATATAAAAATAATAATTTAACACTAACTGAGGAGCAGACTGCTTTGAGTTTAACTCCATCACAGAACTCTCATCTTGAGCAAACATGAAGGCGACAGTGAAATTGTCGTGGAATTGGTGGAAAGAAAAAACTATCTCATGAGGAAGAAACCTTTAGCAGAACCAGACTCAGGACAAGCAGCCATCTGCTTCAACCGGCTGGGTTTGACAGGACGGGAAGGAGGAACAGATACACAATGGCAGGTCAAGAATCACATGTTAAGATTGAAATAAGATCAAATGAAAACGATTCAATTTTAGCAATTCATTAAAACTAGACAATGTGTCAGCATCACGGACAGAAACTAGAAGTTGGTTCCACAAGACAGGAGCCTGATAACTGAAAGATCTTCTTCCCATTCTGCTTTTGGAAACTCTAGGGACCGCAAGTAAACCTGCAGTGTGAGAGCAAAGTGCTCTGTAAGGAAAATGTGGAACAATAAGATCTGTAATATAAGCTGGAGCTAGGTTGTTGAGAGTTTTGTAGGTTAGAAGTAAGAGTTTGAATTAAATTCTAGACTTGACAGGGAGCCAATGGAGAGAAGTTGAAACTGGAGAGATATGATCTCTCCCACTAACTCCATTTAAGACTCAGGCAGCAGCATTTTGGATCAGCTGAAGACTTTTTAAAGAAGTATTTGGACACCCAGATAAACCATCGCAATAGTCCAGTCTAGACGTGAAAAATGCATGAAGCAGTTTTTCTGAATCATTTTTAGAAAAGAAGTTTCTACTGTTACGGTTTTGCACAGATAAATACATGAACAAATGCATTTTCTTTCATTAGATAAATACAACCCTGTGTAAGTTCTGCATGTGAACAAACTGTTGTCAACAAGGCACTTCTTAAAAATAAAATAACACAGTCAACATTAAGATGATTGGAGGTTGTTGTGATTATATCTGACATTTCAGTGGCTTGTTTTTTAAAAATAATGTTTGACCTTTTCAAATGAGCTTTGTTTAAATGTAGGTTTGAAATGCATCTAGCTGAATCAATGTTTGTCCATACACCTTTTGAAGCTGCCTTCTTTCCTACTTGCCATTAATTGCACTCACTCTCCTTGTTGTTTAAACTCTCCCTCTTAACTCACACTCTCTCTGAAAGAAATCTATTTGAATCTCTCTCATTCTCTCTCCTCTGCCTTTGCCTCCTCAATGCATAACATCTTTGGCAAGCAGTGGAGCAGCTAGTGCAGTACTTCTCTGACAAAGTGTGGTACAGTAGCCCTTACTCTCCTGTGAAATGCAGCCCTCTCAGACCTGCTCACTGAACTGTGGTCCGGTGACATATGGCCCGACAGAAGCATGCCATTCTACATTCATCTGCATGATTTCATTTTGGCGTTCAGTTTTGACTTTGTGTACTTTTCTTTGGGACATTAGTCTGTTCTGTTTTTAGTGAATGAAAGTTTGGGGCTTTTTCAAACAAAATTGTTTGAATCATACTTTATATAATATTTATAGGACTTTCAAAAAAAATACTGTGTTTTCATTTTTATGAATGCCTTATTATTGTATTCCATCTCATAAAGAATGCATGATCTGCTTGCTTTGAAAGCTTTGACGCTTTCAAAGAGATTGACATTTATTATTGACCCTGTGCTATTGGATGTGGCTACTTTATTTTTTTACTTCTTTCTTTTCCATCTTAAGCAGTGAAGGAAGCATGATACAGTTGTAACTGGAGAAACTGCATTTCCTGGGCAAATGCAGTGTGAATGCTTATTGCTGAATAACTTGCTGAAAAACAGCTGAAATTAGCTAAACACATGCTGAAATGGGGAAAAAAATACAAGTCTAATAGGAAAAAAGAACACATTTGCTGAATTTAGTTTAAACAAGCAGGAATGAGCAAACAATTTAGTAAATTAGCTGAAAAGCTGAAATTAGCAACAACAGCTGAAAAGTAGATGAAAAGGCATAAAGAAACTTAAATTACCAGAAGGAAGTGGAAGGAGCCCAATTATGCCCAATTAGGCTGAAAGAAACAGAAATCAGCACCAAAAAGTGGGAATAATATGAAAAAAGCTGAAATTTACAAAATACAGCTTAATGAAATCTTTGAAAAAAAGATGAAAGAAGCTAAAATTTCCAGAGGCAAGTGGAGAGAGCACATTTTTTACTGAATTGGGCTGAAAAAAGTTTAAATGAGTACAAAAAAATGTGAAATTAGCTGAAAAAGCTAAAATTTGCATAACACAGCTGTATACTGTAGTAGCTGACATAGTTAAAAAAAAATCTGAAACTTGCATAAATGCCTGAAAGGAGCATAATAATCTGAAATTAGCAGAAAGAAGTTAGAAGAAGCACAAAAATGTTGTAGTTAGCAGAAAGAAGCTGAAAGGAGCACAAAACAGATGAAATTGGCAGATTTTTTTTTTTTTTTTAATTTGCAGAAGGAAGCTGAAAGAAGCTGACGCAGAACAAAATGTGAAAGGAGCAGTAAAAGGCTGTAAACAGAGCTAAAGATGTAAAAGATATAAAATGAGATAAATTCATTTTCTATGAGAAAAAAAAGTGGCAGAAAAGGCTAAATATTTCAACAAAGCTAAAGTTGCACCAATACCAAAACTCACTGCAGGATTGTCCTGAAAGAGCTGAATGTTTAACGTACAGATTAAAAATGGATCACGAGTGAATGCGTCATGAACATTCACACAGTAATTTATCATGAGTCACATCATCGATGACGTACTGTGTAAAAGTCTTAATCTGGTCTCCATTCTTTTAATATGATCCATGATCTTCAGCTCTCCAGAGCTTTTCTTTTTACTTCGGCTGCTTTTTTACACAGTTTCACTCCTTGGACCTGGACGTTTTGTTTTAATTTGGTAAAGTTGCATCAGGTGGAGGAGTTCAAGTATCTGGACCTCTTGTTCCTGAGTGATGGAGCGAGAAACGGATCCATGGATTGGAGCCTCATCCTCAGTAATGAGGGTGTTGCTTCGGTCAATCATGGTGAAGAAAGAGTTGAGTCTAAAGGCAAAGCTCTGGATTTACTCGCCCTTCTTTGTTCCAACCATCAGCTGTGGTCATGAGGTGTGGATCATGACCTGAAGAACCAGATCCTGGATCCAAGTGGCCTCAGCGAAGCCATAGGAGATGGAGACGGTGACAAAGCTACACAAAACGACAACAAAGACCAGACCTAAATACGCCAGAGGCTTTTAAAAAATGTTTTTATAATCTGCTAAACCAGTTAGTAAACGGGTTTTATACAAATATGGTTCATGATGATGTCATCACGTCCAGGAAACGAGACGTTCAGGCAGTTTAGAAGACAGAAATCTAAAAACGCTGAGGATAGTAAAATAATAAACTCAGATCTCTGTAACGTCACAATCTGTTCTTTGTGACGGCGGTCAAATGAATAATTCTTGTCTTTGTACGCACAGTGCCATCCTGCTCGCGACGGCCACCGGGGAAAGTGCTGGTGCGTGGACCCGAAGACGGGCCTGAGGCTGCCAGGTCCGCTGGAGCTGCGAGGGGACCTGGACTGCCACCAGTTAATGACCGCCACCCTGAGGGACTAAGCAGCGCTGGGGGGAAGGTGGTGGGGCGGTTTGGGTCGCGGCACCGGCTGGATTTTACTGGTGCTCGTTTGTGGAACTACGTGACTGAAGGACTTCAACCCTCCGGACCGCCGCCGTCGGTTCTGGAGCTCGTGAATCAAAACAGCGAAGAAAACCTGATCGAGATGGTTAACTGTTTGTGTTTGTGATTAGTCTTTTGAGCACTTGTTGTTTTTGTTTGTGTTCTGTGAACTTCAGACGGACTGTCTTTAAACGTGCGCTTGAAAGTAGCAGGTGGCAGAAAAGAAAACATTTTCCTAAAAATAACTTTTTTTTTTTTTTTGGTGAACTTTATGAGAGGGTCTACTGTGTAATACTCCTAAAACCATTCACTCCACGCAGTTATATATGAAAGGGTTATTTTATTTTTTTCTGGAGCGCTATGTTAGCTGGAATCACAAAATTCGGACAATCCAGAAAACGTCTCGCTCAAAGAGACTTTTAAGATTTTTGGTTCGTTGTCAGTTTCGTCCCACTGTTCTCTGTCTTGACTGCTGAACAGATTAAAGCAAACCATAAAATGTGTTTGATTTAAAGTCAAAGCTCAGCGCCGACACCGGAGCAGCAATAAACCCAAGGATGAGACCAACGGGTCCCCCCTCTGAGAAATAAGCGCTCTAGCATGTTAAGACAAAGCTTTTCTTTCTTTCTTTTCAAAGCATGCCAAAATGAAAAGTGGGATTTGGTGTCCAAATGCCAGATCATTTCTCCCCCCCACCCCAACACTTTTCAGTTTTTACTAACAAGCAAGAAGCGTTGGCAGCCGAATGCAGCTGAAATCCATGCAGACAGCTGATAAAATAATCTCCCTCTAGCTGTTACTAAGATCCAGTGACGACTCTTCTGTTTGCATGAAAACGCTTCAACGTAGAGGACACGGCAGATCGTCTCGGTGCTACATACTGACTGTGCCAAAATAACAAACCAAGGTGGTTCCTGCTTTTTTTTGTTTGCACTGTTTAGAATAAGGCCGGGACAATTACGGAAGCAAGACTACTACTAACCTGTACGCTCTAGTAATATATGAGGGGTGTAACAGTACAAAGGTTAAATCTTGTAATCTGGACCAGTTTCTTTAAGTGAGAAATGTTTCGTCCCCCAACCAGAGGACTTCCGCAGTCTGCATCCTGCCAACCAGATCTGTCCCATAGGTAGCCTTCACTGCTGTGTTTCAAGGCAACCTCAGAAACAGCCTGAGGACAACCAAGGCCATAGTGGTTCATGTATTCATACCTATCATGATAAAGCTATGTCTGGTTTTCACAATTTAACAAAGAATGTGTTTATCTTCAAGAGAGCGCATGTTCTTTAAGCGCTTCTAGTTAGCGGCTACGACAAAAGGAGAGTAAAGAAACCGGTTCTATCAGAAGAGGGTGGAGTGTCCTCTCCAGGTTGGAGTGAGGGTCTGCCTCAAGTGGAGGAGTTCAAGTATCTCAGGGTTTTGTTCATGAGTCAGGGAAGAATGTAGCGTCAGATCGACAAGCGGATCAGTGCAGTATTGTGGACTCTGTGCCGGTTTGTTGTGGTGAAGAGAAAGCTAAGGTGTAGGAAAGGCTGCCCGTTTAGTGGATGGTCTACGTTCCTCCCCTCACCTGTGGTCATGAACTCTGGGTAGTGGCCAAAAGAATGAGACTAAAAACACAGGCATGAGTTTCCCCTGAAGGGTAGCTGCACTCTCCCTTTGAGATGGGTTGAGAAGTTCAGTTCTCCAGGAGAGACTCTTGAGTAAAACCACTGCTAAACTACATCCAGAGGAGCCAGTTGAGGTGGTGCAGACATCTGGAAAGAATGTTCCTTGGACGCCTCCCAAGGGCAGTGTTCTATGAGGAGACCCTGGGAAAGACCCAGACCACACTGGAGAGACTGTCTCTGGGCTAACCTGGGAACACCTTGGAGTCCTCCCAGAATAGCGAGAAGAGGTGGCTGTGGGAGATGATGTTTGGACCTCCTTGCTCAAGATGCGAACCCCAAGACCTGACATCAGAACGAGAGAGGATGGATGGATCTAAAGCAGTCTACAACAACAAAAAAGCAAGACCAATTGGTTCAGATTGCACACGAGTTTGTTTCAAATTTAACAGCAGAAAAAAGGGTTTTGTATTCCCGTTGGTCCGTGGCAGCACTGGAGAGCGAGTCATGGATGTCTGGAAAGCCAAGTGGTTCATAAGTAGAGCGCTTTGAAATGCCCTCTGTTTAAAAAAAAACAAAGTTTTTATTGAGTTTAACCATTGCATCTTGAGCATACTCAGCTAGCTGAGGAGTGAGTTGTCTAATATTGTATTGATTTAGTATTTTCACATTTTGAAATCTTTGGTTATTTTTTGCTTTTAGCATTGTATCTTGGCCATATTACTTGGAAGAAAAGATGCCTTTAAGAGAGTTAGATTTAACTTTTGAAATTTATCCAACTTTTTGTTTGACAATTAACCTTTATCACATTGGAGGAATATTACCATACAAAATTAAATTTTAAGTAATTTCACAAATCTTTTTCATGTTGTTCTGAACTTGTTTCAAACCCAGACCCAAAAGTTTAGGTGTGTACCAGGCCGTGGTTTGTGTGTATCACTGTACCCTTCTTGTAAAGCTAACAAAGGCCTTAGTTTTTTCCAAAAGTACCTTTGAAGTGTAATATTCAACTTTAGCCTTGCACTAATCCTGCATCTGACTGACAGTCCAGTGTTAAGATACAGACAGAAGACTTGTTTGAAATGGAAAAAAATGTATTAGAAGTTTTTGTGATTGAGCTTTTGACTGCAAAGCTAATGCAACATTTTAGCTAACACTATACAGTAGTCCCTCGTTACTTTGTAGTTCAACTTTTGCGGACTCCTGCGGGTTTTCAACGTAAGATTGTAAACAACACACAATTGGCGATGGGGACAGATAGACCCCACCCTGCCCCCTCCTTTCTCTTTCTGAAGCTGACAGCCTCGGAAAAAGAAAGGAGGGGCGGGGTCTGTCTTTCTCCATTGACACTGCTCAGGGAGCAGGGATGAACAGATTAGATGAACAAATGTAGAATATCTGAGAAAAATGCTTAGGTGAAAAAATAACAGTGAATCTTTTTTTTTTTTTTTAAAGAGAGTGGCTGAGTGCAGCTCACTCAGGTATAAGACAGACCCTGCCCCCACCTTCTCTTTCTGAGGCTGTCCGTCTTAGGCGGGCGCTCAACAGACAGCCTTGGAAAAAGGAGGGGGTGGTGTCTGTCTTATACCTGAGTGAGCAGCATGGATTGTTTACTTAAAATAATCAAGAGGGACACAAACCGAGCCTTTAGTCCCCCTCAGCAAACACTTAGCAGGTCAGGCCACCGGGAAATATCTCGTGCTCTCGATGGCCAGTCCGCCCACAGGCGCCGATTGGCTCACTAGCCATATCATCAATCTGTCTGCTGTCTTTCGCTGTGCTCTTTTAGAGCATTTAGAACATTAAGAACACTGCAAGAGTGTGGGAATGGTTTATAAATCTTTAAAATATATATAAATACTAAAATAAATTATAATGTCCCTACTTTGCAGATTCTCACCTATCGCGGGCGGGTCTGGAATGTAACCCCCGCGATAACTGAGGGATTACTGTATTTTGGTTAATGCTACAATTTAAGTAATGCTATGTTTGGCTTATGCTACGTTTATAGCTAATTTTGTAATTTGACTGAAACATTTATTTTTGTATTTTAGCTAATGCTACACTTAAGCTAATGCAATGTTATAGTTGGGGCTGTATTTTGGCTAATGCTACATTTCAGTTGTGTTACTTTATCAGTAAATGTACAAGAAAAACAAAACATTTTGTTTTCAATCGCCTATCAGCTACCATTAGCATAGCTGGTTGCTATTAGCATTTAACGCAAAGTGTTGGATTGAGTCTGAGCAGAGGAGCAGGTTTAAGCTAAACTTTGGTGTTCGTCATCACCAGAAAAGGACAGCTTGCTTTATCTGCTCTGTGGCGAATGTTTATTGTTGACTAAAGAAAATAGTTCTGTATTTAGATTCACTTTTTGTGGAGAAGGGCGAGGGGAAAAAGCACAAAATAGTTCGAACCGCAAAGAAGAAGCCTTAATGCTAGCCAGACAAAGCATTTGTGTAGAAATGTAAAAAAAATGGATACCAATTAATACAAATTACTTCTATTGTTCTGCTTTGTTTCAACCTTTAATGTGATTTATTTCCCTCTAAAATATTTTTAAAATGTGCCATGAAAACTTTAGTAGTAGTAATTTTTCTGTAGTAGTTTCAGCAGTGATTCTAGCACCTCTTTTACCAGAGTACACGGAAAAATCATCCTTTTACGTATTGTGAAATATATTAAACCAAATAAGCTACAAATGGGGAGGAACAGTTTAAGACAATATATTTATAAATAAACTCACCAATTTTTACAAACATACCCTTGTACGTTCAGAATTCAACAAAATGTTTTTTTTAATTGTGTTGATACTTTTTATATGTAAAATACACTTTTATTTACTAGTTAAAACGTTAGGTCTAAATAAGAACAGTTAATTATTAACAGTGGTTGTTTTTTTTTTTTTTTTCTGGAATTGTTTTTGTATGTGTATATAAGATAATGGTAAAGCAAACAAATCAGAGCTGTCCATTTATTCCAGTAAAATCAGTCTCAGTTTATCCACTAATGAAGCAAAGCCTAAACCCGCTCAGACAATTCTTTCCAATAAACAAATCAGATTTTTGACAAGCAACAACACGTTTAACTTTGATTTTGTAACAAAGGGTTTTTATCACGTAGTCAAATGTATTTTAACCCTAGTAACTTTCCTGATATTCAACTTTTCCCCATTTTTGACACATTAATTGTGTTTCTGGAGAACATTTTATTTTATATTTTCTGTTGGTGTGTGGACTGTATGAGCATGCTTACAAATGAACTGGAAACTGTTTATGTTAGAATTGTGTTCAAACACGGGAGAAAAGCTTTGAAACAATAAAACGCTCAGTTACATTGTAAATGTTTATCTGATGAAAAATGAAAATGTACTCATTCTAAGAAATCAATTAAAACATTTTAGAAATTTTGCTGTAGTTGTGGAATTATTTATTAGCGTCAGAAATAATTCACACGTCACATTCTGGATGTGTAAGTACAGTATTTTTGCTCAAAGGCTACAAAGGTTTTATAAGTTTTTATTGTTTGGTGGCTGATACGTTTTCAAATAGCTTTTGTAATGAAAATGAAACGTTATTGCTACTATTTAAATCTCTAAACTTGATCTTTGTAAAACAAGAACGTATACAGACAGTTTCTCTTACAGCTTGTTGGAACAACGCTGAATTTTTTTTTTTGCAAAATGTGATTCGATTAAAACCTAATATTTACTGTAACATGGTTTATGATTACAGGTGGTCCTCGACTTACGAACGGGTTCCGGACCTAAGAACCGTTCGTAGGTCGATACCGCCGTACGTCGAAA
>JARVGS010000548.1:8423146-8440564 GCA_031762315.1 Hypsolebias antenori | reverse complement strand
AACAGACAGATTATAAGGCAGATGTAGAAAATCAAAAACAGGAACATGTCAGCATTGGTTTTTGCCAGGATTCCAACCGATTCCAACCGATTCTTAAAGCCATTTAGAGAAGTCAAGTCGAGAGTTTCAGGTCTTTTTGTAAGATATTCCATGAAGCAGGAGCGGAGTAGGAGAAGGCCCTTTTGCCAAGCTCACTGACGGAACACTGCAGGTAATCATGTTCTGAGAGCGCATGCTGTAGCTGCACTCACGCAGCGACATGTAGGAGATGTATGAAGGCAGCAGACCAAGAAAGATGAAAATGCACCCCCATATCATCAGCGAAGCAAGTTTTTAACTGTGTGCTGATAACAGGCTGCTGTTCCCTCTTTACTCTTTGTGGCATTTGTGGTTTTTCTTAAAAGGAGTTTCTGATTTGGCTCCGTCTGACTTCAGAAGAGTTCTGGTCCATTTGAAACGAGCTCTGGTCCAGAGAAGACGGCAGCGGTTCTGGTTGGTGTTCACATCTGGCTCCTTCTTTGCCTGACAGAGCTTTAAGTAGAATTTGTGGATGAACTGTGTTTACAGACAATGATCTGTGGAAGTGTTCCTGAGCCCAGAGCAGAACCAGAACCAGACCTGGTTTCTATGCAGAGGCCCCTGAGGGCCTGAAGGTCACAACCTTCAGCCTCATCCTTTGAGCTCAGAGGTTTTTACAGATTCTTCTAATCTGGTGATGAGATTATGAGCTGCAGATTATGGAATATTCAATCTGTTCTTGAGGAACTTTATTCTGATTTTTTTTCTCTATATTTTTAGACAGTTTTCCACAGACTGTAAACCTCTGCCCATCTTTACTTTGATGACATTCAGCCTCTAAAAGTTTCTTTTCAGTCCTCACTGACAGTGAACCGGATTAGTTGTAAAATGTTCCTCCAGATGTTTTTTTAAAATCATATCTCTTACTTTTGCAACTTTTTTTAGATGTGCTGCTGTAAAAAAATAATAATAATAACAATAATAATAAATCAAAATAACTTTTTCCTCATTGGAACATTTCACACAATTAAGTTCCTTTATGAACAAAATTTAAGTTAAATTACAAATCACTGCATTCTGATTTTATTTACATTTTACAACATCCCATCTCTTTATTTCTGAACTTCTAGCACTGATGAGGGATCATAATAATGGAGTAATGTTGGAGTAATGTTATTCTATGATCCTAGTGCTGAGTGTATTTTTAGTTGGTGTTTTTTTTCTTAGTTCACATTTTAGATCTTAGTAATATTTTCTTTTGCATTTTATTGTTGGATGTAACTGGAACCCTGTGTACATAATTTCATTTCATCACATGTACCACATGTGGTGCAAATGACAATAAAGACTCTCTGACTCTAATAAGATTATTCCTGTAGAAGATTAATACATTTAAATGATGATTATTATACAGATTTGGACCAAACACGAGGAGGTGGAAGAAGAAGAAAAAAGATCAACCAGGCTTCAGGTGGTATTTTTGGACATAAAAGAAGCATCTTGCAGGTCATGAATGTGCTGCATGTCTCTGTCTGAATAATCTGTCTTCAAGAAGACAGATGTCTCTGCTGTGAGTGATGCATCAGGGACGGAGCAGTTGGGGGGGATCTCCATCAGCTTGGAGGCGCCAGGAGAGGGTGGGGGTGCAGATTTCTGGAGGATTCTGCAGGAATCATCTGAGAACACCCCGTTTTACTGTGGGGTGCTGTTTGTTCCTCATAGCTCCGACGTGAAGACTGGAGGCTCCGGGTGAGTTTGTCTGCAGCTGTTTCAGCACGAAAGCTTTTTTTTTTTTAATCCCCACCAGAAGCTGTAGCAATGCTCTTTCCCCTGGACATGTTGGGTCGGGTTGACATGTCTCGACACGTCTGATTTCTTATCCGTCGCTAAGCTAGCAGCTAACACTAGCTAGCAGAAGAGCTTCGCTAACCGCAGTAAATAATTACATAACTAAATATATCACTCTAAGATCAAAGCAAGCGAACAATACGCCAGTTTTACCTTTAGATCAGACAACTCAAGTTATTTTATTATCGGCTGCAACATAGCTTTAGCTCGACGGCTAGTTAGCTTTAGCTCCACAGCAAGTTTAGCTTTAGCTCGACAGCTAGCTCACAGCCGGTCCGTTTGAGAACAATGCAGACAAGTCAAGGTTTAACTAACGCCACTGACGAGATGTCAACACGTACAAATGGGCTCAAAATGTTTTAGGAACAGTGAGAATCTGCTGTCACTGACCCGGTTCTTTAGCCCCAGCAGAGGCGTAGCTTTCCTTTGACCGTAAAGGGGGCCCACAGCCCTCAGCTCGTGGGGTACCACCATTAGGTTTAGGTTTATTGTCATATGCATATCAACATGAGGTCAACAATGTAATGAAATAATCAGGACAAGAAGAACCGTCTCAACTCTCCAAAAACAGACAAAAAAAATACCAAAGCATGCAAAAAAATACAAAAACAAGGCACCAAAAGTGCAAAAGAAATACATCTATGGCAGCATGGTCCTATTAGCAGAGTGATTCTGTTGGCAGGGAAGTTCTCTTAGCAACATGGTCCCATTAGCAGCATGGTACTAGCAGTGTGGTTCTGTTAGCAGCACGTCCCGTTAGCAGCATGACTGCTGCTAGTCATGGTGTCCTTGCCAGATATTCCACTTTGCACTGCATAAAAGAAAAAAAAACATTCTGAGTTTTCTGATAGAAAAAGTTGTGTTTCTGACATAAATGTAAAAACTATGAATTAAAAATATGGTAGGTGCAATTGGTCGACTGTTAGAGGCCGTTTGGTTGACTGTTAGAGACCGGTTGGTCGACTGTTAGAGACCGGTTGGTCGACTGTTAGAGGCCGGTTGGTCGACTGTTAGAGACCGGTTGGTCGACTGTTAGAGACCGGTTGGTCGACTGTTAGAGGCCGGTTAGTCGACTGTTAGAGGCCGGTTGGTCGACTTTTAGAGACGGTTGGTCGACTGTTAGAGGCCGGTTGGTCGACTTTTAGAGACGGTTGGTCGACTGTTAGAAGCCAGGTGGTCGACTGTTAGAGGCCGGTTGGTCGATTGTTAGAGGCAGGTTGGTTGACTTTTAGATGCCAGTTGGTCAACTGTTAGAGTCCAGTTGGTCGACTGTTAACGCTGCAGTATACTCGCGTGTCCTGTCAGCCATGTGGAAACTGTGCGCATTGTCCGCAGAGGGTAGAGACTTCATACTCAAGCGCCCACCCTGAATGGCTGCAGTCAGCTCTGCAGGAAAGGGGTGTTTACCTTCGGGACAAATTGAGGTTGCTGATTGGTCATTTTTGACACGCCTTCTGGATTTATTGACAGGTCGTTTGGTCGGCTGTTAGAGGCTGTTTGGCTTAGAGGCCAGGTGTCTGTAACAAATTGTTTCCTTTACTAGTCACAGAGTTGCTTTGTGTCTTGAACCTATTACATTTTAGTTTCTGTAAATTATAAAATGCACATGATCTGTATTTTAACCCCAGCAAAGGAGCTGTCCAGTATCACTGAAGACATTCAGGCCTGAATGACTTTGAATGTCTATGTCTAAAATGAATAAATTATGCCCATGATAAATTTTAATTAACTACATTCTACATATTTTCTTTTCAAAAGTAGGGCCAACTAGGTGGGTACAAAGTGGGCTGAGGTAGGTCTGGTTTCAGAGATGGAATGATGTGCGTGGCCAGCTGCACGCCTAACTGGTCACATTAGCAATGGTGTTAACAGACGGAAGACAGAACAATGAGCAAGTATGGTTTACATTTATAGTCTCAAGAAAGTGTGCATGTGCTGCGATGCAGTTTGTCAGGATGCTTTCCACCGTGCACCAATGGAAGTTTTTGAGTAGATTCTGTGGTAGACTGGCTCTGCTCAATTTCCTCAGGAAGTCGAGGCGTTGCTGTGCCTCACCAGTGATGAGGGAAGTGTCTCATCCAGGCGTGGTCCTCAGTGATGTAAACATCCAGAAACCTGAACGACCTTCAAATTCCAGAACAAACAGGCAAATATGCCTTTAAACTTGAAATCTTACATTACTCCCTTAAATTTTAGAGTATTTATACAAGACCATTATCACGTTTGGTTGATGGTAGTTTGGATCAGCTGTGGGGATTTTCTGTCATATCTGGGTGTCTCTAAAGGAAAGAAAAATGCCACAGTTCACAGAGATCACAACTCCGTCTGTGTGTTTGTGTTTCTGTGTTTGTGTCATGGATAAACTTGTTTGCCACCAAATCATCAGTGGTTGTATGAGCTCATGATTCATACATTTCGAGGATAAATAAAGACCATGTGTTGAAGAAAAAACAAATCTGTCCCAACCCACTTGTTTTCCTCTGCAGGGTTGTGCTTTTCTTTCACAGGTTTATACGACTGACCAGTGTTGAGAATAAAAACACTCATCATGAACTGAAATAATGTTATATATGTTTATGTTTCAGATCCAATGACTGGAATAGACTGAGTCCAACCCCTCACTACAAAATGTCAAGTAAGAAACTGGAAGTACTTTCTGTTGTACTGTTGAGTATTTGATGGTATTTAAGTTTATATGTAGCTAACCTGCTGTTTCAGTGAAACCATCTGATCGAACCCCATTATTACCAAAATAAACATTTTATTGAAGTAATGCACATTAGAGTCCACTGGAAGATGTTGGATGTGTTCAACCATCTTCTTGACTAAATTCATGTTGGAGTTTTATTCTCTTTCATAACAGAAAGGCCCTACGCCCCCCCGCCTCCCGCTGCCCCTACAACTGTAAGTATTTTTACATGAAATTACAAACGTGATGGGTACCTCTTGTTAAAGTTGTGCTGCACTTTGTGTGGTTAATTTCTGTTCGGTTTGCTTCACAGAAGATATTTTTTACATGTACTGTAATCATTATATTGTTGAGCCCCTATTTTTGACTTACAGTAGTCCCTCGCTACTTCACGGTTCGACTTTCGTGGACTCGCTCTTTCGCGGTTTTTCAAGAAAAGACTGGACATGACACACAATTGGCTGATTGATGGATGAGCCACACGAGCAGCATGGCTTGTTTATTTAAATTATTTAAAATTATTTAGCACCTTCTGCATCTGTGTGCAGCCCACAAGTGCAGGGAGAGCCACCCTCCTGCAGCATCATGACCTCTGCCACCTGTCGCACTCAGCCACGCCCACTTCTCTGCTGCAGAGAAATGGGCGTGGCTGTGAGCGCTGGTAGGTGGCAGAGAGTGAACATCATGACATTCTGTGCTCTTTTAGAGCGTTTAGAGTTTAGAAACATTGTTTAGAATATTGTAAGTGTGGGAAGTGTTTAAAACGTTTTTATATATACAGGCACTGGTTATAAAATTAGAATATCATGAAAAAGTTGTTTTATTTCAGTAATTCTATTCAAAAAGTGAAACTTGTATATTCATTCATTACACACAGACTGATATATTTCAAATGTTTATGTATTTTAATGTTGATGATTATAACTGACAACTAATGAAAACTCCAAATTCAGTATCTCAGAAAGTTAGAATATTACTTAAAACCAGTAAAAAAAAATAAAAATAAAAAAAGGATTTTTAGAAATGTTGGCCAACTGAAAAGTATGAACATGAAAAGTATGAACATGTACAGCACTCAGTACTTAGTTGGGGCTCCTTTTACCTCGATTACTACAGTAATGCGGTGTGGCATGGAGTCGATCAGTCTGTGGCACTGCTCAGGTGTATGAGAGTCCAGGTTGCTCTGATAGTGGTCTTCAGCTCTTCTGAATTGTTGGGTCTGATGTATCACATCGTCCTCTTCACAATACCCTATAGATTTTCTATTGGGTTAAGGTCAGGTGAGTTTGCTGGCCAATTAAGAACAGAGATACCATGGTCCTGAAACCAAGGTACTGGTATCTTTGGCACTGTGTGCAGGTGCCGAGTCTTGTTGGTAAACGAAGTCTGCATCTCCATAAAGTTGGTCGGCAGCAGGAAGCATGAAGTTCTCTAAAACTTCATGGTAGCGACTGCGTTGACCTTGGACCTCAGAAAACACAGTGGACCAACACCAGCAGATGACATGGGCGCCAAACCATCACGGACTGTGGAAACTTGACACTGGACCTCAAGAAACATGGCTTCTGTGCCTCTCCTCTCTTCCTCCAGACTCTAGGACCTTGATTTTCAAAGGAAATGCAACATTTACTTTCATCAGAGAACATAACTTTGGACCACTCAGCAGCAGTCCCAGGCGAGACACTTTTGACGCTGTCTCTTGTTCAAGAGTGGCTTGACACAAGGAATGTGACAGCTAAACCCCTTGTCTTGCATATGTATGAGCATGGTGGTTCTTGAAGCACTGACTCGAGCTGCAGTCCACTCTTTGTGAATCTCCCCCACATTTTGGAATGGGTTTTATTTCACAATCCCCTCCATGGTGTCTTTATCCCTATTGCTTGTAAACTTTTTTCTACCACATCATTTCTTTCCCTTCGCCTCTACTGATGTGCTTCAACACAGAGCTCTATGAACAGCCAGCCTCTTTAGCAATGACCTTTTGTGTCTTGTCCTCGTTGTGCAAGGTGTCAGTGGTCATCTTTTGGACAACTGTCAGGTCAGCAGTCTTCCCCATGATTGTGTCACCTACAGAACTAGACTGAGAGACCATTTAAAGGCCTTTGCAGGTCTTTTGAGTTAATTAGCTGATTAGAGTGTGGCACAAGGTGTCTTCAAAATTGAACCTTTTCACAATATTCTAATTTTCTGAGATACTGAATTTGGGGTTTTCATTAGTTGTCGGTTATAATCATCAACATGAAAAGAAATAAACATTTGAAATGTATCAATATGTGTGTAATGAATGACTATAATATACAAGTTTCACGTTTTGCATGGAATTACTGAAACAAATCAACTTTTTCATGATATTCTAATTTTATGACCAGCACCTGTATGTATAAATACTAAAATAAACTACTACTTACTACTACTACTACTACTACTACTTGTACTACTATCTCTACTTGGCGTTTTTTAACTTATCGTGGGGGGCTGAGAACAGAACCACCGCGATAAACGAGGGACTACTGTATTTGTATTCTCAGCAGGATTATAAAGTATAAATTTATATTTTTTTCTGCTTTTATCATTAGACACTAAAGCACCCACTTTACGATCTTTGTCCATTTTCAAGTGCCACGGTTGCAGAAATCATGCACATTATACAACACTCATTTTTAGTAGCGGCACATCGTACAACTCCAAATTAGCAAAACCCAACAACAGCAGCTTCAAAATTTCAGAAATTTTCTACCTTTTTTTTTAACCTTTTTTTTTAACCTTTTTTTTTTTTTTTTTTTTTTTTGCTTTATGTGAGTGGAGTTTTGTTGTGAAACTCTCCTGACTTCCTCTTTTTATGTTTCTGCCTCATTAGCAAATTTCCAACAGCACGGGGTTTGTGGGCTACAACCCATACAGCCATCTGGCCTACAACAACTACAGGCTGGGAGGGAGCCAGAGCACCAACAGTCGGGCGACGGTACGATTATTAACGAAGTGAAAACATCAATATGTTTATCAAATGAAAGTCACGTCTGTCGTTAGTTTCCCTTTCAGGATAATGTAAAAGCCTAAAGAAGCAAAATAGTAACTAAAACCTGAGTGTAGCAAAACACATGCTAAAAGCTGAAATAAGTAAAATGCTAATTAAAAGCCAAAAGTAGCAATGTAGTAAAATGCTGAAAGTAGCAAAAGATTAGCTAAAAGTAGCAGAATGGTAGCTAAAAGCTGTGTTGATCAAAACACAAGGTAAAAGCTAAAAGACGTAAAATGCTAATCAAGCCAAAAGTTACCAAGCACTAAATTAAGGCAGCAAAATCCAAGAAAAAAGTAATATAGATTAGCTAAAACAAAAACAATTAGATGGTAGCTAAAAGCATACATTAGCAGAATGGTAGTTAAAAGCTAAACATAACTAAATGCTAGCTAAAGCTACATGTAGCGTGAAAAGACAATAACAAAGCCAGTCGCTGAAGTAGATTTTAGAGAAAACGTTTTTATAGGAATTTACTGTATTTCTATGGGTAAAACATTTGTATTTGTAAATAAAAATAAATATTTTGATGCGTGTAAAATCCACAGCACCCACCTCATGAACGAGCTAAGAGTTTTGATTTTAAAAAGTTAAAAATATACTGCAAAATCTGCAGACCAAGATGTCAAAAAATGTACACAAAAACAGGTAAACGATGAAAATGCTGAATCAGTCAAACCAATTCAAGATGGCCGCCACAGCTATACGCCCCCTCTGAATCTCTCTAGGTTTGTTCGTAGCTTTAGAAACGAGTTGAGGTGTTTCTTTACGGATGAATTTAAGATGCAAATTGTTTCAAACCCTCAGAGAGTCCGACTGTTTGGAGTTTCTGACGGCCATGTTGATGAACCTGTGGCTCCGGCGCTGCCATGGCGACGGCGGCTGCTGCGCTGTAATGTAGTCGCTGCGTGCAAGCTGTGGTCGGCTGACTCCGGTAATGGCTTTGTGTCTCACAGACGGAAAATCCCAGCTTAAAACCAGCTTTTTATTTAAATTTCTCTGTGGGGCTCCTGGAATTTGTTCGACACTAAACTTTTAAATTGAATTATTTTGACTGAAGAGATTAAAAAATGCCTCTAATCAAAAATATAAAGGCTTAAAACACAGTATGTGACTGCGTTCAGCTCATCGGAAATTTAAAACTAAATTAAAGTTTATTTTTGCTTTTTATTCACCTAAACCGAAACATTTCTAGCTCTTCTTCCATAACATCCCAAACACGAACAGAGCTGTGCAAAAGTTTTAAACCATTTCTAATCATCTCCTGCCACTGAAGACGAGAGGCGATCATGGTCTTAACCGTGTCTGTTGTAGCGTTAGCAAAATTTCTTGTGAACAAGTGGATGGATTTTAATGAAACTGTCAGAAAAATCTAAAACCCAACATGTGGAGTTAAGCCAATTCAAGATGGCACCCCCAGTTATTGGGCCTTCGTCAGCCTAAAGTTGTTTTTACAGATGTGGAGCTGGTGTGGTAGTAGCTGAGAGTTGTCCTCAACACATACCTGATAACTGACACCTCTCACACAGTGTTGGGTTGTCAGTGTTGAGAGTAGCATGAAAAGTGTCGGGCGAACTACATTCCTTCAAGAAACGCTCGTTGCTTTTCAGCCCGTGTGTCTGAAACGAGCTGCTTGGACTCATAAAGATGCATGAAGTATACCGTATTTTCCAGCGTATAAGCTGCAGTTTTTTTTATTTATTTTTTTTTTTGCATAGACTTGTCACTCCTGCGTCTTATATATGTTTTTTGTCCATATTCACAATTCAATTTTTGACCGACTCTTTAAATTTCGAAGAACTACTACAGCGAGTCCTCCCATGCACGCTCGCTTCACTCACCTGGTGCAGGCGGAGGAAAGCTGGAGAGTTAGCGGCTCCGGCTGCGATGGATGGATGGCGCCACGCTGTCCAGGCGAAATGAAGCTGTTTTAACCATTAAAAAAGTGTGACGGGTCAGAGGCAACGTATAAATGCGACTAACATCAGTGACATATATCTTTTTTTTTCTTCCTCTTTATGATGCTTTTTTTTGGACTGGTGTGACTTGTACTCTGGAAAATACGGTAGTTTCATCGTCTAACTCCTTCAAGGGTCACCACAGCAAAATGTTTAGCAATTGTTAAACATCAGACGCTCTTCCCGACAACCTGGGCTCGAACCTGCAACCTCAGGATTTTAAGACCACGGCACCGAGCTACCGCAGCCAAAAAGACGCAGGAAGTGGAGGAGGAATGTAAAAGTGTCAGGCAGTAACTGGATGTCCTGTCTTTAGTTAGGAGCGTTTGTTTTTGTTCTGAACAACGTAAAGGTCAAAGATTTGTGACAACAAGCAAACAAAAACACTTCTCTGTAAATGGAGAAAACAAGTGAAACCGAGAGGACAAAGCAGCCGAAGTCTTAAAGAAAACCATTAAAATACCTCCAGGAAATCTGGAAATCTGTCCATCATGACGAGGTTTACAGGAAGGAAAGAAAACACAAAGAAGTGGGAAATGATTTAAGAGTTTTGCACAGAAGCGTACATTTAAAAGTTGTTTAATTTGCCCAACCTCGACATCTGACCTCAGATCTGCTCTGGCTGCGTTGCTCAACACGCCTTTTCTGTTGACGCGGACTGATAACCCCGTCAGAGCCGCCAACTCGTCACTTCTTGCTGCACGTTTGACGAATATTGTGGGAACGAACACAAACCCCTCAAAATACAAAGAATTCGATTTAGAAGAATTTACCGTTTTGGTCCCAGAATCCTGATTTCCTGCTTGAACCGCCTCCAGCTCTGAGGTACCCCTGACACAAAACCTGAAAACAAATTAAAGACGTGATGCTCCATGAATGCATGTCGCCCGCCGCCTTTCACAGCTGACGTTTATACTAAAATCATCCTACGTTGAGAAATGAAGGAGTTGTAGCCATTTGGTCAAACCTTGACCATCACACTCTGCACGAGCTTGTTAGTGTTCAGAGGATCTATTGTGAATGACTCTCAGCTACTACCAAGTTAGAGTTTAGCTGAATATCTGTAAAATCCTAGTTTTTTTTGCAGGCTAAGTTCGGTTAGCTGTGGCGACAGTCTTGAAGTACGTCGACTCCCAACAGTGAATCAGTTGTAGATGAACATCCAGTGATGCTTTTCCGAAAGTTTATAGCCAGTAGGTCACAAGCTATTTTGCTAACAGACATGAACACACACACACAGACAGAAGATAAAACATTATCTTTTGCCTTTCAGCAGCATGTGGTAACAATCAGGAGTTTTGCTGTTTTGATATAGAAATCAACAAAATACTTTAAACCTTCTGTTATTGATTTATCAAAGTTCAGCTCAATAATCCAGATTTAAAAAAAAAAATCCAACAAAGTAAAAGTAAAAAAAATCCAACGGTCCAGATGACCTGACTGAACTTTGTTGGGTTACTGATGTATGGTAGTTCCTTGAGTTTATCTTTTAGTCTTATTCCCTTCGTGGTTTATGTTTTATTTTCTTTTATACTCTGTTACGTGTTTTCCTGTCAGTTTTGAGTTTAATCCATTTGTTTTGTTCTTCGTTGTTCGATTTATTTCAGTGTAGGTCTTATTCTGTTTCTCAGTGTTCCTTCTGCCTTAGTCTTCCACCCTCACCTATCCCCAATCAGCATTTTTTTGGCATCTGCATTTGGTAGCAGGACAAATCGACAAAGACCTTGTAGAATAATGTAGTAGTTTAATTTCACAACAGAGAAAGCCATGTAGTAGGTCTAAGAAAAAAAATATCGATATCGGTATTGGTTATCGGCCAGATAAGTTTTAACATATTGGCATATTGGATATCGGCCAAAAATCCAATATCATGCAACACAAAAAAAAAAAAAAACAACAACTATAAAATCAAACCTAATAAATATAATTTACTCCATCCGATGGTGCAGGTTAAGAGTTTGCTCCGGTAGTTTTCCACAAACGCCGATTTAAAATGCAGGTCTGCACTCAGTGAAAACAAAGCCGTCCTGTCTGCATTTATCATCCCCACGAGAATAAAATGTGTGTGTTACCCTTTGTACTTTAAGTCTGATCAGATCACTGTGGTTGTAATGAAGCTGTCTGAATGTGACATTGTGTTTTTTATATTTTTTACCAGAATTCCTCTGGAATAAATATCCCGAAGCCTCCCAAACCCCCCGACAAGCCCCTGATGCCATACATGAGATACAGCCGAAAGGCAAGTATGCAGAACAAACGGTCGTGTGCGGCTGAAACGTGTTTAAGTCGAGTCAGCTCAGAGTTCGGCATCATTTGATGTTAGGAAGGAAGGTGAGGTCCAGACGTTAGTGGGTTGTGATGACTTTTTTTAATTAAAGATGGAGCTTTAAAGCACACGGCCTCCTCTGGTTTGTGACCTCTCTGCAAAGAGATAACCACTCGTAGCCCCTCCGACCCAACCCAACCCCACACCCATGTCTGGTTCTCATCACCAGGTTTGGGATCAAGTAAAAGCCTCCAATCCTGATCTGAAGCTTTGGGAAATTGGGAAGATAATCGGTGGCATGTGGAGGGACCTCACTGATGAGGAGAAACAGGATTATTTGAATGACTACGAAGCAGAGAAGGTTGGTTGTTTTACAGAGGGGGTGTTTGTGGGGGTTTGTTCTGATGGGGGACCTGCAGCCGGGTCCCGTCATTCCTTCATCTCTCTTCTCATGGTTGGGAGGTCCACATGCTCGCCTCTTCTTTCCCTCGTCATTCTTGTTTCCTCCGCTGCAGATCGAGTATAACGAGAGCATGAAGGTCTACCACAACTCGCCGGCCTACCTGGCCTACGTGAACGCTAAAAGCCGAGCCGAGGCGGCGCTGGAGGAGGAGAGCCGCCAGAGGCAGTCCCGGCTGGACAAAGGAGAGCCCTACATGAGCATTCAGCCAGCCGAGGATCCAGATGGTAAGGCCGCAAATCAGAGTGCGCTGTAATTACTGCCGGCCGACCACACAGAGCCGCCGCTCCACCTACACCACCCTCTGTTTACAGCCCCGAGCCACAAAAGGTTGGGGAAAACGTAAATAAAAACAGACTCGGTACATTCCAAACCAGTGTTTTACTCGCAGCGGAGCACGGTTCAACAGATGTTGAACGATGCTGGGGTGTTTTTTTTTTTCTTGTGTGTGTGTGTGTTAGCAACACGTCTCAGACAAGTTGTTACAGGAGCAACAAAATGTTGTAAAGTTAGTGGCGCGAATTAAAAACAGCTGCAGGGACGTTTTACAGCGAGAGGAGTTGATCGTCAACAGGTCAGTGAGACGACTGGAGATGCAGAGAGGCTGAATCTGTCCGAAGTAGAGACGAGCGCAGCTTCACCGCTCGGTGAAAAGTTATGTATAAAAATAGTGGAACGATTTCAAAATAAAGTTCCTTAACAGAAAATGAGGAAGACTTTGAATCTCCATCAGCTGCATCTCATAATCTCATCACCAGATTAGAAGAATCTGTAGAGACCTCTGAGCTGAAGGTCGTGACCTTCAGGCCCTCGGGGGGCCACTACATTAGAACCAGGTCTGGTTCTGGTTCTGCGCTCAGGAAGACTTCCACTGATCATTGTAAACAAAGTTCATCCACAAATGTTGCTTAAAGCTCTATCAGGCAAAGATGAAGCCAGATGTGAACACCATCCAGAACTGCCGCCATCTTCTCTGGACCAGAGCTCGTTTCAGATGGACTGAGGTGAAGTCCAGAACTTTTCTGAGTTCAGACGGGTCCAGATCTGAAGTTCTGTTTGGAAACCATGGATGACACAGAAAATAAAGAAGGACCATCCAGCCTGTTATTAACGTGCAGTTGAAAGGTCTACCTCTCTGATGGTATGGGGGTGCATTAATGTCTCTGGCATTAAAGGCTCCAAAGAAAAACAAATACAGGACTGTAGAACATCTAGAAACCTCCATCAGACCAGAATGGAATAACATTCTGTCCAGAACCTCCAACATCTGGTCTTCTCAGATCCTCCAGAACCTCCAACATCTGGTCTCCTCTGGTCCTCCAGAACCTCCAACATCTGGTCTTCTCAGATCCTCCAGAACCTCCAACATTTGGTATCCTCAGGTCCTCCAGAACCTCCAATATCTGGTCTCCTCTGGTCCTCCAGAACCTTCAACATCTGGTCTCCTCAGGTCCTCCAGAACCTCCAACATCTGGTCTCTTCAGGTCCTCCAGAACCTCCAACATTTGGTCTTCCCAGTTCCTCCAGAACCTCCCAACATCTGGTCTCCTCAGGTCTTTCAGAACCTCTAACATATGGTCTCCCCAGGTCCTCCAGAACCTCCATCGGTCTCCTCAGGTCTTGTTTACAGACATTTTGTGTGTTGATTATGTTTCATTGTAAAAAAGTTTTTCATCTGCTGGTTCTGTTTTTATTTAGATTTTACTCAACGTCTCAACTTCTCAACAACTGGAGTTGAATTTCTTTCACTCGAACCTTCATGGGGGAAAAAAAAAAATGTTTCCCCTCGAGCTTCAGTCGGAGACAAATTGTGCGTTTGTTTTGCTCGTGCGTTTACATTTCTGCCTTTGGTTTGGACGTGATTACTGAATTTACATTCTTTCGTCTGTTGTTGTGAAGTCTGACGCACAGAAACGCACATTTAGCAGCAGAAGAAGAGTTACACCCACCACCAGGAAATGGCGCTCGTCTGGGGTCGGCCCGGGTTACAGTAATGATGTTCAGGAAAACTCCAGATAAAACTCCTGCTATTTAAAATAAAACCAGCCCGGACCTGAAAACTGTTAAAGCTGGCCCCCCAGAGGGGTCCGGTCCGAACAAACTGCACGTCTGGCTGTAATTAAACGCGCTGTGGCGCTCCGGGTGCGTGTTATTAATAACATCTTAATGAAACTCTGCCAGTCTGCTGCTCTTTATCCTCCAAGCATCAGAACGTTTGTAGGTCTGCGTTGAGCGGAACTCAATCAGAAACATAAAAATCTCAGGCGTTCAAACGGGTTTGCCAAAATCTGCAGCAGTTCCAGTAAAACCAGGTGGAAATTTCTCTCCACATCGAGGGCCGGCGTTGGCAACCACGCTTTAGTTTGACTTTCTTCTCCACAACGCGTTACGCTGCTCAAACTGCTTCCTGTTGTGGTACCGGAGCACCCATACAGGCTCGCCTGAAGCACGGAGAGACAGAGGAGGATCACTTCTCTTTAGAAAACTTCAGACGTGCACAAATGTTGCACTGCAGCAGCAACATCAGGTGATAACCACAAAAAACATTTTTTACATTCATTTAAAGCTTCACAGTACCAGCAAATAGACGTATCCTATAAACGATATGCAGAAAGGTTTGAACTTAGATCCAGTTCAACCTGTTAATGTTCTTGTTCTTTTTATTGTTGTTGTTGTTGTTTATCTTCATCTTGTTCATGTCCTTGTTGTGGTTGTTCTTTTTGTTCTTCGTGTTCTTGTTCTTCATGTCCTTGTTCTTGTTCTTGTTCTTCTTCTTTTTATTCTTGTTGTTGTTTGTCTTGTTCTTCATGTACTTGTTGTTCTTCATGATTTTGTTCTTCATGTCCTTGTTCTTGTTGTTCTTGTTCTTCTTTTTATTCTTGTTTGTCTTGATCTTGTTGTTGTTCTTCTTGTTCTTCATGTCCTTGTTCTTGTTGTTGTGCTTCTTGTTCTTCATGTCCTTGTTCTTCATGTCCTTGTTCTTGTTGTTGTTTTTCTTGTTCTTCATGTCCTTGTTCTTGTTGTTCTTGTTCTTTTTATTCTTCTTGATGTTGTTGTTCGTCTTGTTCTTCATGTCCTTGTTGTTGTTCTTTTTCTTCTTGTTGTTGTTCTTCTTCTTCTTGTTCTTCATGTCCTTGTTCTTGTTGTTGTTTTTCTTGTTCTTCATGTTCTTGTTCTTCATGTCCTTGTTCTTGTTGTTCTTGTTCTTTTTATTCTTCTTGTTGTTGTTGTTTGTCTTGTTCTTCATGTCCTTGTTGTTGTTCTTTTTCTTCTAGTTCTTCTTCTTCTTCTTGTTGTTCTTCTTCTTGTTTTTCATGTTCTTGTTCTTCTTGCTTTCCCCTCTTCAGGGGTCACCACAGCGAGTCATCATCCTCCTCCATCTTGCTCTGTCTTCTGTGTCCTCTGTCGTCACTCCAACTACCTCCATGTCCTCTCAAACTGCGTCCATATATCTCCTCTTTGTCTTTTTCCTGGCTAACCTATTAACTGTTATCCAACTTACAATCCAACCTATTAAGGTTAATAATTTGTTCAAATAGGATTAAATAATAAGTCTTGAACAGTTATCCGTGATGTTGGATTAAAATATCCTCTTTTCATTTTGTTACTCAGAGAAGCCACACTCAAGGACACGAGAAGATTTTTAACTGGTTTTTCTTGTCTGCCATGCGCAGCGTGCGAGGCTTGTTTTTATAAACTTATCAGCTCTCACAGTCAGACTCTGATGACCTCGGCCATCCAGCTGCACATGCAGGATCATGTGTGGGGGTGGGTGTAGTGGAGTGGTACGTCAATAACAATTTTGCTAGCGCGTTTGTATTGTGCCCTGCGCTACATCAATACCGAGAGTTGTCACTTGTTGTGGGGATGGAGGGTGTAGACGGGGCGGGGCGACCTGTTTAAATAAAAGTAGGAGAAACACTGACAGCTGCATCAATGAGAACAGATTTTTGACACGTCTCGCTGAGTATTCAGCCTGAGCAGAGAGCGCACACAAACATCCACAGGTTCTGCTGAATTTCGGCTCGCATTATTTTCTTTAAAACAGGAAGTGAAGGCTGTTTTTAACTCGTCACATCTCAAACTCACGCGTCACCGTCAGTCTTCTGACAACTCTGATTTAAGATTTTTAAAGATAACCCCTTCTTCAGGGGTCGCCACACCCATCCCACCCATTCTGATGTTTTTGGTATCGGGAGTTGAACTGGCGATCCTCCAATTTCAGGCCCACCCCCTCCAACCTCCGCGCCACCACTCCCTTCAAGATGACGAAAATAAATTTGACAATTTGAGGCTGTTTTCTGCCTCTCGTTACACTGACAGTCAGGGAGCGACAGACACAGATGTGTGGTTACCATAGTGACCGCAGCATCCACTGGCAGCAGCTACAGCATTTATTTTTGATCTCTTCTGTTCATACATCAAAATGTTTTGATGATGAAGTTCCGTCGGAGTTTCAGGCAGCAGCAGCTCTCTCACGGTTTCTTCAGGACTCGTAGTTTATTTCTGCTCCTACACGCTTTGCAAGAATGACTCAGTTCCCAGAAACTGTTTTTAATCTGTGCAAATGGATCTGAGTCAAATCAAAGGTTTGTTTCCATCGAATCAGATCCAGTTCTGGTTCTGAGCCTGAGAGTGGAGCGTGAGACCGAAGGACGGTGGAAATGTTGTGACCGCGTTCAAAAGTGTGAGTTTAGTCTGCTTATTTTAAAACGCGACAGGAAAATCTCAGCGATTTAACATTAAAGGGAGACTTCAGATGTTTTTGAAAGGTTAGGAACGATTAATATCTTACCTGTAGTAGATGGCTGTTTGAACAACGAAGACGAGACCAATGTGGAACACTGTCGTTTTATAACAACTCCCATTTTAAAATTTCACAGGGACTTTTACACATTTGTTGGTGTTACTTTAAATGGTATATCTGGCATAAATAGTACAATATCTCTGATGTAAATGCTACAGCTAGCTGCTGCAGGCACTTTTTATGCTTGAGAAAAAACAGAACTGTACAAACCGGATTCCAAAAAAGTTGGGACACTAAACAAATAGTGAATAAAAACTGAATGCAATGATGTGGAGATGTCAAATGTCAATATTTTATTCGTAATAGAACATAGATGACAGATCAAAAGTTTAATCTGAGTAAATGTAACATTTTAA
>JARVGS010000548.1:8391532-8403288 GCA_031762315.1 Hypsolebias antenori | reverse complement strand
AAAACTGGGTGTCCAAGTCTGATTCCAGCTCATGCCTGATTCTGCTTCATGCACAGAAGCTGGCTTTAGAGTTCAAACTTCACGTGTTTCACGCCTTTTAGCACACGCTCTCTAAAGTTTGGACCTGCAGGGTAAACATAGCTGTAACCATGGCGACAGCCGGTAACCTGCATGACTCAGAGTGCTCCACGCCCTGCCTGAAGAGATGCCAGCCGACCCTCCCTGGTGTTGCTCAGCCTCTGCTGATATCAGCCATGAGTTGCGTCATTCAGGCAGCGTCTCTTCACCGTTAGATCCTGGAGTTCTGAATGCAGCTTCAGGTGATAAATTGTAAACAAGACCACCGGGTCAGGTCTCTGCGCCTGAGGTGGAGGAGTTCAGGTGTCTGGGCGTCATGTTCCTGAGTGAAGGATGGAGCCAGGCTTCATTCTCAGTGATGAGGGCGTTGCTTCAGTCAGTCGTGGTGAAGCATTTATCAAATTAACTTAATTTACTGGCCTGTGTACGTTCCAGGCTCGGCCTTAGAGATCTGCTCCTCTGCATCGAAAATAGTCAGTTGAGGTGGTTCATCTGATTAGGGCACCTCCCTTTGGAGATTTTTATGGCTTGTCCCATTGAGAAGAGACCCCAGGGCAGACCCGTAACTCTCTGGAGGGATTATGTATCCTCTCTGGTCTGGAAACGCCCCAGGAGGAGCTGCAATGTCTTTGGAGAGAGGGAGGTCCATGTTTCTCTCCTGGACCTGTTGCCTCCACACCCTGACGTCTGACAGTAAAACTGACTGGGGCTCTAGCATCCTGAAGTTTAATCTAAGACTGTTTTGGTTAAAGGTGGGCATAGCTAGCTAAAAATTAGCTTAGCTAAAGCTAAACAGGTAAAAGAAAATTGGCGGAAGCTAACGCTAAACTGTTAACCGCTAAGACGACTGTGACTCATTCTGCCTCACGCATCTTCGTCTCCTTCCAGTTGAAGCGGCATCGACCAGTCACATCACTCATACACATAGTCAGCCAATAGCGACCCCAACGGATTTTTTGAGACACGCCCACAACAGATAGGAAGCTTGTGAATTTTGTTAGCTGACCTAAAGGTAGTAAAACCTAATTTAGTAGAAGCTAATTCTGCTAATGTTAGCGCAAATGATAATCCAGTAAACAAAAAAAAAAATGTTAAGCTATTAGAAGGTTAGCATCACCTTTCATTTTCAATTCATTCACAAAATCCTTTTTGTATGAACTCTGATCAACATTTAACAATGCTAGCAGCAGTAGACTTGCTGCCCTTCTACTTGGACACATAAAACATCTACCTTCCTTCTCTGCATCATGTCAGCCAGCTCTCTACCTTTGCCTGTCATTGTCCCCACATTTAGAGTTGCAACCCTCAGTCCTACATTCTTCACTTTCCTCCTCTCCCTCTGTCTCCTGACCCTGACACATTTCCCTCCTCGGGGTCTTCGATTAACAGTAGCACAATTTCCACCGGCACCCTGTTTGTCAACAGCACCGGTGGTGGTCGGTGTTAATCCGGGCCTCGACCGATCCGGTATGGTTTCACTTTGATGAACTCCCATTATAGTTTTGGCAAAAGTGTTTTACGTCGGATGCCCTTCCTGACACAACCCTCACCATTTACCCGGGCTTTGGACCAGCACAAGTGATACACTGGCTTGTGCTCCCTAGTGGCTGGTTTTTAACAATGCTAGTAAAATCTATTTAAATGTTTACAAAATGCATGCATTAAACGTACATAAAGATAAAACTACGGTACATTTAAAACTTTAGTGAAAGCTGTACTAAGACTTAGTCAAATAAAAATTAGGGTTCCAGTACATGAACACTGAAGGTTTTAGTCATTTATTCTTCTGAAAGTTCATGAAAACTTTAAGATAATGAACTAAAATCTCTGTTAGCACATTTTATGACATGGATGAAATTCAGAAAAGTTTTCTCCCATAGAAGTCAATGGGTTTAGGTGAAATGAGCCGTTAAATCCAGCTGCGTGCAGCTCAGACTTCCCAGCAGAACCATCATTCAGTGTTTAAACGGGTCACAGAAGGCTGGACCGGACTTCAGATCTTTAAACAATCACAGGTTTAGTTTAAGTCATTGTGAAAATTTTACAGCAGAATTATTTTCTCATTCTCTTTGAGCGGTTTAAACTCTCCAAGGTTCTCGCAAACAAACTCTACAATTTATCACTTTAGTTAGAGTTTATTTGTCAAATTGTTTGCATCACTCGGGACAAAAAGCCATCTGATGGGTCTGATGTGAAAACAACAAAACCAGAGGTTCTGATGTGTTTGTGTCCTCTGCAGTCCCAGGAGAATCCAGCCCTCCTGACCTGATGCCTACAGCCGGAGGCATGGCCCACGTGAGACCCAGTCATGTTCTGAGAGTGGGCCAAACCATCTGCCTGGACTCGGTCCAGGACTCAGTCGCTCAGCAGCCCAGCTGTCACCTCGAGGACTCCGACCTGGACATGACCCTGGAGAACCTGAACCAGCTCATGATAGAACTGGACCCCACGTTTGAACCAGTTCCTGTCAACAAGAGCCCGACCTGCAAAAAGAACCCAGCAGGTAAAGAGTCAAACTGACTTTGAACTGGGCCGTGAATTTAAAACAGGAAGACACTTTCAGTGTTTGTAGAGAAATAAACTGTAACAGAAAATTTAAATAAAAGTTGTAAGTTTATCTTTAAAATGAACAAAAACAAAGACTGATTAAACTACTGTACACCATGAGGAGGATAATCTGTCATGTTTGAAAATTAATTAAAATTTTGAATTGTTTTGGGACGGCGTTCCTCAAGGCTCAGTGCTCGGCCCCTTAAGTTTTTATTTATTTATTTATTTATTGTACATTCATATTTAACATTAGGGTCAAGGATAAAAATCTGTTTTGTTCTAGACATGATTTGAACAGATATTGAACTTGTGTCAGAAAGTTGGTTTAGTTCTAATAAATAAATATTTTGGGGGTTAAATATGTTAATATTTTTCATACAAAAAGTGTTTAAAACCATATTATTTGCAGCATCACATATTAAACCATACTTATCTCAAATTAGGTTAAATTAAAGTAGTTTTTTAACTCAGGCTTCATTATAAATTTTATCTATTTTTTCTATGTGCACATTTGAAACAATCAAGTTTTCAAACCCCAAACTAACAACAACTTTAGGAGCTTGAGGACCTGTGAACAAAATTACTAAAAGATAAAGATAATTTAACAAAACTTGATACAAATTTGCACTGCTAGACAGAGTGTCGTACACGTTTCATCACCTCAACCTCAAGGTCATAGGCTGTACAAGCTCTTTGCTTCGCTGAGCCGTTGCTGCACAACAGTTTGTCAGCGGGTGCACAATGTGCCGTATGTGGCACTCTGTTTAAAATAAATGCTTTGTTTATCTTGTTTTGACATTAAGTTTATAAACATGCAAAGAATGGGCATTTTAATATTCTTTGTCTATTAATTTTACTTATATGTTGAATTTTGCTACATATTTGGTTGTTTTTTATTGTTTTTGAAGCCTTTTATGTGTTAGGCTTCATGTAAAACATGCAGCAGCGTTAGCCCAGATCGCCTGCAGCTTTTTAAAAGCACACACCCTGTGAGAAACATTCAATTCTTTTAATCATGCCGTCGATTCACCACCTCTGCCCGGACCGACACCACGCCCTGTCGGCCCAAAGTCTCATATCGAGATGGTGCAGCAGAACCTCTGGCTCCTCACAGTCTGATCAGAAGTCAAGACAGCAGAGAACATCACTTCATGCTGCTGGGCTCATTTGGAAAGACAGTCGCTCGCATCTTTGTGAAACCAGCGAGGAGAGCAGAGGTGAAAACATTGACAGAAAGCTGAGGAATAGTTATGAGAAGCCTTTAAGAGCTCACGTGTTGATGAGCGCCTGCTTCCTGTTTCTAAATGTTTCTACTCATCAGATTTTACCAGCTTTTAGGAACATTAGTCATTATTCCTTTAGTTTAAAACCCACCAGTCTGACGCGGATCCCTGACCTCGGGCTGTGTTTTCATTTAAAGGCTTCGTTTTCTTCAACACAACAAGGCTGAAGGAACAAGCTCAGACTTCTGTCATCGCTCTAATTCCAACAAAAGGAAAACGCCTCGGAAAACAATTTTTAAAAAAAAAAAAAAAAAAAAGCATCTCTGCATGTTCCTGCAGGAAAAATATGAACCTTTTCTCTTTTTTTTTTTCTCTTGAGGTTATATAACGAGGTTAAACCCATTCTGCAAACAGTTCTGGTTCATGCGGGGGTTTAACTTGACCTCGTCAGTTTCACAAACTGTGTGAGCGAACAAAACAAAACAATAAAGCTTTATTATAGAAAAACCTGGTTCTGCTTGGGTCTGAAAGGATGAACGACTTCGACACATTTATGGAGTCAAACCAATAAAAACACAAATAACAGAGGTTTTACAGATGTGGAGCTGAAATTTATTGCCCATGGAGCAAATTTTACCAAAAGAAGACGATCTTAGTTTCCAACGTTGAACAAGTTGGGAATTTATAGTTGTAAATAAAGACAGAATGCAACGATTTCCATTCGCCTAAACATTTTTTATTCATAAAGAAACATAATAAACATTAAATGATTACATTAAGAAATTATACCCTTTTTTATTATTATTATTTTGACATTTTTAGCAGCAACATGTCTCAAAAAGTCAAATTAAATTAATTTAAAGAGCAAATTAACAAAGAAATGAATAAAAAGATAAAACTGAACAAGAGACCATAAAAACAGCAACAAAACACAGTCCTGGACCTCAGGGTCACCTCTGTGGACCAGCCTGGACTTGGAACAACTAAAGACCCGGTCACCTTTCTAAACTTGCAGGACTCTACATCTGTGGGAGCTCTCGGGGTCTGACAGGTCTACAGGAGCCGGTCCCTTTAGGTTCTTTCAGTTCATGGATAAAACTCTAACAGCAGCAGGGGTCCAGTGAAGGCTCAGCAGTCTGAGCTTTAATTTTACAATGAATTCAGTGAATTGGCAGCAGGTCAGGTCGTGGTTCTGTTACAGAAAGAGCTCCAGGTGATACTTGTTCCTTGGAGAACTGCTCGTTCTTTTTAATCCTCTTTCTAATTCTTTCCCCTTCAGGCTCCTTGTTTTCTGACGTCTCAGATGAAGTTCCTCGCTGCGCTCTGGTTCCCAGAGGGTGTCCACCCAGCCCGTCGCCCACCGCGGCGCGACCGGCAGAGCCCAGCAGCCCCATCCCAATCCTGAGCTGCAGGCCTCTAGGTGCGCCCGTGTTCTCCGGCTCCCCGTCATCCGTCCTGCCCCCGCTGCCCTGTGGAAGCGCCCCCAGGAGAAACCCCTCGCCCAAACCAGACTTTCCCCAGGGATCCCTGCGCACCACCCAGTCCAACAGGAACAGCGCCGCCTCGCTCCTCTCCACGTCTACATGCTCTGACACCAGCTACATCCTGGGCAGGTATAAACGAGCTAATTATGCACCTGAGTACTGTGTTCAAAGCCTCATGCAGACAAAAAAATACAAATAATACGGGAAAAGAAAGGTGGAGCTCGATGTTTTGGAAAGTTGGACTTGACATGACTGAACTGGTGTTTTGATCGTTTTGAAAAGTTTTTACTCAAACACAGCAGGTTTTGTTCAGCTGGCACTCGATGATGTCATTAACCTTCGTCTAAACGTCAAATCTTTGTTTCTCCTGCAACCGTTTCTGGCACACAAACGTTTTACACAGCAAAACATTTTTCTCCTTTCTGCTGTAGGACCTGGTGTTTTCTCTCAAACACCCTCAGAGTACAGAGAATGCAGCGTTGAGCTTCAGCAGTTTTATTTTGGTGCAGTGTTCTTTTGAAAACAGGAAGTGAGGGCTCTTTTTCACTTGAGATTTTTTTTATGTAAAATGCTGTAGAAACACAAAAACTCACATGTGAACATCAAACTCTTCTACCAGTCACGGTTCAAGAATCTTTTAAGATTCGACTCGTACTTTCTGAACAGCGAGACTTACTTTTTAGTCTGCCTCTCTTACGTTTGTTGCCAGGGACTGAAGTGAAGTCCAATAAGGCTTTATCTGTTTATTTATAATATTTATATCTTCTTCAAACAGCAACCTGTCCCTGACCGGAGATGATCATGACTCTTCAGAATCCATCCCTCCCTGCACGCCCGGTTCCTTCACCGAAGGCTCCAGAACCCGGATGTTTGACTGCAGGCCGTCCCTGACCAAACACGGACATCTTCATGGACTCCAGAGTAAAGGAACGTGGAGCAGTCCTGCTTCACTGTCCGGTTCACAAACAGATATCCCCCTGCTGCTCATCAACGGAGAACCGGAGTCGGACCTGCACAGTCCACCAGGCCCAAGGGCCGACCTGGTCCAGAACGTCCCCCCGTCTCCTTCCAAACAAAGATCTCCAGGTTACATAGCCAGCTTCTGTAGCAGCTTACCATCAATGAAGTTTGTCATGGACACGTCAAAGTTCTGGTTCCGTCCACACATGAGCAGAGCAGAAGGTAAGAACGATGTTTTACAGCGAGATAAAACCAAAGTTTGCTTAATCTGAAGGTTTGATACCATCTGAAGATCTTCCAGTTCTCAGGCTCCTCTCTTGTGGAACCAACTTCCAGTTTCTGTCCATGAAGATGACACATTGTCCACTTTTAAGACTTTCCTCTATGATAAATCCTACAGTAAGGGTCAGCTTGTTATGTTGTCTTAAGCTGAGACAACCAGACGACAAACTGACCTCATCTCCTTAAATGAATTGTTAAAATTCAATAGTTTTTATTTGAAAGTATTTCTATCTTAACATGTGATTCTTGACCTGCCATTGTGTATCTGTTCTTACCAAACCCAGTCACTCAAAGCAGATGGCCGCTTGTCCTGAGTCTGGTTCCACTAAAGGTTTCTTCCTCGTGAAGGAGTTTTTCCTTTCCACTGTCGCCTTCATGCTTGCTCAAGATGAGAGTTCTGTGATGGAGTTAATTCCTCAGATAAATAATGTTAAATTATTATTTTTATACATGAACGTTTCTGCTCAGTGTCCTGAGACGACTTCTGTTGTGACTTGGTGATTTATAAATAAACTGAATTGAATTGGATTCTGAAGCGCACAGTGTGGACGCTGACACACACACAACCTAAATGTGTTATTTATTATTTTCTTTCACGTTTCTGCAATCTGCTCAAGTTTGTGCATCTTACTCACCTTTTTTTTATCTCTGCTGCTATTAAAAAAAAAAAAAACCTGAAGAACTTTGTGCTGTTAACCTCATGTCAGAACATGTTTCTACCTCATGCACCACCTACACATGCACTAATCGGCCCTTGTCTCTTACTTGTTTAGATTAGACTGTTTAGAATAGGTTAGATATCTGTTTGTATTTATTGTATCTGCACTGTGATCCTGGAGGAACGTTTCATTTCAGTCTACTTGTACCGAGCTGAAGTGACAATAAAACCTCGGACTCTGATCTGAAGATCTTTCTGTGTGGTTTTCTTTCAGTCGAAGCTCTTCTAAAGGACAAAGAAGCGGGCATGTTTGTTGTGAGGGACAGCACCACCCACAGGGGGAGCTTCGGTCTGGCCATGAAGGTGGACCAGTCGCCCACCTCCGCTGCCACTGCTGCCCCATATCCAGGTAAACAGCTTCACCGATGGACACAAATCCACCTGTTCACCTTCAAAGTATTAGATCTAAAAGGCGACTGGACTTCTCGCTTCCTGAAGACGATTCTCATGTCACCATCTGAAAGGCTTCAGCTCAGATCATGGATGGATGGTTTCAGGCTGATTAACGGTCTAAAACAGTCGGAGTCTGTCCCATGGGGGTTGTTGACACGTGCAGTGTTTATCCACAAACCTAACGTGAGCTCAGTCTCGTTCTGAAGCGTAATCGGTTGTGAAACCTTTATTACATCTTCAGTTTATTACAGTCGACTTCCTGCTCTCCTAAACAAACATTTCAGGTGAGGAGTGAAAGGTCAGCACAACTCTTTGGACTTTGTCACATTCAGCTCCAGGAAATAGTCACGAAAAAACACTGAGCAGGTTGTCGACTTCCTGTCGGTACCGGAGCATCGGAGCCGGTCCTGTGGGCTACAAGGACCATGTCTGCACGTTGAAAAAGAGACGTTACGCTACAGCAGGAGATAAAACACAACCGTGAGGGAGTCCTGTATTTAAACCCATTAAAAGGACCTGGTCTGGTCTGGTCTGTAAACGTTTGGGTCCATAAAACCAGCGATGGGTCAACCTGAAGTAAAGTCTGATGTTTACAGTGTTAAAGAGAGAAATCCAAAAATAAAATCCTTGAGTACAGCTGTGTGGAGTCCAGATGTTTGCTGATGGTGCCTAAAAGCATGAGGCTCACGTCTTCCGCTCCACGACCCGCCTTGTAGACAAACTGGAGCGGGTCCAGATCATCCGACACCACTGTACTGCTCACACAGTTCTCTTCGTGCATTTCTATAAAGCCGAAGTCGGCGCCACGGGTGTGTGATCCTGTAGGTCTTTCCACTGACTGGGGACAGAACCAGAACCCAGAAGCTGCTGAAACAGTCCTGTGTGACGTCCACTAAACCGACCGCAGCAGTTCTTCAGCACCTGCTGAATGAGTGATTTTCAGGCCTCTGTAGAACCTGAAGACTTGCTGCAGAGCAGGGCCGTGGCCCTCCAGGACCAGGACTGGAACTGGTTTTTATGTTGTGGTCATGTGGAGTCTCGTAACTCTTCAGGGACTGGAAGTTTTCCTGGACCTTTGGCTCAATTTGTGACTTTTTGTGTTTTTGTTTGAACAGGAGAGAGTAACTCAGACCTGATCAGACACTTCCTGATTGAATCATCAGCTAAAGGCGTTCGGATCAGAGGATCTTCTCAGGAACCGTACTTCGGTGAGTAAAGTTTCTCGAACGGACCTGTAATCCAGACTTCTTGAGAACTGAATTGTGTCTGTGGGGTGTGGCTGGGTTCTGTTACAAGCAACAAGCCCTTCAGATGTTTGTTTCCACCCACTGAGGGTTTATTATCTGTCTCCTCCTTCTCACTGTTCAGCTTAGGGTTTTCAGGAATTAGACAGGCGAATGGACCTGTCTAGTTCCTGCTTGTATCAGCTTCGCCTCTGACTGATGAGGTCATAGTTGTCTTAAAACGTCAAACTGTTTTAAGAAAATATTTTGCACAACGTACTGCAGGTAAGATACTGACTGCTGAAAGCTTAAATCTATCAAAACAGAAAAATTACTAAAACGCTGTCATTTTTATGCTTATTGAGTTAAAATTTGGTGTCGTAGCTGAGGCCGATCAACACATATTGCGAGCACAAGATCTTTATTCACAATTTGGCCATCAACTATTTGGAGCCAACTCTGTTAGCAAAACATCTCATAAACAACAAAACAGATTTTAATGAATTTTTTAGGAAATGATCATCGGTCAACCCTGATCTGTCACTGTCTGTAGCGGTTTGGATCCAGGCGTGTCGATTTTATTCGACCAAACTTTTATTTTAAAACAAAACAAAAAAGAAACGCTCAACACGAGGAAGCAGGAGGAGAATCACACGAAGAGATCCGAAGAGCCACAGGTTGACTCAGGAAGGACTAGAAGGCCCAAGGCTGATGAGCGGCGTGGCTGCAGCTGCAGCAGGTGAAACAGAAATCACAAAAACTGTCCAAACGACCTAAAAGACACATAGCGGGACATATTCAAGATGGCCGCCAAAGCTAACTGAGCTTAGGAAGCAGAATTGATCCTGGCCTTTAGATTTTATATGTAAACATGTTTTCTATTTTTTTTTTTTTTTTTTTTTTACAGGTGCAGTTAATTTAAAATTCAGTCCAATAAATAAATAAATAAATAAATTTATGAACATACAAATATTGTAACTAAAGGTTTTAAAACACTGACTTGTTTCTGCAGGAAGTCTCTCTGCGTTGGTTTACCAGCACACCATTTCTGCGTACGCCTTACCCTGCAGGCTGCTGCTCCACCACCGAGGTAACCGGACCTTCAGCGCCCGACGGACCTCCACGGAGTCCAACGCAAAAATAATCAAGTGTCTCTGTTCGTTTGTGCAGACGTGTGCAGAGCAGAAGAGAAGACGAATGAAAAGGCGGCGGACGACAGAAATAAAACAGGTATTTAAATTCGTCAAAGCGGTTTAACTCTCGAACATCGGATCAGCTTAAAATACTATTTTGTGCAAAATAAACTATTCCCGTCTTTTAAATACTAGTCTGCCAGAAATAAAAATATAAAATTTCAGTGACTTTAAAATGTAGATTTACTCGTCAGTTTAACAAGCTCCCATATCCAGTTTTTATAAACGACGACAACAAAAAAAAGGCAATTGCTCTATTAAGTATGCCGAAATTTTTATTTTTATTTTTTACATTAAAATAATCCAGTCCGGGATTTTGGGAAAACCCTCCACCACCCTGGACCGTCCAGATCTGGTTAACGGAAACATGTTTACCGTTAATAATTCTTACGCCCAAGTCAGTATTTTACGATGCACGGTGGTCGAGAAATATTCACGCCTACTTCCGGTTATTTAACATCTAATTAAATTTTTTTTGTTTGTTTGTGTACATTTATTAATATCACTAACTGACCTCAACAGAATTTATTAGAAAGTATCATGACGTTTTATTTTAGCGTTCACTTTCTTCGGCTGGTGTTCTACTTAAATATTCTACCGTGGACTCCGGTAGTAGCTCTGAATATATCTGTGCTGGGATCTGCTAAAAGTTCAAAGATGCTTTTATTTTTTAACCTGCATGAGTCGTCCCCACGTCGGATATGGAAGAATTTTTAAAATCGTAATTTCCCCCCTCTATAACCGTGCTCGTATACGCCGCCATCTTTGACTCTGACTGAGCTGGATCGACCCCCGAGCTGCGGCACGTCTTGTTTTTGATCAAGACGCTACAAACAAAAACGTTTTTTTTTTCTTTAGGATCGACTGTTTAGTACCAAGTGTGTTTTGTTGTTTACGTCTACTGAACCAGAGAGAGAACCTAGATTTGTTTACCCGAGCTCTGTCATCTGTTTACGCTTGTTTGTTTACAGCCTGTAACTTTGTTTACCTGAGGACTATCATTTGTTTATATTTTTGTTTTTTGTTTGTTTACAGCGTGTAACTTTGTTTACTTGAGCATGTCATCCTTTTCTGTTTGTTTGTTTACAGCCTGTAACTTTGTTTACCTGAGGACTGTCATATGTTTACATTTGTTTTTTCTTTGTTTGTTTGTTTACAGCGTGTAACTTTGTTTACCTGAGCATGTCATCCTTTTCTGTTTGTTTGTTTACAGCCTGTAACTTTGTTTACCTGAGGACTGTCATCTGTTTACATTTGTTTTTTCTTTGTTTGTTTATTTACAGTCTGTAACTTTGTTTACCTGAGCATGTCATCCTTTTCTGTTTGTTTGTTTGTTTACAGCCTGTAACTTTGTTTAGCTGAGGACTGTCATTTGTTTACATTTTTGTTTGTTTGTTTGTTTGTTTACAGCCTGTATCTTTGTTTACCTGAGGACTGTCATCTGTTTACATTTGTTTTTTTCTTTGTTTGTTTGTTTACAGCCTGTAACTTTGTTTACCTGAGCATGTCATTTTCCTGTTTGTTTGTTTACAGCCTGTAACTTTGTTTACCTGAGCATGTCATCCTTTTCTGTTTGTTTTTTTTTACAGCCCCTAAATTTTTTTACATGAACACTCTCATTTGTTTAATTTTTTTTTTTTGTTTTCTAACTG
>JARVGS010000548.1:8369530-8384594 GCA_031762315.1 Hypsolebias antenori | reverse complement strand
TACCTCCACCTCTCCAAGTTCTCTTCCACCTGTTCCCTGTTCTCACCACAGATCACAATGTCATCTGCAAACATAGTTCATGGGGATTCCTGCCTGACCTCATCTGTTAGTCGGTCCATCACCAGCGCAAACAAGAAGGGGCTCAGAGCTGATCCTTGATGCACTCCCACCTCCACCTTGAAGATATGTCACCCCTACAGCACATCTCACCACTGTCCTGCTGTCCTCATACATGTCTTATATACTTCTTTGCAACTCCAGATTTCCTCATGCAACACACCTCCTCCCTTGGCATCCTGTCATATGTTTTTTTCTAAATCCACAAAGACACTATGGAGTTCTTTCTGACCACCTCTGTACTTCTCCATCAACATCCTCAAAGCAAAGATGGTGTCTGTGGTGCTCGTTGGCATGAAACCATTCTGCTTGTCCAAGTCTTGCTTTAACAACTCTGTCCCAGATCTTCCTTGTGTGACTCATCAACTTCTTCTGAAGTTGCTACAGCTCTGGTGCTCAATGGGCACCAGCATACTTCTTCTCCGTTCGTCAGACATTTTCTTGCCCTCAAGTTTCTTTTAGATTCTCCCTTTTTCAGGGGTCACACCACAGTGAGCGAACTCGCACGAAAGATTTGGCAGTTTGTTTTACGCAGATGCCCGTCCTGACTCAACCTGGGCTCGATCCCACGACCTCAGGATTAGACGACCGTGGCACTGACCTCCAAATGTGCCATTCAATGGTTGAGTGAAGAACCTCACTGCCATCTCTCCAAGACTTTTCCAAACCTCCACTGTAGATCATCAGGTCCTACTGCCTTCCCCATCTTCGTTCCACTAATGCTAATACAACTAGTGCTATTGCTAATGCTAGATCTAGTAATGCTAATTTCAGTTAAAATCAATGTTTTGTGAAATTTAGTAGTTTTTAACAAGTGTATAGGGTTTAGCTTCTTTTAGGTTTTTGTTTACATTCAGCTTCTTCTGCGCTCACCGCTAGCTCTGCATCTTTGAAGAAAATGCAACTGTTTTTAGTTAAAAACAGGTTCCACCTGAACAAAGTCTAAGTGTTCAGGTAATCTATGTGTCATGAAGACCCCTGGAACCACCTCTTGGTAGTTTGGGCTACCAGGGAGCCAAAGACATCATGAAGACCAAGTACAGATCAGGGTCAGAGTATAAAAACTAGATCCCAGAACTCTGAACATTTGAATTTAAGTTTGTGGAGCGTCAAAATAGGAAGAACAACCAAGAGAACGTTGTGGTGGACTCAGCGAGAGACGAAAGCTGCAGCTCAGGCGATGAAAGGAGACGTCGTGTTTCTTTGGTCTCGGGTCGTTTGGACCAGGTTCTGAGGCGATGCAAAGCTTGCTGCTGAAAAACGCCTACGCCTCAGACGGAGGCAGCGCTGCTAACAGAGTGACAAGGTGTGTGTGTGTGTGTGTACGTGTGTGTGTGTGTGGTGGATCAGTACTTACTCAATGGTGCCGTGGCCTTCTGCACTCTCCCGCACCACGTTGCCCTGAAGGATCTCCTGAGTTTTCACCGTGGAGATCGGCAGGTCTTTGTCGTGTTCCGGTTCTGCAGAGAGACGTGAGCGAGGCGTCAGAACCGGACCGGACCGTGATCAGCTGGTGTTTGTTCTACCTGTGAGGATGACGAGGCTCTGCTGCCGGTACAGTTTGCTCTTCTTCAGCCCGTTCTCAGCAGGGAGGAGTGAGGGGATCTCGGGCAGGGGTTCTGATTTGGGCTCGTCCGGACTCACGGTGGGGTCGCTGAGGCTGTCCTCCACCCGGTTTTCCTTTGGCTCCACCACCGGAGACCTCCAGGGCCGCAGACTCATCAGCGGCTGCCCACTTTGACCCATGTACCTGAAGACAAAATTATTTGCTAGAACGTTTCTGAAGAACGTCAGGAGAGTGCTCACGCAGCTGTGGCCCAAAACTCCAGCAGAACTTTGTAACAATGTAAGAAAGACGGACGGCATTCGGCTGTTTGGACCAAAGTAGACGTGAACCAACCAGCTGCTGCCAGTGGCTCTTTATGGTCTCCATGGTAACCACACACCTGTGTCCCTGACAGGCATGTTGGTGAGAGGCAGACTAAAAAGTAAGTCTCAAACCAACTGCTGCTGTGGAAAAAACTATAAACCATCCAGCCATCCAGCCATCCATCATATATCTGACCATCATCCATCCATCCATCCATCCATCATCTCTCTGTCCATCCATCCATCCATCCATCATATATCTGTCCATCCATCCATCCATCACATATCTGTCCATCCATCCATCCATCATCTAACTGTCCATTCATCATCTATCTGTCCATCCATCATCATCTATCTGTCCATTCATCCATCATCCATCCATCCTTACATTCATCCATCATCCTTCCATCAATCCATCATCATCTATCTGTCCATCCATCCAGCCATCATCCATCACCCATGCATCCATCATCCATCTGTCCATATATCCATCCCTCCACAATCTATCTGTCCATCCATAATCCATACATACATCATCCTTCCATCAATCCATCATCTATCTGTCCATCCATCATCATCTATCTGTCCATTCATCCAGCATCCATCCATCCTTACATTCATCCTTCCATCAATCCATCATCTATCTGTCCATACATCCATCCATCCACAATCTATCTGTCCATCCATCATCCATCCTCCTTCCATTCATCCTTACATCCATCCATCATCCTTACATCCCTCCATCATCCATCCTTCCATCCATCATCCATACATACATCATCCATCCTTCCATCAATCCATCCATCTATCCATCCATCTTTACATCCATACATCATCCATCCTTCCATCCACCCATCCATCATCCATCCTTCTATCCACACATCCATCCATCTGTCCATCCATCAATCATCCATCTATCTGTTTATCCATCCATCCAGCTATCATCCAGCCATCCATCTATACCTAAAACTAGCTAGCAGCTAGCTAACTCTTGCCTAAAGTCCCACCCCTCACACTTTCTGCACCCAGAAAAGAGCGGTTATCACCATGGCAACCACAGACTAAGCAGACTTTGGGTCGCTGGCTTCTGTATTGTGCTGTATTTTTCATAATGGCTGCCCCATAAATCGTTTTTTTAATGATCTAGTTGAGAGTTTTTGTTTTATTGATTGTGTCTGTAAATTTTCTGAGCGAACTGGAGAGTCAGCGCCTCAAACTGGGAATTACTTTGGATTTTGATAAATCAGATAAATTCTATGTGACTTAAATATTAGTTTTCTGAGCAGCACATAAGATGCTCAGCTGGATCGCTCAGGTCAAATTGAACTACTGGAGTATTTTTTTTTCTTTTAAACTCCTAAAGAACGAAGGATGAACTCGTGTTAACAAACTCTGTTAGAAGCTGGGGGGCGTGTTCTACACACGTTCCTATAAAAACACTTTTTCTTTGCACAGTTTTGGACCATGAGGCTCCTCCAGGAAAATATTTTCAACCAAAACAGGAATGTTGACTCCAGATCCACAACGTTCCCTCTCAGCGGATCCCTCCTGGGGGTGGGGTTCCCCTCACCTGCCCTCCTCTTGCTCCAGCAGCCGTCGGTACGTGGCGATCTCTTGCTCCAGCCTCATCTTGGTGTTGAGCAGCTGACTGTGGCGCTGGCGCTGGGCGCTCAGGCCGCTCCTCACCTGCTCCAGCTCCCCCTCCAGCCCGGAGATCACCTGGGAGAGGTCGTGGAGCTGGGTGGAGTACAGCCGCTGGGTGTGCTGCAGGGAGCTCTCCAGACCTTTCTCCTGGAAACAAGGCAGCGAGCAGCTTTTAGACAGAGACACCTCTCATGTGCACACACAAACATCAGGACCCACCAGAGAGGCTGAGTTATATTTACATCTTCATGCCATAAACCAATAAATGCTGTAATAAAATATCAGCATTAATACATGTGGGTCACAACTGTGGCTTAATCTTAATATTCACGTTTTTGCTTTGGAATGCTGTGAAGAAATAAATACTGTTTCATTTTCTTGAGTTACTTGAACTTTGAGTCATTATGAACAGAGTAGAAACAATAAGGACGAGAGTCAGCTCCTCTAAGCCTGAGGTCATGTTCTCAACAGGAAGCGAGTAGGAACCCTCCTGGTCAGGGGGAGTCTTTGCCTCAGGTGGAGGAGGTCAGGTCTCTGGGCGTCTGGTTCCTGAGTGACGGAGCAGGAACCTCAAGGAATCTTTCCAAGGGATCCAAAAAGTTCTATCTAATCTAATCTAGGAGATGGATCGACAGATCAGGACCTCGTCCTCAGTATTGTGGGTGTTGCTTCGGTCAGTGGTGGTGAAGAAAGAGTTGAGTCGAAAGGCTGGATTTACAGCTTTGTCTTCGTTCCAACCCTCACCCGTGGTGATGAGGTTTGGATAAAGACTGAAGAACCAGATCCTGGATCCAAGAGACTGAAATGGACTTCCTTCATAGAGAGGTGGGGCTCAGCCTTAGAGATCGGGCGAGGAGCTCCACTCGGAGTTGAGCCGCTGCCCCTCTGCATGGAGAGTCATCTGAGGTGGTTCTTCTGATCAGGACGCCTCCCTTTAGAGGTTTTTATGACAGGTCTCACTATAAGACGCTCCTGGGCAGATCCAGAATTCTCTTGGGGGACTCATGTCAACACCTTGGGTTCCCCCTGGAGGATCTGGAGGGAGTCTCTGGGGAGAGGGAGCTCTGGGTTTCTCTTCTGGACCTGTTGCCTTCACAACCCAGTGGTACAAGATGGAGACAATAAATGAAAACAACAAGAGAACAAACGTGCTCCGTCAGGATCATCCACGGTGACGGGTTTCTGTTCCTCTTCTTCTGGCTAGTGGGGACATGTTGGCCCGATGCTGTAAAGTCCTGACAAAGGAACGTTTGGGTTTCAGTGGGTGGAGAGTCAGAAGAAGATACTGATCTGTGAGGGTTGGCGTTCAGTGAATGTGGCATCTCACCAGTCGGCAAACGGCATTCACAAGAAAGATTGCCAAACGTCTGGAAACGTCTGTTTTTTTTTTTTAAACTTCTAGCACGAGTCAACACCGTCTGCCGGCTTGAGCTTGGAACATGTTCAGAAATGTGCAAACATAATTGTTCTCCCAGATAAGTTGCAGTGTTGGCATCTCGAACCCTCCTCACTTTAAAGTTTTAGACAGAGCTGCGGTTTGACACCTTATAACAGAACTCATCCGAGGTCACAGCCCCAAAGAGCCACATCTCAAAATAAAACCTGGATAGTGAATAAAAATCCAACTCTGCCTATCTTCACATCAAAAGTGATTAAATCGTAAACTCATAGGGGCGGCTGTCAAGCTGTATACAAAGTAGGTGTGATGCAGGTAAGAAAGGCTAAAGGGAAATGTGCACAGGCAAGAATACAGTCGTGCACATGAACATAAGCTGCGATTTTAAAAAAGCGGCAGCTGAAAACGCGGCTCGCTGGTCGCAAACAGAATTCAGTGGGATTGCAAAAGGAAAGTTGCCATTTTTCTTGTAATTTTGCCACAAGTTCGAGCCTAGGCCTGTCACGATAACAAACACTGCTGGACGATTAATTGTCTCAGAAATTATTGTGATAAACGATAATATTGTTTGAAATTTAACAATGCTTAATCATCGAATTTTAAAAGAAATGTCGATTTGTTTGGAGTGTAGTAGTATAAGACTGTTTGAACCAAAGGATAGTTGAGCAGCGTGTCTCTAAGGAAAATGGGGGGGAGGGCCCTTGACGTGGCATGGTGACATGGCGTACGCTCAGTGGTTTGAGCCCTTTAGCATTTTTCCCACAAAGCTTTTAATAAAAATCAGTAAACAAGTTCTCAGCTTCTTTTTGTAGAGAAAAACAACTTTTTACACAATGGCACGGGTTTCAGCCATGAATTTTGCAGCTCGGCAAGACGGAGGTTTATTCCTGAGGTCGGCCTGTTAGCTTAGTGCGTAGCTTAGCTTCTCATCTTAGCTGCTTTTAGCGATCCAAAAACGCGATTTTTGACGGTTAAAACAGATTTTAAAGAGAGGGTCAGTGAAGAGCGCTGGAGTTGAGCTTTTTGTCATCCAGTGTCTTCAGTAGAAAGAGAGACACAAAGAAACGATAAAGCCATTAAATGAAAATGAGGTTGATCATTTTCATTTGTCATGCGATTAATCGATTTATCGTTTATCGCGACAGGCCTTTGAGCCGCAAACCGCTCTCCAACAGCCGCAGCCGGAGAGATGCCACCTCAAACTTCCATCTCTTCGTGAGCTCGAGGCTTTTGGAAAAGAGCCGCTTGTTGTCGGCATCACCAGCAAACAAACAGCTAAAACCTTTAGCAGGATATTCTCTGGGCCTTCCTGTAGCTGAAGTCCAGCTACATTTTTCTTGTTTGAGCTCAGTAGCCGAGAATAAGGAGCAAAGATCTTCTGCATACAATTTTTTTTTTTTTTTTTTACCGTGAGTGAAAGTTTTTTTTGTTTTTAAGGTTAATGGAGCAGAATGGTTGACTTTAGCCTGTCAGTGTTCTCGCTGACAGACAGGGATTGTCCTCTCGTCTCTGATGATGTGTTATCAGCGTTTGAGGTGGGTGGGGTGACCAGCGATGCGTTCTCTCACCAGGGCGTGCAGCGTCTCGATCTCCACCTGCAGGGAGCGCCACTGCTTCCTGGCCTCGGTCAGCTCGGCCCGGGCCTTCCTCAGGGCCGCGCCGCCGAGGTTCACCTGGGCCCAGGCCGCCGCCTCCTGCGTGACGAGAAGGTGGACCAGATGTTACAGCGGGTATCGACCACAACAAACCTCCTACTGGGCTTTTATGCAACAGAGAGTTCAAACAAACGGGAGTTCTTGGGTTAGGTGTCTGAGTAAACGCAGGGACACACCTTGTGGGTACGAGTTTTTGTGTTTCCTTTTGGCACTTAATCAAACGGCGCAGAGGAGAAGCGCCGGGTGGTGATGGTTTGTGCAAACAGATAGTGTGTGTGTGTGTGTGTGTGTCACACGCACCTTTAAACGCACCGAGGCGGTGGAGCCGCCCTGCTCAGTTATCACTGTACTCTCACAGTGAAAACAAAAGCAGACTTTAGTTATTTCAAGTATTCTCTGATTATTTTCTTGACTCGTTATCTGTCCCAACCCACGAACCAGTCTGAGACTGGGAGCACGGTCACACGGGAAGCCTTCAGGTGATTACCAGAACATGGAGTCCCACCTCAGATTCAACCGGGAAGGGGCTTTCACGTCTGTCAGCTGGTGTCATTGTTACACAAATATATTTTAAATATTTTTGTTGGTGTGATTATTGCAATGGTTTATTGTCTGGGGGTCCACTACTTAGTCTTTCCTTCCCACTGTCGCCTTCATTGCTCAAGATGAGAGTTCTGTGATGAGTTAGACTCAAAGCAGTCAGGTAAATAATGTTAAATTATTATTTTTAAATATGAATGTTTCTGTTCAGTGACCTGAGACGACTTCTGCTGTGACGTGGTGCTACATAAATAAACGGAACTAAATTGTTTGTGTTTCCACGAGTGCAACTTTTCAGCGTTTTGAGAAGATCTACGGTTGTGCTCCACTCATCTTAGTCACATGAATTTTGAGCTTTTATTATTTATTTGACTCTTTGCAAAGTTAAAGGATTATACAACTTTAACTTTGATCTCACACAGGGTCAAAAGTAAATCATACAGCCTCAAATATATCCACTCATATTTGATAACATTTGAACAAGTCTCCTTCTTGGTAGAATTTATTTAAATTCGCTGGTTTTCTGGTACTGATCCAAATTATAATCAGATTACCAAATTTTGAGGATGCAGTAATGACTCGGCCGTCAACTGAAAATGATGAAGACCGAACGATGAAGAGGACATCAGGACATAAGCGTTGCTGATGAGAGAGATGATGCTGCACAGAGCTCCGCTTCCTGTCACAAGCTGTTCACGGCAAACATTGGATCAAACCGTGTCCTCGGATCAATTATAGAGCTACACATTATATAACAATAAAGACTTATAGACGCCATCTATTATCTGCAGCTTGTCTTTATCTGGGTCGCGGGGGTTCTGGAGACGATGTCAAGCCGATCTTGATTCCATCCGGACCACAACACTTAGCGCACAACCACACATCATTAACCAGCAGTGCACACGTACAATCAGGTGCACCGCAAGTGTAGGACGGAGGGCAGAGGTTCATGGAGGTACACCTTCGCTTTAGCCTGTTAGCTTTCATGTTAGCTCCAGAGCTAATAAATTAAACATATTTGATTGTGTCGACTCCTATATTGGCATTAGGACTAATGTAGCTTTTTTTGTTTCACATTATACATTTTAGCCTCAACTCGTGTTTTCCACTACAACCGATGGATGCCATTCTCCCAGAATGCATTGCTCCGGTAAATTAATGGTGACGTCCTTAGCTGGAAAAATGTAATAAGCATATATACTTTTAAAAGTAATTAGACATTTTCACTTGTCACAAACACCAATTTTTAGTGGAAAAGGAAAATAACATTTTAAGACCATGTGCACGTACATGAACACTCATGTCAATCATGAAAACTTTTGACCACAGCTGTAATTTTTATGTTTACACGTTCACGCTACATGTTTTTACTTTTAGGTGGGCTTCAATGTTGCTGACAGTGGTGGGCGCAGCTAACCAAACAGTTAGCTTCAATAACCCATATTCCGCTAACTCATCGGTCTGCAACCTGCGGCTCTGGAGCCACATGTGGCTCTTTGGTCCCTCTGCAACATAAAACTGAATTTCATAGGTTGTTGTACCCAAAACAAACAAAAATAGAGACTAGTTTTAGCAGCTTTCCTGTCATTTCCTTTGTAAAGATGTGGACACAGAGTAAATTATACTCCCTTTAACTTTCTGCTTTATTTCTTCAAAGTAGGATTCTCAATTTCTCCACAATTAAAAAAAAAAAAACATAAGCCTGAGCAATTCATTGTTTTAGTTTTTAAAAATCTGCAAAATGCTATTTTTTTTCCTTTACAAGTCTCAAAAAGCAATGTAAACAATCAGTGGATGTTTTTTATTTTATCATTCACGCATATTGGCCAGTAAAGCCCCCTCTAACAAACTTAAAGTGGCCCATGAGCCACCAGTTGATTACAACAATTGTAGCAGGTTTTGCGGCTCTGGACACGTTTAATTTAGTGAACGAAGGGACAGAAATGGCTCTTAAAGGTTGCAGACCCCTGCGCGAACTAAAACAAATTAGCTTTGATGATGTTAAAGTAAAAAGATAAATAATAATTTGAAAGCTAACGGTAAACCGCTAACCACTAAGACGACCGTCACTCAGTCTGCGTCACTTCACGTCTTCGCTTCTTGAAGCTGCGCCGACCAATCACGTCTTGTCACGTGCACACGTAGTCAGCCAATCGCGTGCCTAACGGACTCTTTGAGACACGCCCACAACAAACAGGAACAAGCTCGTGATGTTAGCGGACGTAAAACCAGCAAAAACTAAATTTACCGGAAGCTAATTCTGCTAACTGTTTCCAAATCTGGTGAAAACTCTAACCCGGAAAACGATCAACAAAAAAATCTGCTGTTAGCGGATTAGCGGGACTGTGTCCGAACAAGACGATCACTGTTGTGACATTTTGTTGCTTCAGATATGGAGAGGAGCTCTTTGTGAGATTTTTATCCCTCCGACTCCCGGAGCCAAGGATAGAACATCTGACAGCATCTTATTCTAAAAATAACCCGACCTCTGGTCATTGCGGACACCTTGCAGGTTTTGGACTGCAGCATTGTTTGCGGGGAGGAGGGGGGCGGCTGTCAGAGTGGTCTGCTGTAAACAACAGGGTTTAATAAAAGCTGCTCTGTTAGTGAGGGCATCACTTTATCATGGCTGTCAGTGCAGAGCTGGACTGCTGAGGCACAGAAACACCTGGAACGCTTCGAGAAGAACAGAACAAATTTAAAAAAACAAGTTGTTGTTATAGGACGGGGTCATAAAGGCTGCAGTGATGATTAGAGATCAGATAGATGGAAGAATGAGGAAGCAAACCCACAAAAGAGGCACCTGCAGTCCTGAGGGTGTGTCCCGGCCCGGACAGCATGCAGAGAAAGTGAAAGCGTGAAAGTGAGGACGTTGGCTGGGTACGCACCTCATCAAGAACTCCTCTGAGTGTCCTGGAAGGGGCTGCTGCTCCACTTCCAGCCTGGTTAGGCCCCACAAAGGCCAGACTGGAGCTTGCTCCCAGACTGAGGCTTCTCTGAACCGGTGCTGAAGTTCTGCTCTGGCTGCAGCGCGCAGAGGTTCGGTCGAAGAGCTGGGTGAGCTCCATCCCTGCGCCATCGTCCTCCCCTCCTCCAGATGCTGCTGCTGCGGCTAACAGAGCATCGCAGGATCCGGCCCGCTGCAGCCGCAGAGCCCGGGCTGCCTGCAAACAGCCGACCAGAGGGGAGGGTGGGAGAGAAGGGATGTACAGAGTCAGGGACGACAGCTAAAACGAGAGGGAGCCGAGACAGAGAGATGACAACAGCCGAAAAGTCACGCAAAGAAGAAAAACAGACGTGATGGAAGAATCACGCAATGCAGAGGCAAGAGAAACGATGCAGAACCAGATGAGTGTGAGCAGGAAAAGACCCTGCGGGGGAGGGAAGGGTGGGGGGTATTAGTCAGCAGGAATCAGGAACGAAAGGAGAGAAGGAGGTGGACAAGCATGGGAGGAGAGGAGGTCAGAGAGAGGGGACCGGAGGAGCCAGAAGATGTGAAGAGAAACACACCCAGCCATTACGGGACTATTACAGAGCAGGAACGTATCATTTACCTCACGTTATAAAAAAATAATAAGCGTTCTCATAATTACACACGTTTGTAGGAAAATTAAACACGGTTACCAATCTTTTTACAACGTGCCAATCGAACACAGGTCACACCGCGAACACAACGGTGCTGCTGTGCAAATTATAACTTTACACACAGAAATGCAGCAATTACCAGGAAACTGTGCGTTCCCGTTAAACATCGTCTAATTTACTCTAATTATAGGTTTGGACAAAATTTTGACACAATATTAAAGTTCAACTAAAAGCTAAAGCCCTAAAGTTTTGTACGGGATCAAGAGGCGACAGCTAACGGATTAGCGCTTGCTAGCATTAGCTAATCTAGTGGAGAAATCAGAAAAGTTGCACAACATCGCTGACAGCTATTTTGCTTTACAATAAATAAACATTAAAATACACTGAATTATTTAAATTTATTATCACTATAAATGTTAACCACCCCATTTAGTAAAGTAGCTAAGTAGATAGCTGCTAACTAGCTAGCTACAGTCAAGCCTAGCATTTAGCTCTCTTTACAAAACTTTTAGTTTTAGTATTTTTCTTAATGAATTTAACACACGAGAACTTGAGAAGTTTCATTTCCTGTGAAAATTCAGTGTGAATGTTTACTGCAGAGGAACTTGATGAAAAACAGCTGAAATAAGCTAAAAAATATGCTGAAATGTGGCTGAAATGCTGTTCTACAGAAATGAGCACAAAGTTAGGAAAATAGCTTTAAAAAAGCTGAAATTAGCGAAACATAGCTGAAAAGTAGCTGAAAAGGCAGAAAGAAGCCTATGCTACCAGAAGGAAGCAGAAAGAGCTGAAATAGCCTAAGCTAAAAAGATGTGTAATTAGCTGGAAAGCTAAAATCAGCCTAAACAGCTGAAAGTATAGCAGTAAAAGCTTAAACTAGAAGAAAAAAAGCTGAAATGACCATAACAAGCTGACATTAGCATAAAGAAACTAATTAGGCTGAAAGTAGCAGAAATTACCACAAAAAATTTGAACAGCTGAAATTAGCTTAAAAATTATACAAATGTAGCTGAAAATATAAAAAAAAAATTGTAGAAGAAAGCAGAAAGAACATATTGCCCAGTTAGGCTTAAAGAAGCAGAAATGAGAACAAAATAATGAAAACGATCTGACCCCCCCCCCCGAAAGGACCAAAAACATCAGAAAAGGCGCTATAGAAGCTGAAAGTAGCTGAAATTACGAGATGGACAGAGCTAATTTTTGCTGAATTGGGCTGAAAATTTTTGAAATCAGTGAAACAAATTGGGAATTAGCTGAAAAAGCTAAAATTAGCATAAAACAGCTAAATATTAGCTGAAATAGCAGAAACTGATTAAACTGGCAGAGGAAAAGCCAAAAAGAGTATATAACAAGCTGAAATTAGCAAGAAGTTAGAAGAAGCACAAAACTGTTGTAGTTAGTAGAAATAATCTGAAAGGATCACGAAACAGCTGAAGAAATGGCTGAAAGTAGCTGAAAAAACAAAATGTGAAATGAGCAGTAAAAGGTTGTAAACACATCTAAAGATTTGAAGGATGTAAAATGAGCTCAATTCATTTTCTGTGAGAAAAAAAAGGACAGAAAAGGCTAAATATTTCAAAAAGCTAAAGTTGCACCAATACCAAAAGTCCCAGCACCTTTCTCCTGAACGAGCTGAACGTTTTGATTTATGATTTGTTGAACGAGAACAAAAATTATGGAACAAGAAAGATGTTGAAAAATATACGCAAGAAAATGTGATCACAATAGTGTGAATGCTTCGTAAACGTTCACACTATTGTTTTCTGTCACAACAGTTTGATCCAAGTTAAGCCCATATTAAAAACCGACGTACACAAGAACTAAAAACTAAGAGTCTACCTCGTGTCTTTCTGGTGTTAGGACAGATGTTCTTGTTGCGTGAACATTATTTTAGTTTATATTTAATGTGTCCAAAAGCTGATTGGTAATTGCGCATATATATATATAATATACAGTATATATTTAAAAATCTGAATCGTACAGTGTATTTTTACGACAATCTGTATTAATTCATTGGTGTTTTATTTGTAACAACAGCTGTTACAATTTTCTCCAAGGGAACATCAAAATATATTGTGTGACAGATCAGGGGTCATCAAAAGTAAAATGTACAATAATGATAACGTCATTTTGACCCAAGGGCAGCAGGAGGGTAAAAAAAGTATGAAAAATGTGAAAAAAGTAGATTCTTAAATAAATGAATAAAATTGTTGTGAGCAAATCCAGACACCACTGGCAGCAGCAAACTTTTAAAATACAGAATTACGTTTTATCTTCATTTAACTCCCGTTTGAAGAACTTCTTGTGGGACAGCTGAAGGTCCTGCATCAGTAAAATGGTACCTTTGAAACTACAAAACTGTTGGTATGGACGTGCTTTAGAAGAAATCAATCGATCAGTCAACTGATCAATCAATCCAACATCCATCATCTTGTTGTGGACTCAGGTCTCGGGGCAGCAGCTGGATCAAGGAGGTCCAGACCTCTCTCTCCACAGCCGCCTCGTCTTCCGAGCTGTTTCTAGACCAGTCAGAAGACACAGTCTCTCAGTGTCCTGGGTCTTTCTAAGAGTCTCCTCCCAGTTGGACATGTCCAGAACATCTCCTTATGGAGGTGTCCAGAGTCCAGCCTGACCAGATGTCTGAACCAGCTCACCTGGCTCCTCTGGATGTGGAGGAGCAGCGCTCTGAGTCTCTAAAGAACTGATCTTCTCTCCCTGTCTCTAAGGGAAACCCTGCAGAGAGAACTCCTTTAGACCTCCTGGATCCATGTTCTCATTCTTCCGGTCACTATCCAGAGTTCCTGACCACTGGTGAGGGGAGGAACGTAGACCGACCGGTAAATAGTGAGCTTCTCCTTGCAGCTCAGGTATCTCTTCACCACAATGGACCGGCACAGAGACCACAACACTGCAGAAGCTGCACCGAGACCTCACGCTTCGTTCTCTCAGATGCCGCGGTGCGTTCTGTTTCCTTCTCATGGTGCCCTTCAGCAAACCGTCGGTGGTTCCTAAAGTTCAAACGTAGCTTCTGTTGCAGAGATAACTCCTGACGAGTGAGCGCACGGACACAAAGTTACAGTTTGACCTTCTGCGATGAAGGCGGAGTCAAACAGTCACCTGAAGCTCCCGGTCCAGACGCTGCAGCTCCATCGCCGAGCGCCGACACTCAGCCTGCAGCTCCACGCCGTCCTCCTCCGCCTTCTTCTTGGCTCCTCTGAGCAGCGCCACCTGATGATGCAGGCGCCCCGTGTTCCTCTGCTCCACCGCGCACCTGAAACAGGGTTTGAGTCGGTGGTTTTAGACTAACTGGAAAAACGTTGATGATCGAGGCGATCGGAGTGCGTCCTAACCAGAGGACGGTGTCCAGCTGATCAGGAGACACATCAGGTGGTGCAGCAGCAACAACAGGAGCTTCAGCTGACGTTTACAGCTTAACAGCTGACAGAGGGGGGGTGGGGGGGTGGGGGGGGTGTCGGCTCACCGGAGTGGGAACCGACCCCATTTAGATTACAGACGACTGGGAAAGCACAGCAGCAGAGAGTTGTTTGTAGTAAACAATTATTAGAAATTAATAAACAGTTTTATGAGTTTGTAATTCCAGATTATCTCACTCTGGTTGAAATTCCAGATTATCTCACTCTGGTTGTATTCCAGATTATTTCACTCTGGTTGTAATCTCAGATTATCTCACTCTGGTTGTAATTCCAGATTATCTCAATCTGGTTGTAATTCCATATTATCTCACTCTGCTTGTAATTCCAGATTATTTCACTCTGGTTGTAATTCCAGATTATTTCACTCTGCTTATAATTCCAGATTATTTCATTCTGGTTGTTATTCCAGATTATTTCACTCTGGTTGAAATTCCAGATTATCTCACTCTGGTTGTATTCCAGATTATTTCACTCTGGTTGTAATTCCAGATTATCTCACTCTGGTTGTAATCCCAGATTATCTCAATCTGGTTGTAATTCCAGATTATCTCAATCTGGTTGTAATTTCATATTATCTCACTCTGCTTGTACTTCCAGATTATTTCACTCTGCTTGTAATTCCAGATTATCTCACTCTGCTTATAATTCCAGATTATTTCATTCTGGTTGTAATTCCAGATTATTTCATTCTGGTTGTAATTCCAGATTATTTCACTCTGGTTGTAATTCCAGATTATCTCACACTGGTTGTAATTCCAGATTATCTCACTCTGGTTGAAATTCCAGATTATCTCACTCTGGTTGTATTCCAGATTATTTCACTC
>JARVGS010000548.1:8352405-8369430 GCA_031762315.1 Hypsolebias antenori | reverse complement strand
TCATCCATTTATTCTCCATCCATCATCCATCCATCATCATTAATCCATCCATCATCTATCTATCATCCATCCATCCACCCATCCATCCATCATTCATCCATCATCCATTCATACTTTATCCATCATCCTTTTATTCTCCATCCATCATCCATCCATCCATCCATTATCCATCTATCCATCCATCATCTGTTCATCCATTCATCCATCATCCATTCATACTTCATCCATCATCCATTTATTCTCCATCCATCATCCATCCATCATCATTAATCCATCCATCATCTATCTATCATCCATCCATCCAACCATCATCTATCATCCATCCATCATATATCCACCCATCCATCATCCAGCTTTCTATCATCCACCCATCCATCCATGTATCCATCCATCTTCCTAAATTCAGAACAGGCAGCTGGTCTATGGGGCAGATGGGGTGCAGCCTCTCCTAGAAATCATTCGCTCCACAAAGTAGTTCCTCCTAATAAACAATTTAAATGACTCTTTTGCAGAGCTTGCTGTGTGTTGTTTTATGTCTTTTTCAACAATTGTGACATTATTTACACCATTAATATGAAATGGAATTCAGACTTATATTTAGCGATTCATTCTTAATTTTTTTCCCCCTTATTTAAGGTTATGGAACGCCACCGTTTAGCGACGTGCATTCATCAAGCAGATCGGAACATGTCCAGTGATCCGAACAGCCAACTCAAATAAAGTTTCATTTGGGGCATCAGGTTTTCTGCCCTGCGGACACATTCGGCTGGTTTTAGCACATTAATGCAACATCTACCTAGACCTGACATGAGCTCAAATGCAGGAGCAGCTGCAGTGAAACCTGCCGAGGCCATCAGTGGAGATATTCTCTTTTTAAATCCACTCTGAGCAGACAGACGGGACCAGAACAGAAAACTGAGGAGCATAGACAGAAAGTTGGACATTTTCGCCTACATTTATTTGAATCAGTGATGCTGTACTCTAACATAATTTCTTCACTTTTAAATGTTTTATTTATAAAAGAGAAAAGCTTTTACAGATCCAAACAATATAAAGTGCACGTGTTTTGCAATCTGCCACCTCGCTCTTGTGTCAGTTGCATTGTGATAATTAATTCAGTCATGCGTTGAAACGGTCAAATCATCCCCGTTTCGGGTGGCTGTGGGTGTGGGAGGTGTCTGTTTCTCCGATTTATTAGACCGGGCTGTTTTTCACGAGACACAACCTCGACCCGTGGGTCGGAGAAAAAAGGGCGACAAGTTTGTTCTCGAAAACAAATTAAAAACAAAACAATAAAATTAATATTAAGCAACATATATCCTATTTTCGCTGAAAATGTAACGCTGTTGGTAAAGTTTGTGCGATCGGTACTTCAGGAAACGAATGCCCGCTCCACGGAGGAGGCGCCACAGCTTCAGCAACAATCAGCGCACAAGTCTGTTTGAACTGTTTACATGAAGTGGTTTTTGTGGATCACTTCACTAATCCTTTTAAACTGCAAAAGATGTGAGCGGCATTTGCCTCCGTTTCACAAGCCAGTCAACTTTCACAACAAATCTCAAACTTACTACGACTAAACAAGTTGCTTAGAGGCGAAAAACACCCTTATTTGTCTTCTTCTCACTTTCCCCTTGCACACAACCCTCTCACATTAGGGTAAAGTCAATAATAACAGAATATTCCCAGACTGTACCAAATGCACCATTTACTCCCATTACAAGGACGTTACTAAACCCACTGCGAGGGTGACTAATCCCTGCGTCATGTCTTACAGGACAAGCACCATCTTTGAGTCTGGGACGTGAATAAAAAGACAAAAAGAGAATAAACTGCTGGGTAATCCTGTACGTTGAGACGGAAGCTCTCCCCGGATGAGCAAACAAAGACTCTGCCAGCCTCGGCCGTGGCCATGGAAACATCTCCAAAGCTTGCAGTAACACAGAACGTCAACAGACACATTAAAACGTCTGTCAGAGCACTTACTCATGTGTTCAAAACACCAAGTGACACCTGAACGTGAGAGGACGACGAGGCGTGAAGCTGAGTCAGGAGGGATGCACCGGTTACTGTCTGGAGGGAAAACAGATTTCCACATTTCTCTGTGGGTGTAAGTGACATCCAGACCAGCTTTTCTTGGTTCTGGTTCAATGACGCCAACGTTAATCCTCTGGAAGCAGCTCCTTTGATGAAGGCTTCATTTTCACATTGACAGTAACTGTTTGAGTTTACGACAAAAGTTGCATTGACAACTGGATTGTAACAGCAAATAGATTCTTAACTTGGGTCAAAATGTCTCACAAGTAGGGGTGCACCGTTGCAGTTTTCTGGCCTATCACCGATTTCTAACAAGTCTGACCTGCCGATTCCGATTTTGTTTTATAAACGACACTGTCAGGTGTTATAAGGTCACAATGCACCTTCAATTTTCCAATATTACTTTGTTGAAAAACATACCCTTGGACAATATCCTAGAAACAATACTAACTTGTTTTAGCTGGCCACAAGGTAGTGCTCTGAAATATAAAACTTTTTTAAAAAAATCTGTAAAATCAGTTTCTCATGCAAGCATCGGCCGATTTCCTCAAATTAATGAAAATCGGGGCCGATTTATCGGTGCACCCCTACTAAAAAGGCCTCAGTCTTGAAAGTTAGAGACGCGTCCTCTCGGAGAGAAGGTCACAGCTGCAGCAGGTCCACCTAACATCACAACAAGTAGCATCTGTCGGCTTGAAACTGACAATGCCCTGCACCTGCTGCCTGATCTATGTAAGAGCTCCATCCACGCAAGATCTCGGCCAGATTATCAAACCCTTTTTGGTATTAGATGTCCAGTTCCTTGTTCATGTTCACGCCTGACCCTCTCGTCTCGACCTCACGCCTTGTCTCTTGGATTCACCGCTCTGCCTGCTCCACATCTGGTTTATTCTGTCTTTCTGGTAACTACGACCCTTTTGGATTAAGGATTCCCCTCTGGATTTGTTCTTGGACCTCTGCCTCCTTGTGTTTGACACCTGCTTCTCTTTTCGGACCGCGACTAAAGTTTGCCTCGCTGTTGGAACAGTTCACAGCGCCGCGGTGTCCCTGCGCAGGACACCCAATCCCTAAATGCCTCTCGGGTGCTTATACATCTGCCCACTGCTCCACCTGGCTGCATCCCAGGTGCGATGGGTTAAATGCAGAGAACCAACATACAATGATGACAGCACACAGCACTTTACTTTATTAAAGGCCTCCCTCTGCAGCTGCTCCCCCACCACTTGCGGTCACGTCAGCACCATCGCTGACGCCGTCTCCTCAAGCTCTGAAAGGTGGCTACACATCTCAGCCCACCTTCAGCCCACTGTGTCTCTGCAGACCTGTTCTCGTGATCCAGACTCCCACCAGAACAATAAAATAGTTTAAACGTTCTTGTTGTCTGGCTGAACTTTTGAATCTGAAAACCAGGCTCTCATCAGAAGCAGCGTGGTCGTTGGACGCCTTCAGCTGAAATCAAGTTAATAAATTACTTTTTTTTTAACAACTTTAAACCTCAAATCCACGTTTTCCCACCATAACCTGGAGTATTATCGTGAGTTCTGCATCATCTCACCACAGCAGCGTCATGAACTGAAGGTCAAACCTGAGCTCGGAGGTCCCTGACGGTCTGCTCCTGCTCGCTCCAGTCCCGGCTGCTGATCCTGACGCTCCACTCTGCGATCTGGGCCTCCAGCCGGCGGTTGGCCTCTTGCAGCCGGCTCACCCGCTCCATGAAGCTCTTCAGCCTGACGTTCAGGCTCCACGCCGAGCGGTCGGAGTCCTGCGGCGGGTCCATGGGGACCTGGGAGGACAGAAACCTGAATGTTTTAAGTCCCACACTCAGCGACTGAGACGCTGCGAGAGCTGCAGGGAGATGAGGTTAGAACGTCCACAGCAAACAGTCTGCCGCCCTTATAAAACCACATGCTGACACAGGTGTTCTGGAGGTAAATGTTTACCCAGGACACTCACCTGACGTGGCCCGCTGACGGGGAGAGGCCAGACCGAGCCACTACTCCTCACAGCCCAGACTCATTCCTCCACAGAGACCTGGTCCTCTGCTCCCCTCGGTGTCCCGGCTCGATGGCAGCAGAACCCTGAAACAGAGCAGACAGGATCAGCGGACGGGGACGGTCCTCCCTGTCCCTGGAAGTGGTGAGGCGGACACTGGACGTGATGCTTGCATCACCAGCCCCCCGGGGCCCTTTGTCCTCCCTGATCCAGGATTACTGAGCTGCTTTCAACACGAGCGCTGGGGGGAATGTTCTGGGACGCCCAGTGACTGGACCCGTGTGTGTCGAAGTGCTTTCTATAACGTAGACCTGTCCCGCTCACGGTTTACTCCGTCCTCTGACCCAGTCTGAGTCTCGGCTGGTTTGGTGCAATCAGTGGTCAGACAGTCTGGGTCAGAGATTGATTCTCTGAAGCAACAGTGTGGTTTCAGAATCCAAAAGACCTGAGCAACTACAGGTTTGTGCTTTTTCTGCAGACACACCTGGTGTTTGTGGTTTTAAAGTTTACATGCACTTCCACAGTGAGCAGCAGAATGAAGGGAACCATCAGAAGTTCCAAACAAACCATCCAGATTTAAGGCATTGGGTCCGTTTTAAAGGTCAGCTGGTTCCAGTGTAAGCAAGCGATGCTTCGATGAGGGATCTGAATAGTGAGTGCTGTTATTTTTAATGGATTTGAACAGGGAATGTACAAAGTAATTAATGTTTCTGATGCAAATTGTTCATGTGTTGAAGAACAAAGTTTTTATTTATTTATTTTACTAGTGCGAGGCAGCGCTGAGTGATGGAGCCTGGTGAGCAGAGGGAGCAGGTTTAGCCACCACTGGTGCAACGGTGGAGCCAGGGGGTGGCCAATGGTGGCCTTGGCCCCCCATAGATCAATCCTCAGCCATTTCATTTGAGGAAATTATACTTAAAAATCAGTCTTTTTATTGATTTTTTTTTACATACAACAAGAAAAAGACAAAACGTAGAACAAACCCCTCCCTCCTTCCCTCCCACATCAGATCAGTCACACACAAACAAATTAATTGACGAAAAGCTGCCAACTGTCCCAAAATCTTTTAACTGAACACTTCAGGGTATATCTGATTTTCTCTAAATTAATATGATGCATCATTTCTCTTATCCAATGAACATATGCTGGGGGGTGTGGGTCCTTCCAACTGCACAAAACAAGTCTTCTGGCCAGAACACAGCCAAAAGCAATCACATCATTCTCATACTTGCTGAAGGATGTATCTACAGGGACCACCCCAAACAGTGAGATGAGCGGTGATGGGTGTACAGTTTTGCCAAGGAAATTATACGTTTAAGCAAAATTAAAAACTAGAAAGCAGTTTCCTCAAATGATAGGGGTGGCACGTTAACATATGTATGGAGGTGTCCATTTTGGATTTGGATGTGGCAACCCAAATTTTGATAATGACCTTTATACACACAGATGCAGCCACGTACCAAAATGGAAGTTGGCACAATGCTTAATTTTCAAGTTATGCAGCTCACAAGACAATATGTATGGTGGCAGCCATTTTGAAATGGCAACCCAAATTTTGATAGGGAGCTTTTTCACGTTTAGATGTTTCCACACGTCAAAATAGAGGACGGTACCTCACTTGTTTTTCAAATTATCATGCTGAAAATATAGACAAATGGACGGATGTTTGTTTGGTCTGGGAAAACCTTGGGATCCCCCAGGAGGAGCAGGAGAGTGTCTCTAAGGAGAGGGAGGTCTGGGTTTTCCTGCTGGACCTGTTTCCTCCACACCCAGACCGTGGATTAGTTGCAGAAAATTGATGGATGGAGGGATGGATAATAAAGGTTTTATAGTTCTGTAATTGTTTGGTTAATTTAGCACCACGGGAGCTTTACAGATAAAAATGGGAATTGGTGTGGGGAGCTATTTGTCTTGGCTTTTCCTCTAAAAAAATAGCATTTATTAAAATACGTTTTATTTTTAATGCCATTTCTGAGGATCAGGAGGACCATTTAGGCAGAAAGAAAACCCACAATGTTGAATAACTAACAAAAACCAAGCATGTAAGGGTCTCAAATGCACCACGACTGACCAAGAAACCTTCACCAAAGATCTGCCAGAAGGTTAATTATTAAGAACAGGTGTGTTAATTACAGACTGCTGACAGGTGTGAGAGACGGGACAGGCAGGGGAGAATGCAGCCATAGAAAACACAAAACCAAAGTGTCAGGCGAAGTATCAGAAACTCTGATGGTTAAAAACTGAACACATCGGCAGACATCAATTAAAACTACTTGTTCTAAAACAGGAAAACAAAAACACCAAGAACACAAAAACTATGACGTAAACAATCACCTGCAACGTTTTACAACACAAAGAAGAGCTGGAGCTTCCTGCTTTTATTGTGAAAGGAAAACCAAAGATGACCAAATCAAAGGCGACTGGACTTTTGTCCGTCCCGCCGGAGCTCGACGTACGAGTAGTGTTTTGGTGTGTAAGCTCTGTCTGGCTGTTTATTTGCTCCGGCTGTTTTGGTTTTTAAAACGGTGCTACCCAAGTATGAAGTATGTGAGCGACAGGTTTGGGCAAGACCTGATTCAGTTTCAGGACCTGGACCAGGGCCAGTGAACCTGGTCTGATATATCTCAGGTTTTTCTAATCTGCTGACAGACTTATTGTGCGGGCTTCCTTGTTTTCATATTAGATAGCTTGTCAGTCATTGGACATGGATACAAGGCACCAGAAAATTAAAAAAAAATCTTTGCGAATAAACATTTTGAAAATAATATATTTAGTGCTATGGCCTGTAGCTAAAAACAACTAACCTGATCTGTCTTGAGCCTGATTTTATCCTGTTGAGCTTTATGAGCTTAACTTACATCAACTTGTCATAAAACCAGATAATCTGTTTGTTTACCCTTAAATACCAGTGTATGATAAGTATACAAATTAAAGTTGCTTTGGTAAAATCAAAAATGAGTGCCATATACGGCACATTATACACCATCAAAAAAATACCATACAGCAATACAGCAATCTATAGCATTGGCCCAGACAAGCAACGACCTTGTTTAGTTTATATTTTTATTAACTTTCAACATATATAACAGAACACATATGACAACATTCACTCCAGCAATACATCAGAAAATACAGTACGATCAAAGTAGTCAGCTACAAGTCCCAGGTGTCGGCACTGCTTCCAGAGAAGGTACATAATGCAGTCCCTAATCTTCCTTAGCCCAGAAGTACTATCTGAAGTGTGGAAGTTTAAGACCCCTCATCTGTCGTGCAGAGTGTGTTTTTTGCCAAATGAATCTTGCGATCATCTTGTTCAAGTTATCAAAAGTTGATTTTGGAATTTCCATAGGTAGCATCTGAAACGAGTAGAGTAATCTGGGCAAGATGTTCACAGGGACACTTTCAGCAGCAGGGAGGGTGGCAGCGCTGACCACCGTTCAAGATTATTACTAATGACCAATTATTTTACTGTAATGAGCATCATATAAAACTTGTAGCAATAAGGGAACAAGTAAGCCAAGATATTTTTGACCTCTTTTGGCCCTTTAAATTCACGCTGGGGTTTCATAGTTCTTGGGATTTCACCAGTGACATCCAAAGCCTCGGATTTTTCCACATTTACCTTGTATCCTGAAGAATAACCGATGTGGTCTTGTTGATGCTGGTTGTGTGAGATACTGTCATGATCTTTGCTCTCTGACATCTGCCACGCCCACTTCTCTGCCGCAATCAGTGTTCATGTCCTGCACCTGCTGCCCGCCCTATATAAGAGCTCCATCCATACAAGACCTCTGCCAGATTATCAAACCCTTTTGGGTATTAGATGTCCAGCACCTTGTTCATGTTCACGCCTGACCCTCTTGTCTCGACCTCATGACTGTTTCTTGAATTTGCCACCCTGTCTCCCACACAACTGGTTTATTCTGCTTTTCTGACCCTGATATCTACGATCCTTTTGAATTAAGGATTCCCTCTGGATTTGTTCTCAGACCTCTGCCTCCCTGTGTATGACTCCTGCTTCTCGTCTCGGACCATGACCATTAAAGTTTGCCCCTCTGTCGGATCAATGCACAGTATTAAAGACCTCCCTTTCCAGTTGCTCACCCACCACCTATGATGATGTCATTCCTACCACAGACACAGTCTCTCCAAGCTCTGGAGGTTGGCTGTGTGCTTCACCTCATCTGTCTGAGAAGACCAGTTCCTGTGATCAGATACAGACTCCCACCAGCAGCTTACGGTAAGTACCAGTACAATAAACCTGTTTAAATGTTTTTGGCATCTGGCTGAACCTTTTAATCCAAAAACCAGGTTCTTGTCAGATACATTAATGCATCATTGGCATAAAGAGAGATTTTATGTTCTTCTGCGTTTATGATTATTCCTTTAATGTTAGCATCATTGCTAATAAGTTGGGCTAACAGTATGAGACTGAAGGCAAACAGTAGTGGTGATAGAGAGCAGCCTCGTCTGCATCCCTGTTCTAACCTGACCTATGACCTACATCTAGAGGTGGTAAATTCGGTTCACTTTAAGGACCCAGTTTAATCTGAGTCTCTCATTAAAATGACCTGGTTCACTTGAGTCACTTCAGTTCACGCAATAACTAGTAACAGTTAATAGTTCAATAAATACTTTCTGATTCTAATGCCTAGTGGCATGCTTTTAATAGCTATGGAGACAGCAGATCCTTGAAAGTTTTATGAAATTCATTGATAAATCCATCAGTTCTAGAGCTTTTTTTTTTAATGGTGAAATCACCTAACTAATTTTCCTTTCTTCAATGGGCTTATCTAAGTCTTTAGCTGCTGTTTCTGTTAATTTGGTCAATTTAATTTAGGAATTCTGTGAGCTTGGTGTCCTCGGAGCAGGTGTCTGTGTTTTTAATGTAAGTATTCGTAAAATGTTGCAAAGGATCCAGATAAATCATCTGGCTTTGTTAAAAATATACATTTTGATTTTATTTTTTTTGTACATTTTTTGTACATTTTTTTTTTTTTTAGCTATAAGCCAAAAGTGTGCATGCTTTGTTGTCATGTTCGTAGTGTTCTGACTGGTGAATTAGAATGAATGGACTCTTAGTAGGATTTCAGCTGCAGCTTGGCGATGAGCACTCATGGCATGCTTGGTTGGTCTTCTAGCAGTAAACGATAGGTGTGATCGGTGAGTCTTTGTGTCCCGATCCATCTGTAGCACTTCTTTAATAACTAGCAACTGTTGTGGGGGAGCTGGACTCGGGACGTTCTTCCATGCAGGCAATCCGTATGTTACAGTCGTCCCTCCATGTCTTCGCACCGGTCTTTCAAGGTTGACATTTAAGTTTGCAGGCTGGTCACCGTAGCCTGAAGCGTGGTCACCTCATCAAACCACGACGATAGGCCGCCTTTCACGTCTTGCATGTCGGCTTTAATGTAGTCCACTTCAGCCCAGATGTCGGCCATGTTGTTAGCAATTTCAGCTCTCATCGTTTGTATCTCTAACTTCAAAGCGTTAAAGCCATCCAACAGCATTGAGCTCCTCTTTTAAAATTTAGGAAATTATCCTCCTTTAGAGATAGTAAAGTGTCTGCTTTTGAGATCTTCAACCATACCTGGACTCTCACTTCAAATTGGAGAGGGTTCGTCTGGGTCATTTGTTGCACTCTGCTTTGTGACTTATGTTTACTGAAGCTTTTCAGTCATTCATTTTAGTTCGAAGTATCCACTTAATGTACTTTTAAACTTAAAATTTCACATGTTCTCTCTCAACCTGCCAGCTGGAGTTTGTGTTTTAATAGCTGTTTTTAATGAAAAAATTGTAGGTCCTGCAGGAGCTCACAAATTCACATCTTACTCTATGTGCCACTCACTAGCACCCCCCCCCCCAATTTATTTTGAACTTTGTCCTTGATTTGTGACCTTGACCTTGCAGCCGGGGTGAGGAAAAGTGCGTGCAACACTCCATCTAGTGCTGATGCATATGTGTTTGAGGTTTTGTTATTAATTATCTTGAGCAGAAGTTATGGCACAGAGAAGCAAAGACCTTGTATAACCTTTGATCTTGATTTGTGTTACAGGCAGGGCAATAGAAAGTTTACAGATGGATGGGCTGATGGAGACGACACCGTAACACATCCACATTTCAATGTGGATAAAAACTATGACTCCAGGTGTCCTATCAGAACATCTTATCTCTAATTAAAGATGATGGTTATCAGGTTATTTAAGTAATAAAAAAAAAATCCAGTTAATTGCGGAGCTCCTCAGGGTTCAGTGCTCGGACCACTACATTACTATACTTCCATTACATAATATTAGACAGTGCAACATGCATTTCCTTTGCTATGCAGATACTATTCAAAGCAGTCAAACCATTTAGGCCTCAGACGAGACAAAAGGCTGCAGGGCTTTTTTTAATTTTCTGCTGAGTTCAGACAAGCCATGTTGTTGTTGTTAGACCAGGATGTCTGAGCATTCACTGTGTTAACAGTAGCAGGTATGACAAAGCTTAAAGGTATTCTTATGAGTCCCTTAAGTCAAAGTTTAAGTATTTTCTTCCTTTTAGACTGGATTAGCTCTCTATTGTCAGGGTGTCAAAAGAATATGTGAACAGCATTCAGCTGATAAAACGTTTTGTAAAGAATTCGGATAAAAATGAGACCTGGTTAAATATTCTGCTTTTGTTCTCAGTTAAGAACTTAGAATAAATTTTAAAAATGTCTTCCTCTTTTATAAATAAAACATGTTTGGACAGAATTTTACTGTAATGCATGAAGAGAAGCTTATGTAAAATATGTGGTAGCACGATAGCTTAGTGGTTAACACTGTGGCCTCACAGCAAGAGTTCCTGGGTTTGAGCCTCGAGTTGGACCTGGGGTCTTTCTGTCAGGAATTTGCATGTTCTCCTTGGGTTTGCATGTGTTGTTTTCTCCAGGTACTCCAGTTTTGTCCCACAGTCCAAAACATGCATGCTCAAGCTGCCTTCAGGCCCGGGCCTCCCTTGAAAAAGAGGTCTGCAATATCAGTGGAGTATAAAGGTCAATAAAATGAATAATAAATATGATTTTAAATTAAAAATATACAGCAATGATACAAAAAACTAATGATGCTTTAAAAGAAAATACACTATTGGTGTTGTAAATTAAATTAAGTGATGATACTGTACAGTAGGATACAGGTACTGTAAATTTAACCACAGTAACCTAATGTTCATCACACATCTTAAAGAACCTATATTTACATATTATCTTAACTGAAAATATTTGGCAGGGTTAGGCCCTTTTTACATATAAACAACCTCTGGAAATGTTAGTGTTGATCATGTAGAAGTCACGTTTCCACTGGAGTTTCCATGTCAGGCCACTAGCCAACGCAGTGATCGTTGTATTTTTGGATACTTTCAGGCACGAGCAAACAGTTAAATCCAGAATGGTGAATACAGCAACGTTGGTTTGAACCAAGGATGAGTCGCTCCTACACGTCGATCAGCACAAACAGCACTCTGCTGCCCGTCGCCGTTACCGATGTTCATCTACTCGTACGGAAAAACTATTGAACGCAGACAGCCTTAGCGCGTAACATCACATCAAAACCCTCCACTCTGAGACCAGGATTAAAACGATTGCATGTCAGAGACAAACTACCACCGTTGTTGGGAACATAAACGGACGAAACGCAGAAGAAATATTACGGTTTCACCTAAAAACATGGTGTAAACGGCCTTTAAATGTGTTTAAAAGCCTCTTTTGTCTGTCTGCAATTGTCACCGACTTCAAAAAATCTGCTTTTGTTAACTTTCAAAGGACTATATCGAAGTACATTTATCTTTCTGACGACGTGCTCTGAGTAAACAGGCGTGCTTTGTTAGGGGGCAGGATGTGGACGTTATTAATGCAGACAGCTACGACCGCTACACAAATATTGTCTCAATCAAGAGTTCAAGTCTTTTTGTTTAAGCCACAGAAGGCAGCTGACTTTCTCGTGAGATTTCGCTGACTTCTGCCCGTCAGCAAAGTTTTGGTTAATGTAAAATGAAATTATGAACAGCTTTGCAGATATTAATCGAACACATAAAGCCGCCAGGGCTGCGGTGACACTTACTGTCAGCACCCTCCCACGCCTTCTCAGACAGGGATACTCCTTTGGCAGCGACAATGACGAGCAGTTAACCTCCTTAAAAAAAGAAAACCCACACATCTGAGGGCGCAGCAGACGGCCGCGATGTGATTTCTGCCGCAGACACGAGCAGGAAATGCCTGTTTCTGGTTGTGGTGTTGCTCCAAACGACTTCACGCTTGAGGGTAGGTGAGGTCTGGAGCGGGCTTGTTATTCAAATTTCAGGAGGCGAGGTGGAGGCGAGGTGGAGGCTTCGGCAATGGACGGTGTTTACGGCAGGACAGAAAACAAAACGAGTCGGGCTGAGAACAGCAAAAGCGCCTCCATGAACCTGACCTGCGTGACTTCACATTCCACGGCCTCAGATCCTCTGAAGCAGCTTTTTGATCTGCTCTCACCTCCTGAACAAAGAGTCTTTCACCGACACATAAAAAAGCTAAAATCTTTTATAACAGCTCAGTGTTCTGCTTTGTTCTCTGATAGTGATGAAACGGACTCCACGTCAGCCGTTTTCTTGTCCATACAAGATACGATTACGTACACCACTTGACATCAGGTCTGGTCCCTTTTGTGTCTTAAATCCAAACTCGCAGAGAGGATTATCGTACTGTAAACTCCTAACCAGACTGCTGTAAGGTTTATGTTCAGCTAAAGGTTGTCTTGTGACACAAAAACTGTTTTTACTCAAACCTGGGATTTATTTAAAGGACTAGAACTGCTACAAGGAATGCATATCGCCCGCTGTTTCTGAATTAAACCCTGTCCACACGGGAATGCTGTCTTTCCAAACCAATCTTTTTATCATTTGTAAATTAAAGCAATGGTTCTAGAAATGTTTTCGTCTACACAAAGAGGTCCAAATGATAAGACTGTGGAATCTTGGGTCATTTTGACCCAAGGACAGCAGGAGGTACCTGTACATCTCCTCCTAAAAGGAACTGTTTCAGCCATGTTGGCTGTATCCAATTAAACGCATCATAAAATGGTCAAAATGTCCAGTTATATTTTCAAAATCTGACTGAATTACGTTTTCTAAGTCATCATTTTTATCTGAGTCAGATCTAAATGTATAAGCAGTAAAAATTGTAGATAAACACTAAAATGAGTTCAACATTTCTGATAACCAATGACCCAACCTGTTTTAGACCTTGTTGGTTTTTTCACATTATCTTTTTTTTTAATTCTGTATTTTTGTATCTTGTTTATGTTTCTTTATACTGAAACTCTGGCACAATAATTTCCTGCGGGATCAATAAAGTTCTGTCTTGTTGCATCTTATCGTCTGTTATTCATAAAGCAACAAAAAGTCCGTGGGCAGAAGTTTGTTGAAGAAACTGGAACTGAATTGTTGAAGTTAAAACTAGAACAAAAGCTAAAACCGGAGACGGTCAGCAGCTAAAAGACAAAAACTAGAAAAGCAAAAGTTAAACTCACAAATGAGTAACTAACGGGTACTCGAGACCAGTCTTTGCCTTGAGATGATGGTCTCAGTCTTATCTCGGACTCAACCACATTTGGTCTCGGTCTTGTCTCGACAGTGAGAACTCGGGATTTTATTTCAAGACCACAACTGTGGAAATGTCACTAAAATACCAGAATATTGTCCAGTTTATTTGTTAACATCTTTGTTTTTATTGGATGCAAAATGTACTGATTCAAATCTAAGCAATAACGTGACTCATTGCTAAATACATTTTTTTGTTACTGCTATCACGCCCACCCCCTTTCACTCGCATGCGTCACTCCCAGCGTTGCCAGATTGGGCGGTTTTCTGGGAAGATTTTTGTTGGATTGTTGCATTTTGCCGCATACTGTTAAATTACCTTGGCTTGTACTGATGTGTGTTCATGTTCAAACAGTAAATATACTGTAACAATATAATGACTGGGCTGATTTTTTTTTTTTTTTTTTTTTTTGTGATGTGGTGGTTCTTGGATTTTTGGGCTGGAAAACCTCGACTCTATCTACCAACACTGGTCACTCCAAGACAAGTGAAGTGATTATCTGGGCGTGGGAGAAGATGTCTGCCATGTGATCAGTTATAAAATGTGGCTATTTAAATCATAAAGTAAATACTTGTAACTAATGCAACGACATGGTCGTCCTTGGTCTTGACTTATGAACAGTGTTTTGCCACAGCAGTTTTTTAAGACTTGGCATGTGATGAAACTTCTTCCAGTTTAACAGTTGTGTAATTTTATTGTTGAATCCCATGAAGTCAGGCCACTGAATGTCGTTCATTTTATAATGAATGTGAATTTTTGTGTCCTGAGATGAAGTTTGCTGAGTTGGCGCCGCATAAAAAACTGAACTGAATTAAATTTTTATATATATATTTGAAACAGACAAACATTTTCAAGGGTTTGAAAAATTTTTGATGCATTTTTATAATAAAAAATGTAAATAAAGTTAAATAACTCAAAGCACAAAAGCTACAAACACCAAAAGGGACGGCCATAATGTCCTGAACAAGCTTAACGTTTTGAGATATGAATGGCTGAAAAAGCTGAACGTAGCTGAAGAATTTTAAATAAAAACCCTACATAGTAAAACTATAACATTCACACAAGAACGCTGTTTTTTTGTTAAATTTGATTTGATGAGCCATTCAAAAATTCAACGTTGAATAAATAAAACTGGACATTAATGAGTATGTGGTCGTTATTTTTCCGTCTTTGATCATTCTCAAAGAGCTCTTTCTGTTCTTTGGCTCCTGATGCAGCAGGAGCAGAATCCTTAATAATATGTTTATGGTGTTAACGTGAGTGAAAGCAGAGCAGATCTTTGTGCTTCGATGAACACATTGTGAGCATTTCTATCAACACGCCGATTATCCAACCGCAGGAATAAAGCGATTCATCAGAGGGTGTGTCCTTTAAATGGAAAGTTTTTTTTTTTTTTTAATCACGATTGGCCTCTTTAGGAGCTAAATAAAACCAATTTAAACACGTTTTCTTGTTTCAGCATTTTCCTTTTCACTGATTATCTCCCACTGCTGAAAGACTGATAATATTGTGGAGACATCTGTCTGTTAGCAAAATATCACACAACTGAGCGAACTTTATGAAAACCTTTAGAAAGTATTCATCGGATGAACACATTAGGAGCTGATTCAATGCAAAACGTTGAGAAAGTAAGTTAGAAAACACATAAATGGCTCTAACTTGCCTAGTTTTAAACATATTGAGCTAAAATTTGGCGTGGTAGTAGCTGAGAGTCATCTCCAACACACTAAGACAAGCTCTTCTTGTTGTCCAGGTTTTATCAAACTGGCTACAGCTCAGTCATGCCTCATCTTATAAACTCTGGCGTGAAAAGCAGCAGGCGATATTCAAGGAATGCTAGGCCTTTAACTGTATCGTGCTTAGAAAGAACTCGAGCAGAGTGAGAGGCGAGAAGTTGTTACTGTTCAAACACGGTTCTTGGAGCGAAACGGAGGAAAGGTGTCAGCATTATTATTATTATTATTATTATTTTTACGATAATCCAAGCCGAGCCATCAATCACTCAGATATGAGATGCAGAGAACGCGAACGCTGGCTCAGAAAGCATCCGATCAAGAACGACCACATTTCCCGCCTCGCTGTGCACTTCGTGTCCATCAATCAAAAAAAAAAAAAAATTAAACTTCCACGCCTCAGAATCCATCGCTGGTTCCTGCGAGCAGAGGCAGACAATTAAACTACCAGCTGCACATCATTCCTAACATTTCAGTTTGGGTTCTGAAAGACAAAGAAGTGAAACGACCAAAACATGCCTATGAAAATTATTTTCATTTGGACAAGCTAAAGGGAGCAGGGTATGAGGAATGCAGGGTGGCTCCTCCTGACAGCCTGGGAACTACACGCTGAAAATGATTAGAAGTTGATACGTCTCTGTGGGGCCACTTCCAGGCACGCTAAGTTATCTCTGCCACACTAAAACCTTCATTTCAAGTGGAGACGTTAATAACCTGATGGCAAAAATTAACCCAAAAGTCAGTTTGTTGGAACCACAAGGCCTGGAAAACAAAATCATTATCGTCTGTCTGGCTTTCAGCTCATCACCTCGAGGTTGTTTAATGTGTGTGTCTCCTAAAACAATTAGCGTAGGAGCGCCACGTCGTGCCACCGAGCGTTCAACAGAAAAGGGCAGGGCACATATTTCAAAACGAGTCGGTGCCAACTGTGTCGCAGTCGACAGCTTTATGCTTCTTTTAGCTTTTAGCTAGTCTTTATTATTTTAAGTGTTTCATTTAGCATAACCAGCTCAGTTTCAGTCCTCAGCATTAAACGTGTGACAGAAACTCCCACCCACGTTCAAAACGCTAGCGACAAACTCAGATTAAGGTTTTAGTTTCTGTCATCATTGATCTTCATAATAAATCTGTTTGTTGTTGTTTAGGCTTTAAAATCCCCCCGGGGCCGACGGTCGCACTGACTGTCGGTCATCACTACATCACATGTTTGAGACACAAAGCCTACGTACCTTTTTACTTTTTTTTTTTTGTTCTATATGGGGGTGGGGGATTAATTATCTGCATGTTTCCCATCACACATGGGGGGTTAAGGGCTATGATCAAGGCTGGGGCAAATGAGAGACAGATGTGGGTGCTTCACCTTCGACACCTGAATTTATTATTACATGTAGTATTTTGTGTGTGTCGGTCTGGGGGTTTAATCCTGCAACCTCACAATCACATTGTTTTCTCTAGCAACTGCGCCATCCCCCCAGTTTTTGCTATGTTATGTTATGGCTTAGTTATATTAAAGCTGTGTTACGTTATGACTCTGTTCTGTTACGGATCTGTTGTGCTTTAACTGTGTTACATCCTGGCTCAGTTGTGTTTATGGCTTTGTTAGATACCAGATGTGTTACATTAAAGCTGTGTTACGTTACGGCAGTGATACATTACGGCAGTGATGCG
>JARVGS010000548.1:8336477-8352305 GCA_031762315.1 Hypsolebias antenori | reverse complement strand
CTGTGTTACATTGTGGCTATACTGTGTTACGGCAGTTTTACATTGTGGCCATGTTATGTTATGGCAGTGATACGTTACGGCAGTGATACGTTACGGCTGTGATACATTACGGCTGTGATACGTTAACGGCTGTGATACGTTACGGCTGTGATACGTTATGGCTGTGTTACATTGTGGCTATACTGCGTTACGGCAGTTTTACATTGTGGCTATGTTACGTCATGGCAGTGATACGTTATGGCAGTGATACGTTACGGCTGTGCTACATTGTGGCTATACTGTGTTACGGCAGTTTTACATTGTGGCTACGTTATGTTACGGCTGTGATACGTTACGGCTGTGTTACGTTACAGCTGTGTTACATTGTGGCTATACTGTGTTACGGCAGTTTTACATTGTGGCCATGTTATGTTATGGCAGTGATACGTTATGGCAGTGATGCGTTACGGCAGTGATACATTATGGCTGTGATACGTTACGGCTGTGATACGTTTTGGCTGTGTTACATTGTGGCTATACTGCGTTACGGCAGTTTGACATTGTGGCTATGTTACGTTATGGCAGTGATAAGTTACAGCAGTGATAAACGTTATGGCAGTGATACATTACGGCTGTGTTACATTGTGGCTATACTGTGTTATGGCAGTTTTACATTGTGGCCATGTTATGTTATGGCAGTGATACGTTATGGCAGTGATACGTTACGGCAGTGATACATTATGGCTGTGATATGTTACGGCTGTGATACGTTATGGCTGTGTTACATTGTGGCTATACTGCATTATGGCAGTTTTACATTGTGGCTATGTTACGTTATGGCACTGATATGTTACGGCAGTGATACGTTACGGCAGTGATACGTTACGGAAGTGATACGTTACAGCAGTGGTACGTTATGGCAGTGATACGTTACGGCTGTGTTACATTGTGGCTATACTGCGTTACGGCAGTTTTACATTGTGGCTATGTTACGTTACAGCAGTGAGACGTTATGGCAGTGATACGTTACGGCTGTATTACATTGTGGCTATACTGTGTTATGGCTGTGTTACATTGTAGCTATACTGCGTTACGGCAGTTTTACATTGTGGCTGTTACATTACGGCAGTGATACGTTACGGCAGTGATACATTACGGCAGTGATACGTTACGGCGGTGTTACATTGTGGCTATATTGCGTTACGGCTGTGTTACATTGTGGCTATACTGCGTTACGGCTGTGTTACATTGTGGCTATACTGCATTACGGCTGTGTTATGCTACATATGTGTAACCTTACAGATCTGCTTAGTTTCTGCTCTGTTATGCTACGGTTGTTCCATTATGGCATCTTTAAGTTACAGCTGTGTTACATCCGGGCTTAGTGATCTTACACCTGTGTTATATTACGACTCTGTTACATCACAGCTATGTTACTTAATGTCTGTTAAGTTATGGATCTGTTACGTTACGACTGAGTGAAGGTCAGCAGACACAGCGGATGCCTCCTGGATGCATTAGACAGGATTATCAGCACACTGGTTTTCATCAGGCTGGATGGTTGGAATATACAACCTAACCTGTGTGGAAGTTTGATAAAAGTTAAAAAACTGATCTATCTTTGGCTAATTTTTTTAACCATTAGATTGTGTGTTGACTTGTCAGGGTTTAAGCTTCAGTTTTGCTTGGAAGCTGATCTTCCACCTCTTCGGCTCTTGGAAAGACATCGACTAATTTTCCCTCTATTAAAACCTGTCAATCACACGTAAGTAAACTGTGTGATGTGGCCGTCAAAAACAATTACAAGTAACTGACATTACGTTGATGTGCTGGGATGAACCTTACCAACCACGAGGAGAAGTTTAATAAAAATCGGAGCCAACCGAAGCTTCAAGAAATTGTCAGCATCTGAAACTAAACAGCTCAGCAGCTGATGCAAAAAAAAAAAAGTATCTCTAGTTTCTGTGTATTGAGTAAACAAGCGTCGCTGCCAAGATCAGTATTTATCTTTTAAACAGTTTTGAGACGTAATTGCTCTCAAAGTTTGTAGCACATACAGAGGGAGAGTCGATGCTCTGAACTCCACATCTCTGAGCAGCTTTAATCTATACAGTATTTTATTAAAAAGTCATCTGATTATAAAAACTGATGTAGGTCACATACGAGTAAAAAAAACCCTGATTTAGGTCATTTTGACTGCAGTGTGATCGAAGCCATAGCTGTCTAAATTAGTTCAGTATTAAATTCTAATTCAGTCTTGTGTCCAAATAGTTTTGGTGTTTAGATAACAAATAATCACTATTTTATTTTAGATCGTTTGAGAATTAATTATTAATTTATTTTGTTTCTTAAATCATCAATAGAAATATACTTAAAAATCTGAATATCCATCCATCCAATATCTGTATCCACTTCTTCTTCCTTTCTGGGTCACGGGGGTCACTGGTGCCCATGTCCAGCTGACACAGCACGAGAGATCGGGGACACGTGCCGCCCAAAATCAGAATATTATTTCCCGAATTAAAAAAATATATATTTAACTATATTAGTAATAATTATTTAAAGACACAAGTCTATCTTCACATTCAGATTAAATGTTACACGAGTGCCCTGTAATGATGAATCTGTATCATTTATACTGAACAAAAATAGAAACACAAGACTTTTTTTTTCTGCTCCCAGTTTTCATGAGCTGAACTCAAAGATCTGAGACTTTTCCTTCTGTATTCAAAAGGTATTTTTCTTGACAAATATTGTTCACAAATTTGTGTAAATCTGGTTTAATGAGTACTTCTCCTTTGCTGAGATGATCCATCCACCAGGTGTGATGTTTCAAGATGTTTAGACAGCATGATTACTGCACAGGTGTGCCTTAGGCTGACCACAATAAAAGGCCACTCTAAAATGTGCAGTCCTCAGTCATGACTGAGGGACAATAACCTTCATTAGCCAAAAAAATATTTTTGGTGCTGTTAATAATCTTTTTAATTTAAATTTTATTATATATTTATTAGTATTTTTTTCAGACAAAGCCTACAAATTATTCCAAATTATATGTTTGTTTATTTTGTCAGAATTTTTTTTAATGTTCCTGTAAACTCAAACTATACTAAAGTTTTCTTTAGGGGAAAGTTTTACCACAGAGAAATCCCAATATAAATGCATTTTTCTGATCCCATAATTACATTATTAAAGAATGTATTTCTTTTAGTAATGCATTTTTAAATTGTATTTTACTTCTATCTCCAAACTTTTTATTTTGATATTGCTCACTCAGTGATTTTTAAAAAATTTTTTTTGTATTTAAAAGCTTCTGTAAACGTTACCCGGATGGACTTCCGCCTGTCCCGGCTGTTGCTGTGGAGCTCCATCATCTTGTCTGGCAAAATAGTTTTAGTTTGGATGTAAAGGGCAAAAACACACTTGTATTGAGCACAAGTAAACATTTAGTACAAAAAAAAAAACCAACATTTCCACGTGCATGCAGGCTGAAGACTCAAACGCCCCACGGCTCAGAAAGGCCGACTCCGGTTGACTTGACTGGACGTCAACATCAAATACACCATGTTGCAGCAGCTGGTCTGTCTGGGTCAGTAAAAGCAGAAGCAAAACAAGAACTGGCTTTGTGCACTAGAAAGAAAAAATGTTGTTTTTTTTTTTTTTAAATTAAAGACAATATTAAATAAAACCGAGCCAGACGTATGAGTTTCACTGAAAACAAGGCCTTGTTTTCAGCTGTCTGATCTGGAGGGCCGGTGGTCTTCACAAACTCCAGACTGGAGTTTATAAAAACGTCTGGTGCATATTTTTGGTTTGTGAGAGGAAACCGGAGTATCCGGAGAAAACCCACGTACGGCTGCACAAGGAGAACGAGTAAATGGGTCGTGAACCTTCTCACTGCAAGGCAGACTGTCCAACCGCTGCTCCACCGTGTCTAACCAAACTGAAAATGGCACCAAGTCTGATCACAAGAACAGTCCTAGTACTGAAAAGACCTTTGCACTCGAGCAAAATAAGTAAATAAACCAGAGGAGGGTTGACGAAGATCCACTCAAAATAATCCTGTTTTAATCTGCTGACTGTTTAACGCTGACTCAGCATTCACACACAAAAAAAAACCTAAAGTCAAAATGAAACTCAACTTGACTGAACTAAATGTAAAAACTGTTCGTATGAAATAAAAACAATGTTTGCTGCTGAGATTTAAAAAGGTTCCAACAGATTTACATCATGTTCACAGCTGGATGAAATATACATAAATATAAATATAATGCTGAGTGATTCAGTCCAGCAGCACAGTAACTGTAGGTGTAATTAGATTACTTACAGGAGCTGGATTACTTCCAAGTGTAATCCTCACATCGTGTTTGTTGCAGAAATGAAAAGAACCGATTCTTACATCATTTTCAGCTCCACGTCCAAACGGTCCAGACTCCACTGAGCCAAACCCAGACAGCCGGAGAACAAACGGAGGAAACCATGGGGCCTCCCAGCTGTTTGACCAACAAAGATCAATGAGCCGCGGGGCAGAAAGGTCCAACAGGAACCTGGACATCCGTCCAACACATCTGATGTTGGACTCATGTCTCCACCACCAGAACAAACCAGAACTTTATTAGGCCATTCTACAGAAACTGATGAAACAGTCTCAAACTTGTATTACAGTGAGGCACGGCAGTGGAGCTGTCATGGTTTGCACTCATTCTGCTGTCTGTTGAATATTAAGCAAAATTATTATTTTAATTAAAATGTAATCTTTAGGAGTCGGCCTGCTTCAAGATGGCCGCCACATCCCGTTAAGAAAAGTGGCTAAAGTTGATTGACATCTGAGTTTGGGGTGGTAGTAGCTGAGAGTCATCCCCAGGTTTACCCAAAGAACAGCAACTGGATCAAACTGGCGCGGCGGGCGACACGCATTCTGACGCAGAGCGGAGGAGTCACGCGCCGCAGCTGAATCCGCCGGAACGCACCTGTTGGATGCACCTGGACGACGGAGCAGCACCTGACGGTCGCTTCCTGTCACGCGTGGGCAGAATCAGGATTCCTGCGCCACGCCCCCCCACCTGGACCACGCCTCGCGCAGGTGCACGCTATAAAGCTGCATCCACCTGCGGCTCCGACTCCACTCCTCTCCGCAGAACCGAACCGGCACCATGAGCTCTGCGCGCTTCTCCTCGCTCTCCATGTCCTCCGCGTCCTCCGCCAGGACCAGCCGCGGCACCAGCGTGTACGGCGGTGCGGGGGGCCGCAACGTGCGCGTGTCGTACGCCTCCAGCGGGCTCGGCTCCAGCTTCGACCTGGGTCATGCGCTCGGCGGCGGCGCGGGGGACATGGGCCTGTCGGTGTCCGGCAACGAGAAGGCCACCATGCAGAACCTGAACGACCGCCTGGCCTCCTACCTGGACAAGGTGCGCTCCCTGGAGACCGCCAACGCGCAGCTGGAGCGCCAGATCCGCGAGTGGTACGACAAGAAGACCCCCGCCACGAGGGACTACAGCCGGTACCAGGTCATCATCGACGAGCTGCGCCAAAAGGTAAAAAAAATAAATAAAATAAAATAAAACTCTATCTCATCAGAACTGATTTTATTCCTCCAGTAGACTTATTTAAATTTTTTATTGCAAAACTGATCCACACAGAAACTATGATTTAAGTTTTATTGTTATAATTTGAATAATCATATTCATGAACCCTCATATTTGACTCCCTGATGATTCTTTGTTGGTGTTTCAGATCAGTGCAGCCACCACCGTCAACACCACGCTCATGCTGCAGATGGACAACGCTCGGCTGGCGGGAGAGGACTTCAGGATGAAGTGAGTGCACCCGGTTCTGGCGATGTGACGGTTTCCGCCGGGCGAGACGGGCACGGACGGTGGAAAACTGGCTGAGCCGGTTTGAACTCGACGCTCGGCCTCTTTTTTTATTTACGGTGTTGACGGTTGAGGTGGAAGTCCACTCCTGTGGAACACGGCGGCGGTAGAACCGTGATTTGGGACGGTTCTGTTTCTGGGCTAAGAATTCTCGGGTTGAATTTACAACAAATTACGAAGAGAAATGTTAAATATTAATCTCCACACGAAGCTAAAAGAAGTAATTTAGGTGTAGAACTCGAAGCGGGTCAAGGTGTCGTCTGTTCCTCGGTTCTGACCCCAGTCCGGTTTAACAACGCTAACTTTCACCTCGCAGGTTTGAGACTGAGCAGTCGGCTCGAATGTCGGTGGAGGCGGACATCGCCGGGCTGCGCAAGGTTCTGGACGATCTGACCATGGCCCGGTCCGACCTGGAGATGCAGGTGGAGGGCCTGAAGGAGGAGTTGGTGTTCATGAAGAAGAACCACAAAGAGGTGAGAGGAAAAACTGACCCCGTTTCCTGACCTGCTCCTCTGTTCCGGGTCGTGGACCTGCTGTCTGTGTCCAGCAGTCACTGTGCGAGGGGCAGGGGGACACTTGGACGTGTCCAATGACCATCACAGGGACACATGGAGACAAATGAGGCAAACATTCACACTGTTACCCAGTGAGAACCAGCACTTCAAAATACTGTCTGGTCCCTGCAGGTACCAGGTACACAGTATATATATACCAGGTGTGCAACTGGTATGAAACTGCTACCAAACTGCTCCATACTAGTACCAGGTGCACAATTAATGTATAACATACCAGGTGTGCGACTGGTACACATTAACAATATACCCCCCCACACACACACATGCACAGTACCTCATATGCATCAGCTATGTACCATGTGTGCAACTGGTGTGAAACTGCTACCAAACTGGTCCATACCAGTAACAGGTGTGTAAGTGGTACACAGTCAGTATGCATTGGGTACATACCAGGTTTGCGATGGTACACAGTTCGTATGTACCAGGTGTACAACTGGTATGAAACTGCTACCAAACTGCTCCATACTAGTACCAGGTGCACAATTAATGTATAACATACCAGGTATGCGACTGGTACACCTTACCAATATATCCCCCCCCCCCCACACGCACAGTACCTCATATGCATCAGCTATGTACCAGGTGTACAACTGGTATGAAATTGGTCCATACCAGTACCAGGTGTGCAACTGGTACACAATCAGTGTATACCACATACATACCAGATATGTACCTGGTGTGCAACTGGTACACAATACCAGTGTACCACACATACAATATCTCATACATACCAGGTATCTGAGATGCGTACCAGATATTCCTCTGGTACGTAATCAGTATGATTTTTAGTAAGGACCGAGTATGTACCCAGTAGCTGCCTGGTATATATTATAAATGAGTACAAGGAATGTACCATGAAAGTACCAGGAGCTCACACTGTAAATACCCAGTAAGTACAACATATTTAGCCAGTGTATATACCGGGTTCATACTGGGTTGTATTAAGTATAGCTCCATGAAGCAGTGTACATGTAGAAGGTTTATTCCAGTATTAAACGCATTTGTGTAAAAATAGTTTTTATTGACATTTTTTTCCCTCAAAAACTTTAAAATATTAAACAAATAAAATGTCACAATAAGACACCTTGGCCTCAACACGGATAAAAAAATTAGAAGTGTCTCCTGAAGGACATGTCGAGGTCTTCTGAGAGTTGAGTTCTTCCATAAAGAACTTCCCTGGTCCTGGGCCAATGCGCCATGTTCGTCATTTAAGATGTTGCCTCAGAACTCCGAGCCAAGAACCGGTGACTCAGACCCAAACCGTCTGACAGGAACACGTTTCTGATGATTTATTCAGACTGAAGTGTTTTTAAACGCCAGCCGTCTGCAGCACGTTCTTCCACACATCGCTCATAAACCCAGAACACGTTTGTTCCGGTTCCGTCTGAGCTGATTTCTCAGCTTAACGCTGAGTCAGCGTTCACATAGTTTATTTATGTAACCTTGATGTTGTTTGTTTATGAACATTTTACTCAGAAATGCATTATATGTTTCTCTGAAATCTGCTTCAGGCTCAGTTTCTGTTTTCTGCTCCTATTAGTGTTTTTTATTTATTTATTTATTTATTTATTTTTTTTGTGTGGGGGGGGGGGTGTTTTGCTTGTAATTTGCTACTTGTAGCTATGGCGTTACGTTTAGCTAGCTGTTTGCTACATGTAGTTTTAGCTTATTGCTACATTTAGACTAAGACTAGGCTCATTTTTTTTAATTTCCATTTTACGCTAATGTTTTGCCTCCTTTTAGTCATTTGCTTTTTATTTCTTGCTAGCTGTTTGCTAATTTTAGCTATTGTTTTGCTACATTTAACTAGCTTTGTGCTGTATATTGGCTTGTATCTAACATTTTTTAGCTTGCTGTTTAAAACTTTAAACTTACTTTGTACTTTATTTTTTTGCAACACCTTGTTCAGCTTATTTAAACATTTAGCATTAAAAAAATTCAGCCAATTGCCTCTTTTAGCTTTTCGCTAACATTTGCTCCTTTTAATTTGTAGCTATCTTTTTTTCTTTTAAAAATGTTTTTGCTTCTTTTAGCTTTTAGCCAGCATTGTGCTACTTTATTACAAGTTTAAAGCTAAACTAGGCTGCTCATCCAAATTTTTTAAAATTATTAATCAATATTATTTGCTACCGTACAAATTCCAAAATGTAAACAAGTTCAGACTTCTACTTGGCTTCTAGCTAGCACTTTTCTACCGTTAGCGTTTAGCTAGCATTTTTTTATGTCATAGTTTTTGCTCCTCTTAATTTCTAGCTAGGTTTATGCTACTTTAACAGTTACATTGGTACGGTACTTTTAGATTATATTTGCTATAATTTGTTTTAGCACTACATTTAACTTTTAGCTGGCATTTGGCTAAATTTAACTTTAAGCTAGTATTTGACTACTTTTTTGTGAGTGTAAGGCTAAAACGGTGCAATTTTTGTCCAGTTTCCTACTATTTGACGGTGTTTTGTGATATTTTGCTAAAGCAGAAACACAAAGAGCTCTAATTAGCTTTTAGCTAGCGTTCGGCTTCTTTTATCTTCTGATTTCAGCTTCTTCTTAACGTCTCAGCGTTCACCATGTGTTTTAAGAAAACGTCCTTCGTCTCTGACGGTTGTTGTGTTTGCAGGAAATGGCCGCTCAGCGCAGCCTCATGGCCACCAGCTCCGTGAACGTGGAGGTGGACGCCAAGCCCCAGGAGGACCTGAACCGGGTCCTGGTCGAGATCCGAGCTCAGTACGAGTCCATCACCGAGAAGAACCGCCGCGACATGGAGTCTTGGTACAAGGGCAAGGTGAGACGAGTCCCGCGTGGGACAGCGAGCGGCTTCGTCTCCTGATGAAGTTGGAGTAAATTTAAGCCTTTGTTGTTGTGTTTTTTTTAAGTTTGAAGACCTGAACAAGGTGATGGCGAGCAGCACGGAGACTCTGCAGACGTCTCGAACCGAGATCACCGACCTGAAGAGGACTCTTCAGAGCCTCCAGATCGAGCTGCAGTCCCAGCTCAGCCTGGTAATCTACGTTCAGTTTTACCTGCTGAGGTGTTTCCCGTCTCTAAAAACCGAACCTCAAGTCCCTGAACCTGCCTTCTGATAACCTCTGCAGAAAGCCGCCATGGAGGGAACGCTGTCCGAGACGGAGACCCGTTACTCCCTGCAGCTCCAGAGCCTTCAGTGCCGGGTGAACGACCTAGAGGAGGAGCTGAGCCAGGTGAGGGCCGACATCAGCCGCCAGTCCAGCGAGTACCAGATGCTGCTGGACATCAAGACCAGGCTGGAGCTGGAGATCGCAGAGTACCGGAGGCTGCTGGACGGCGAGAGCACCCAGTAAGGAAACGGTTCAGCAACGGAAGCAAACGAGTTTCTGGAAAATATCATTTCAAGTGTTTCTGCTGAGTTAGAGCGTTTTAACACTTCCCCAATGTTTGAAATTTTCATTTATTTTTTTTTTTGTAGGAAAATCACCGTGGTCGAGGTGAAAGAAGAAAAACGTAAGTTCGTCTCAACTAAATGACAGTAAAGATGATTTATTGCGTTCCTACAAGAATCGTCGTTTAATTAGCATGAAGTCTGTTGTATTTATTAATAAGTCTTGCAGTAGGACAGCCACGGTCCAAAGAGCTGGACTGAAAATATAAATGAAGCTGAAGTTGCATTAAATTACAAAAAAAAAAAAAGCTATGAAAATGTTAGACAAATATTTATAAAATTAAATTAAAAAACAAAAAAACAGCTTGAAGAAATACCCATCCCCATTTTATTTATTTGATTTAAATTAAAAAAAAAAAAAAGCCTTACAAGTTGGTTAAAAATTTTCATAAAATTGCATGTGAAAACTAACAATAAGTAAAATAAAAATGACAAAAAATAAGACTGACAAGTTCAACTGAATTTAAATTCTGATGCAAAAATAAAAGTCTGGATTAATGACTGAAACCTAAAACTTTACTCCAAACAACTGATGATTAAATAAATCCTTTAACCCTCAGAAGGTCTTGTAGGAAAAAAATTGGCTTCATTTTTAGTTGTGTTTTTAAGTTATTTATAATTTTAGGTGTTGCCAACAAACGCAACCTTCCCTGACAAATCCTAAAAATGTTTTAAATTTGTCCGAATTGTTTGAAATGCTCAAAAAACCGACCCTGTTGAAATCCATTCATAAATGCACTTTTTATTTACTATAAACGATAAATTCCACAAGTTTTTATTTATTTATTTTTTAAATTTTACGTCTGTAGCTTCTGATATCGATGTACTGTGTGCTCTGTTACGAGGCTAGGCGAGCCTCCACGTCCAAAAACACACTTGCGTCGTGTACGAGTAAACGTTTGATACAAAAGAGTCGATCCACGCGCACACAGGCTGAAGATTTGTACGTGTCGGCCGAATGCACCGGTTTGATCGGAAACAAGTCCTAAAATGTCGTTCACCTTCAACAATGAGCGCCATCTTGTGGCAGATTTAAATACTGCAAGGCATAACTGTACCATGTACCTCAGTTTGTTGTGTTAAATTAATTTAAATAAAACACACGGACTGTATTTTTATTTTTTTTTTTTGTCTTTAAAAGCTTTTTATTTAATTTTAACGTTGGCTGGTTTAATTTGTCAGTGAATCTCGAATGTCGTCGTTTTTTCTTCAAACTTTCACCAGAAACGAACGCGACGGCACCATCTGATCCCACAGCTGTGGAGACACCAGGCGTCCATCTTCGTCCTTTTATTGTCTCGTTCATTTCAGTCAGCTTCTTATATTTAACCCTCCTGCTGCCCTTGGTTCAGATTGACCCAAGGGCAGCAGGAGGGTTAAGATGTTCAGTTCCTACTGAAAAACTCAATTAATCTGAAGAGAACAGGCAAAGAAAATTGGTTTCATTTACTTACGTAGTCTGAGTCTCGAGGACTCTTTTTAACAGAGAACTCGCTCATTGACTTTATATTAATATTTAAAATTTTTTTGGTGTCCTCTGCAGGTAAACCGGTCATCACCCAGAGAACGAAGGTGGTGATCGAGGAGCTCATCGATGGAAAGGTGGTGTCCCGCACAGAAGACGTGGACACCGAGGTCCTCAGCAAGTAGACCGAGCCCAACGAGAAAGAACCACCCGCTGTTTGTGTAAATAAGTTTACTAAAACACAGAAATGATATTTATCTGCCAGGGTTGGATGTTTAATTAGATGGTTATATAAAAAATATATTTTTAGACAAACCGTTTAAATCCAGAAACCAAAACGAGGTTTTTGTCATCTTTTCTTCATTTTACAAAAATATCAAGAATTGGTTCTGTCGCAGTAAAGAAAACGTTTTTTTTCTAAGATTTTACGGTCTTTGTTGCTGTGTGGAAACGTCTTTTCAAACATTTTAACAAATGAAACATTTTAAGATTTCTGCTGTTCATGTTTAATGTTTCTGACTCGCACCAATAAATTTTACATCAACACTTTTCTGTTCCTCGTATTTATTCCATTTACATTAAAAACCTAATAAGACGGCAGGAAGTTGTGTAAACTTGTATTTTTGGACTTTCTTGTTGCAGAGTTTACCCTAAAACTCAAACAAAAAGCTGAAATAAATAAAAGTTTTGTAGAAAAATGATAATAGGATAATTAGATTAGACATTAATAAATATTGGAGTTTTCATTTTAGTCCTATTTATTTCAACAGGTTGTTACGGTAGTTAGAACGAGCCTCATCTGCGCTCACTGTTACATAAATTTTCTTTTCTGGAAAGCATTTTTAGACATTTCTGTCTTAAATCTGTAAATTTGAGCCCTGTTGATCTGCAGCCTGAAAACAGTCCCGAAAACAAACCTTTTTAGGTAGAAATTAGGAAAACAAACTCAAAACATTTCGAATGAACAAGTGGTGTGGGTCTACTTTTATCCCTGACTTGGTGCCTGTGGGTGGAGTTTTCCTTGTAGATGTGAGGGTGGCTTCCCTGTGCCTTTGGGTGGGGGGACGGGCTCTGACTGTTGTCTATGCCTACACGCCGAACAACAGTTAAGAGTATCTGGGCTTCTTGGAGTCCTTTGAGGCGGTGCTGAAAGGTGTTCCAGCTGTAGACTCCTTTATTCTGCTGGAGGACCTCAATGCCCACACTGACCTTCTCGATCCCACCAGCATGTCTTGCATGGAGGACGATGAGTCGGGGGACTTTGGGGTTGGTCTGTCCATAACCATAGCTGAGGTAGTTAAAAATCTCAGAGGTGACGGTGCTCTGGGGGTGGATGAGATTCACCTTGATTTTCTGTGGGGCTGTCTTGGTTGACACGCCTGGGCAGCATAGCATGGACATCGGGGCAGTGCCACTGGACTGGCAGACTGGGGTGGGGGTTCCCTTCTTCCTAAAGGGGGGAACGGACGGTGCGCTCCAATTATAGGCATCACTCTCCTTAGCCTCCCTGGTAAGGTCTGTTCAAGAGTTCTGGAAAGTGAGTCTGATCGTTGGTTGAGCCTCAGATCCAGGAGGATCAATGAAGTTTCCGTTCTGGCCATGGAACACTGGACCAGCTCTTTACCCTCACTAGGGTCCTTGAGGGGTCAAGGGAGTTTATCCGTCCAGTCTGTGTTAGATGGACTTGGAGAAGGCATTTGACCGTGTTCCTCGTGTTGCACTGCATGGTGCTCCATGAGCATGGGATTGGGGGTCTGTTGTTACGGGCTGTTCAGTCCCTACACAAGTGGTGTGAGAGTGGTTCGCATTGCCGATAGTATGTCGGACTCCTTCAGGGTGGGTGTTGGACTCCGCCAGGGCTGCCCGTTGTCACCGATTCTGTTCATAACTTTTATGGACAGAATTTCTCTGTGCAGTCAGCTGACGGAGGGTTCCCGGTTCGGTGGCCTCAGGATTACGTCTTTGCTTTATGCAGATGACGTGGTCCTGTTGGCGTCATCGTGCCGTGATCTTCAGCTCTCACTGGAGCGGTTCGCAGCCGAGTGTGAAGTGGCTGGGATGAGAATCGGCACCTCCAAATCTGAGACCATGGTCCTCAGTCGGGAAAAGTGTGGACTGCTCTCTTCGGGTCGAAGGTGAGGTTCTGCCTCAAGTGGAGGAGTTCAAGTATCTCTTCATGAGTGAGGGAAGAATGGAGCGTGAGATTGACTGACGGATTGGTGCTGCATCTGCAGTATTGCGTACTCAGAGCTGGTCCATTGTGGTGAAGAGGGAGCTGAGCTGTTTACCAGTCGGTCTACGTTCCTACCCTCACTTATGGTCACGAACTCTGGGAAGTGGCTGAAAGAACGAGATCGTGGATACAGGCGGCTGAAATGAGTTTCCTCTGCAGGGTAGCTGGACTCTCCCTTAGAGAAAGGGTGACAAGTTCAAATATGCAGGAGAGACTGAGTAGAACTGCTGCTCCTCCACATCGAGAGGAGCCAGTTGAGGTGCTTTGGGCATGTCGGACTGGGAGGAGACCCCGGGGAAGACCCAGGACAGGCTGGAGAGACTCGCTCGGTTGGTCTGGGAAAGCCTTGGAATCCTCAGAGCTGGAAGCGGAGGCTGTGGAGAGAGATGTCTGGACCTCCCTGCTCAAGCTGCTGCCCCCGAGACCCGACTTTGGAACAAGCGGAAGATGATGGATGGATGAATAATGTATTTATTTAGTTCATCTGATCGTTTAAAATAAACTTAAACAAATACTCAAAGTTTGTCTAAAATAATTTACACTGACATTGGCCTTCAGTTCTGGTACCAAATCTGAGAAATGTTCCTCGTTTGATTATGAAACGTCTGCAGGACGTTGTGATCAGATCAACAATATTTTAATAGTTTCCCTCCAGCCAACCAGACGGTTCCAACTTAATATGAAATTTAAACATAAAGTTTGTGTTTAGTTAAAATATGAAGTTTCGCTGTGTGTTCATAAATGTCAGGTTTTCAATTTTTATTTGTAAAAAAAGACTTTTTACAGACGCAGAAACCATTTTAGAAAAAAATCAAATCGGTTAGTCGTCGGTGGGACACACAGAAGATATGGACGCTGAGGTGTCCAGCAAGTAGACGGAGCCCAAAGAGAGAAGAACCCGCTCGTTGTGTAAATAAATTTACTAAAACACAAACAATAAATATTTATTATCTGCAAAATCCGGATGTTTACTCAGATTGTTCTGTTTACTCAGATTGTTCAGATTTATCAAATAAATACAAGCAGATGTGACAAAAATAGTGACTAAAATGAGTTATATTTCTGTGTGGTGCTCACCTTGGGCTAGAATAAGTTCTGTTATGTTTTCTGTGATATATCAATAATAATAATAATATAATAATAACAGAGCTGTTTGGAAGTTAAACCTCAACAAAAAGACATACCAAAAAGAAAAATCATTCTTTGTCTCCAAATAAAAGAAATGAATGCGAGCTCAAATTAAAATATTAGATAAAGTTACTTATTAAATTAGACATGTATTTTCACTTTATTTTATGAATAGCCTACAAAGATGTTATTTATTTTAAGCTCTCTTGTTTTGTTGCATTTGTTTAGGATTCATTTACTAATATTTAATGTACCTTCTCCTTTTCGTCTTGTCTGTAGGAATTATCTCTGCTGGAGGCTAAGAAAAATGTTTTATTTTATTTTATCGGATTTTAATCTAAGGTGCAGTTTCGTCATGTGGCCACTAGATGTCAGCACGTCTCTGAAGCTGAAAACTATTTTTAATAAATTGAAATTCTCTTTACAAATTCATCTTCCAGAAGAAGAAATCGTTAAACTTTGTGGCTACAGTTTCCCTCCTTCACACAAATGATGATTTTTTTTCCTTCTTAGTTATAATAAATTAATCAACAACAACAACAAAAATCTCTGTAAACCAAAAATAATAATAATAATAATAATACATTTTTTTTGGAAGGAAACAGGAAGCAGAAAATAAATCAGTGTCTTTGTTTCGCTTTCCGTTTGTTTTTATATTTATTTATGTTTGCTGCTGAACTTTTGAAAAGCATTTAAATCTTAAAAAATAAAAATAAAAAACAGGATCAGTTCTTCGTGTAACAAAAAGACAGAAGCATATGTTTGGAAAACAAAAAAGGATGTGAAAAGTTACAAGTTCCGACACGACTCGGTTCTGTTCGCTCCTGTCACGACCCAAATGATGACAGAGCCCTGCACCGCGAATAGATGACGTCACCGTATTGCAGGCACTTCCTCAGTGACGTCACCCAGAGGCCGCACTCTGTCGGCGTGTTTCATCCTGGCATTACTTTCCCTGAGGGGAGGGGCGGAGGAGGGGAACCGGTGTCAGGTTCGGTTCGTTGCAACCTGCAGGACCAGAACTTTTATTGTCGGTGGGATCCACAGTTACAAAATAAAAATAAAAATAAATTATATATGTGTGTGTGTGTGTGTGTATATATATACACACACACACACACACACACACACACACACACACACACATATACAGTATATATATA
>JARVGS010000548.1:8316650-8333843 GCA_031762315.1 Hypsolebias antenori | reverse complement strand
CCGTCAGTCTGGAACTGGTTTCTGATGGGGACGGGTAGATGGTCCGCTCCTGCCGGTTCCGCTCCCCCCGGCAGAGGATGGGGTGTGGTTGGCGGAAACAGGCCCGAACCGGACCGCACGGACCGGGGCAGATGAGCGGAACACGTTAGAACAGCGTGGATCTGACGGCAGAACACGAGCTGGTCCTGAAAAGATGCAGGTTTCCCTGTCGGAACCGGAGGAAGTATGGGCGCTGGGGGTGCTGCAGTGCCTTATTGTGGCCGCAGGAGACAGGATGCAGTTTTGTTTGATCCAAGTTCAAATGAAGAGAAAATGTGGGCAGAGCTGAATAACATTTTATAGATACATAAAAATAATAAATACACCTTTAATGTTCAGTATCAACACATCCTGGTACTTTTAGGATAACACAAGAAACATACCTTGTAACATACAGGGTACTTATTGAGCAACATACAGGGTATATCAGGGTACTTATTGAGTAACATAGAGGGCACTTACTGAGTAACATACAGGGTAGTTATTGAGTAACATACAGGGTACTTACTGAGTAACATACAGGGTACTTACTGAGTAACATACAGGGTATTTATCAGGGTACTTATTGAGTAACATACTTACCGAATAACATACAGGGTACTTATCAAGTACTTATTGAGTAACATACAGGGTACTTATCAGTGTACTTATTGAGTAACATAGAGGGTACTTACTGAGTTACATAGAGGGTACTTATTAAGTAACATAGAGGGTACTTATTAAGTAACATAGAGGGTACTTATGAACATAGAGGTTACTTATTGAGTAGCATACAGGGTACTTACTGAGTTACATAGAGGGTACTTATTGGGTAGCATAAAGGGTACTTACTGAGTTACATAGAGGGTACTTATTGAGTAGCATAAACGGTACTTACTGAGTTACATATAGGGGACTTATTGAGTAACAGAGGGTACATACCGAGTTACATAGTGGGTACTTATTGAGTAACAAAGGGTTCTTACTGAGTTACATAGAGTGTTCTTATTGAGTAACATAGAGGGTACTTAATGAGTTACATAGAGGGTACTTTTTGAGTAACATAGAAAGTACTTACCAAATTACATCGAGGATACTTACTGAATAACATAGAAGGTACTTACTAACATAGAGGGTACTTATTGAGTGACATGCAAGATGCTTACTGAGTTACATGGAGGGTACTTACTGAGGAACAGAGGGTACTTACTGACATAGAGTACATATTGAGTAACATACAGGGTACTTATTGAGTAACATACAGGGTATTACTGAGTAACATACAAGATACTTACTGAGTTACATAGAGGGTACTTACTGAGTAACATAGAGGGTACTTATTGAGTAACATAAAGGGTACCTACTGAGTAACATAGAGGGCACTTACTGAGTAACATATAGGGTACTTATTGAATAACATACAGGGTACTTACTGAGTAACATACAGGGTACTTTCGGAGTAACAGAGGGTACTTATTGAGTAACAAAGAGGGCACTTACTGAGTAACTTACAGGGTACTTATTGAGTAACATACAGGGTACTTACTGAGTAACATACAGGGTACTTACTGAGTAACATACAGAGTACTTATTGAGTAACATAGAGGGTACTTACTGAGGAACATACAGTGTACCATTTGAGTAACATACAGGGTACTTACTGAGTAACATAAAGGGTACTTATTGAGTAACATACAAGGTACTTACTGTGTAACATACAGGGTACTTATTGAGTAACATAGGGTGCTGTTGTTGTTGCAGTACAGCTGCCTTTTTGTGGCAGTCTTCAGGAGACAGGATGTAGTTTTGTTTCATCGTAGTTAAAATGAAGAGAAAATGTGGGCAGAGCAGAATAACATTTTATAAATACATAAAAAGACATCTTCAATGTTCAGTATCATACATCCTGGTACTTTTAGGATAACATACAAGAAACATACCTTGTTAACATACAGGGCACTTGTTGAGTAACATACTGTACAGGGTATTTGTTGAGCAACATACAGTGTACTTATTGCATAACATACATGGTATTTATTGAGTAAAATACAGGGAACTTACTGAGTAACATACTGTACAGGGTACTTATTAAGTAACATACTGAACAGGATACTTATTGAGTAACATAGAGGGTACTTATTGAGTAACATAGAGGACACTTACTGAGTTACATGGTACTTATTGAGTAACATAGAGGGCACTTATTGAGTAACATAGAGGGCACTTACCGAGTTACATACATGGTACTTATTGAGTAACATACAGTGTACTTATTGAGTTACATACAGTGTATTTACTGGGTAATACGGTATTAACTGAGTATCATACAGTCATTTGTTCTCAACTCCCTTCCAACTAAAACACGTTCCCACATCTGTGGGACTGGGCCTTCTCAGGTCCATGTTCTGGTCTTGGTCTCAGCTGTTTCTGGTCCTGGGTCTGCTGCTTTCCTGCAGGTTTACAACGGACCGGCACAGCGTCCACAATACTGCAGAAGCTGGACTGATCTGTCTGGTAGTTCTCACGCTCCACCTCACTCCAGAGCCATTTTTTTGTCTCACGAGTGAAATGTTGCGATTGCTCACTCCACAGTCTGACCTTGGGGTGAATCTGCTGGGGCGTCCTGTCCTAACGGACTCCAAATAGTTTGAAGTGACCTTTAACCTGGATCAACATTAACTAGTTGCTTAAACTAATAAAAGTGTCTGGACTTATAGGAAATAAAACAAGCATAGAGTGAGAAAATTCAGAAACAAACTCTTTTGTTTTATGGCAAATAAAACTAAATAATGAATTCAATTAGTAAGTATTTCACCTTTAACTCGTTCTTTAAGGTGTTTCTCCAGAAACAGAATGTTTACCGTTGTTTCAGCTGCTCGACTGTCGGCATGGAGCTCTGAGAGCCGAGCAGCTGACGGTGAAAACGTCAAACACAAGCAGGACTTTGTGTTTCAGGAATTCAACAGTTGCTGCTCGAATCAAACTAAAGCGACCTGATGTGATGGGAAAGAAACTCTGTCCAACACACCTGGTCCAGAAGGACACAAAGAAGACACATTTGAAACTTGCTGCTTTCACAGCGTCCACAGGACAAATGTAGACACCGTGTTTGAACCGTTGGTGGAGTCAGTAAAGAATCGGGTGTCTCCATGGATCGAACTGATGGACGAGTTTGTTTCTGGCGCAGAGACACATTAGATGTCTTAACTGTTGTTGGACAGAGACATTTGGAGACAGGGTGCAGTTTGGTTTTTGTCTCCTGATGGACAGGAGGAGACGCCGGACGTTGGGCACAGGTGGAGGTAGAAGCAGGAGGATTGAGAGGTTCTTTTGAGGATTAGGTTGGTGTTATCCAAACAGATCTGGGCTTTGATTGGACCGTTACAGACCCTTAACCTGGTTCTCCTCCTTTACCTAAAACACAAAGTAGCACAACAGTTACATTTAGCTAACAGTAGCAAAAGACTAGCTAAATAAAGTAACGGAACAGTTTCCTATAGTTAAAGGTAGAAACACGTTCGCTGAAAGATAAAGTAGCAAAAGGTTAGCTAAAAGATAAAGAAACAGAACAGTTACCTAGAGCTAAAAGTAGCAAAAGTTAGCTAAAAGATAAAAAACAGGACAGTTACCTAGAGCTAAAAGTAGCAAAAGGTTAGCTAAAAGATAAAGTAGCAAAAAGTTAGCTAAAAGATAAAGTAACACATTAGTTACTTATAACTAAAAGTAGCAAAAGATTAGCTAAAAGATAAAGTAGCAAAATGTTAGCTAAAAGATAAAGAAACAAAACAGTTACTTAGAGCTGAAAGTAGCAAAAAGATAGCTAAAAGATAAAGTAGCAAAATGATAGCTAAAAGATAAAGAAACTGAACAGTTACATAGAGCTAAAAGTAACAAAATGTTAGCTAAAAGATAAAGTAGCAAAAAGTTAGCTAAAAGATAAAGTAACAGATTAGTTGCTTATAACTAAAGACAGCAAAAGGTTAGCTAAACGATAAAGTAGCAAAAGTTTAGCTAAACGATAAAGAAACAAAACAGTTACATAGAGCTGAAAGTGGCAAAATGATAGCTAAAAGACAAAGTAGCAAAATGTTAGCTAAAAGATACATTAGTAAAATGTTAGCTAAAAAAATATAGTAACAAAACAGTTATGTATAGCTAAAAGTAGCAAAAGGCTAGCTAAAGATTAAAAATTGCATAAAGCTAGATAAAGCTAATAGTAATGTACATCAGAAATAAAGCCCGTTTGACGAAACAAAATAAAATAAACCAAAATAAAAAACCATAAAGAGATTTATTTGTAATTCTATAAAAATGTTAATAAAGTTTAATATTTGTAATTTGAATGCTTACCCGTCCATCATCCATTCATCTATCATCCATCCATCCAGTTATCATCCATCATCCATTTATCTATCATCCATTCATCCATCCATCATCCATTCATCTATCATCCATCCATCTATCATCATCCATCAATCATCCATCCACCATCCATCCATCCATCCATCCGTCCATCTGTCCATCCGTCCGTTGGGAGCTGGTGTTGGATGTCCGGCGGTGTACATCCTGGACCTATCCTCGGTCCTTCACAGATCTGCTGCAGCTGGGAAGTCTCTGCAGAAACTCCTCCTCCTCATAGACGTGGTTTCTGTTGTCAAACCTGTTGTTTAATCACTTTGTACTTTCATCTTTTTTATTTATCCCTGAACACGTTGACTTTACAAAACTCAACGCCGAGCCAAGCTTCATAAATTTACCGGTACTTTCAGCTCAAATAAAGAAACAATCTTTAGCTAAGACTTGGGAGTTTCCGTTTCTTCTGGTAGAAAAACACTAAAATGTTAAATTATGAATCAGCTCTGAAAATAGCGCCCACTTGGACTCTGATCCTGAAATATTTAGGTTCTCAGCTCAGCTCTCGGGTCCGTTTGCTCTCGTTAAGAACCGCCTTCAGCTCTGATTTCCATTCATTACTGTTGGTCTGTGCATGGAGACGCAGCGCAGCCGACCCGTCTCCATGCACAGGTGTGTGTGAACGTTTACACACACACACACCTGCAGATGTTATTATTATTATGGGCTGCAGATATTCTGAGGCGTGCGAGTTTCGTAAGATTTAAACTTTAAACTTGCTCTTTAGTTTTGTTTGTGATTTTATCTCCTAAAGAACGACCACTTTTTAAATTTTTATTTCTTTAATAATGTGTAAATGACACAAAACACAAATATCTTCAACTGCATGAGAAAATATTCACATCAAATATTAAAAAACAGAAACCAGCTTCACATGAGTGAATGCATATCACCCGCCGCCTCGCATACCAAAGTTTAAGATTTCGCCTGATCTGTTAGAGCTGCACATGACTCTCAGCGACTACCACACCAAGATCTGTTGTGTTAATGTTAGCGTTAAGCTATCTTTAGTTGTTTTTTTAGCTTCTTCTTATTATTTTAAATTTTAGCTTTAGCTATATGTTTTTCAGCCTCTAAATATTTTTATGTTGATCATTCAGGTGTCAGAACGTTCGGCCTTTTTTTTTTCCCATTTGTATTTGTTTAGTTTCACTAAAATGAAAATATATTTTTAGTTTTATCTTGACTTTTAGCAAGTGTTTGTTAATTGTAGCTTTAAGCTATATTTTTTTAGCTTTTTGTTAAAAGCTAGCAAATTTTAACTTTTAGCTGCTGTTTTGCTGGTTTTATTCTTTAGTTGCTTTTTGTAGGTTTTAGCTACTGTTTCGATAATTTAAGCATTTAGCAAATTGTTTGCTATTTTTTAGCTTTTACCTACTATTTAGCTATTTTTACCTTTTAGCTACTGCTTTGCAAATTTAAGCTTTTACCCTATATGTAAGGCAGTTTTACCTTTTAGCTTTGACATCTTACGTTTTGGATTTTAACTGCTGTTGGGCTGGTTTTAGTCCTTGTATTATTATTATTATTATTATTATTATCATTATTATTATTATTATTATTTTGCTTTTTTCCTTTTAACACTTGGTTTGCTACTTTTATCTTTTAGCTAGTTTTGGCTGGTTTTTTTTAGTTGCTGTTTTTTCGGTTTTAGCAGCTAGTGTAGTAAGTTAAGGTTTTAGTTACTGTTTTGCTGATTTAAGCTTTTACCTAAATAAGGTAATTCAACCTTTTAGCTATTACACCTTAGGTTTTACATTTTAGCTGCTATTCGTTGGTTTTAGTCCTTGTTTTGCTTTTTTTTTTTTTTTCCCCCTTTTAACACTGCTTTTGCAAATGTTAGCTTTTAGCTAATTTTGGCTGTTTTCGTTAGTTGCTGATAATGGTTTTAGCAGCTGGTGTGCTAATTTAAGGTTTTAGCTACAGTTTTGCTGATTTTAACTTTTAGCAGTGGTTTACTTTTAGCTCAGTATTTGTAGAATTAACTACAACCAGTTTTATGTTAGCTGTGGCAGCCATCTTGGATCAAGTTTTCGCCAGTTCTTTTAGAGATGTTGCTATGGAGACAAAAACTGACCAAAAAAAGTTTAGCTCCTCCCACAATGCTAAACAGTCCTCCAAAATAAAAGCCTCAAATTACTGAAAATAACATGCTCAGTTCAGTTTGTCGATACTTTTAGTGATTTTGTTGTTGTTTGTGTTTTATTGTTTGATTTGTTGGATTAATTAAGACATCTTGTTTATTTGCTTGTTTTTTGTTTGTAAACAATCAACAGTTTGTAGACAGATCTGGGCGCCGTACCGACGGCGTCTCTCCTGGTGTCGTAGCTGAGCTGAAAGGAAAAGATCTTGATGTTTTGGTTGGTTCTCACTTCGGTCTGCAGGTCTGGATCAGTCTTACCAACAGAACCAGAACCCGGTTGAGCCTCCTCTGTTGGATGGCTGCGTTTAGACCCTTATTGTCCGAGGGAAGTTCTGCACCTCCTCGTCTAAAGGAATCAGATGATGTCAGCTGGAGGTCTTCCTCTGGGAGGAGACCCTCTGAGGGACTCCCTAGAAGGAGCTGGAGAGCGCTGCTGAGGGGAGGGGGTTCTGGGGTTCCATCCTGGACCTGTGACCTTCAGGACTGACGATGTTTAAAGTCTAGTTCCGGTTTGAACTTGAGTCCAGTGGAACCAGAACCGAGGAAGAACGTTCATCGTCCTTGTCCTTCATACTCTGTCGGTACCGGACCTCGGGATCAGCTTGAGAGGAAGTTCCTGGATCCGGAACACCTCCAGCCCTCTTTGTTGATTCGGCTGCTCTGATTGGATGGTTCAGTAACTGACCTTTGACCCTCACTGTGGCCCGGCAGAGACGGTGGTTTGGTTCTGGGCTCTGAGTCCGGAGTCTCTTCACTGGCCTCAGACCTGCTCAAAGTAAACGCTTAATGCTGTGTGCCTGAACTGAGCGGCGTCTTATCGTCTCCCTCCGGCTGTTTGTGTTTCATCTCATGAGCTGAAGTTCATCTAAACAACAAACAACAGAACCGACCGGTCCGTTTGTAAACAGGCAGGAGCTCAAGTTACCACTGGCTTTATATTTAGTTGCTCTTTTATACTTTTAGCTTCTGTTTTGTTATCTTTAACGTCCCAAGACCCGAGCTCTTGCATGACATACATTATTAATTCCTATAATGTCCACATATGAACTATAAACACTATAAACAACTGTTTTGGTTATTTTTGCTTGTAACCAAAATTTTGCTAATTTTACCTTTTAGCTTCTATTTTGCTGGTTTTATACTTTAGTTGATGTTTTATAGATTTTAGCTAATGTTTTGCTGTAAGCTACTGTTTTGGTTTTGGTAATTTTCCCTTGCAAACAAAGTATTGTTAATTTTACCTTTTAGCTAGTATTTTGCTAGTTTTATATTTTAGTTGCAGTTGTGTAGGTTTTAGCTACTTTTTTTGCTGTCTTTTAGGCTACTGTTTTGATCATTTTAGCTTGTAACTAAAGTTTTGCTTAGTATAGTAGCTTTAAGCTACTATTTTGCTAATTTTAGCTTTACCTACTTTATGGTAATTTTTTATTTTAGCTGCATTTTGTAGGTTTTAGCCACCGTTTTGCTTAGGTAGGGTTTTGCTATTTTTAACTCCCAGATACTGTTTTGTTAATTTCAGCTTTCAGATACAGTTTAGCTGTTTTTATTTTAGCCACTGTTTTTCTGGGTTTATATTTAGTTGCTGTTTCATAGGTTTAGCTACTATTTTGTTATCTTTTAACTATAAGCTACTGTTTTGGCAATTTTGGCTTGTAACCAACATTTTGCTAATTTGACCTTTTAGCTACTATTTTGCTTTTATATTTTAGTTGCAGTTGTGTAGGTTTTAGCTACTGTTTTGCTATCTTTAACCTTAAGCTACTGTTTTGATGATTTTAGCTTCTAACTAAAGTTTAGCTATTTTTTTCATTTAGCCACTGTTTTGCTGGTTTTATATTTTAGTTGTTTTATAGGTTTTAGCTACTGTTTTGTTATCTTTAATCTATAAGCTACTATTTTGGTATTTTTTTCCTTGTAACCAACATTTTGCTAATTTTACCTTTTAGCTACTATTTTGGTGGTTTTATATTTTAGTTGCTGTTGTTTAGGTTTTAGCTACATGTACTGTTTTGTTATGTTTAACTTTAAGCTACTGTTTTGATCATTTTAACTTATAACAAGGTTTGCTTATTTTTGCTTTTAGCTACTATTTTCCTAATTTTAATTTTACCTACATTTTGGCATTTTTTTTTTAAATTTAGCTGCAGTTTGTAGGTTTTAGCCACTGTTTTGTTTAGGTAGGGTTTTGCTAATTTTAGCTTCCAGTTACTGTTTTGTTAATTTTAGTTTTCAGATAATTGAACTGTTTTTATTTTAGCTACTGTTTTGCTGGGTATATATTTTAGTTGTTGTTTTGTAGGTTTTAGCTACTATTTTGTTACCTTTTAACTATAAGCTATTGCTTTGGTTATTCTTGCTTGTAGTTTTCCTAATTTTATCTTTTGGCTACTATTTTGCTGGTTTTATATTTTAGTTGCTGTTGTGCAGGTTTTAGCTACTGTTTTGCTATCTTTAATCTTAATTAATTAATTAATTTTAGCTTTCAGATACAGTTCGCCTGCTTTTATTTTAGCGGCTGTTTAGCTAATTATAACTGTTAGCTACAGGTTTCTTAGGTTTAGCATTTAGCTACAGTTCTGCTATTTTGAGCTTTTCTTGAACATGTCTCTTCGTCTCGTTGAGCCAAAGTTTTGAACAATGATCTCCGGTGATCTGTTAGCACTCGCTGTTTGTGTTGGAGATGACTTTCAGCTACTACCACACCAAACTTTAGCTCAGTATCCGTGAAACTGACTGAAGCTGCTCGGCTGTGGCAGCCATCTTGAATCAAGTTGACTCCGACAGTGACTCAGGTGTAGACGTTCATTCACTGAAGACTGCTGTGAGATATTTTACTGACAAAAAAAACACAGAGAACATGTGACTACATGATCACTCGCCTTTCAAGGCAGCAGGTGATACAAAAAAGCCTCATTACATTTTGTTTATAAATCACTTTTCTAAATAAATATTTTCTTTTACTTCAGCTGTTTATTTCACGACGACCACTAAAACCAGTAAAACCTGAACCTGCTGCGTCTCCTCGCCCCTCTCTTTAGTGAGACTGAGTTCAAACAATCGGCCCAGTTGGTTTGTATCGTTGTGTACTCGTCTCAAGCGGCCCAGCTGAGCTGCTGTCCAACATCAAACTGGAGCGAGCCCTCAGACTGCAGGAGCAAATGTTTGGGCAACCTGTTCTCGTTCCCAGGACGTCAAATCCTGCTGCTCTGTTGTCTTTTAGCGTTCGCACCCGCAGGCAGCCAACACAAAGCAAACAGTCCCATCTGCACCGCTAATGCTAATCTGGACCGCGAGCCGGCGGAGCAGGAGGTGGATGAAGGCAGGGAGGGAAACCACACAGGAGCCCAAAACATAAAACTTTAACAGAATCTTTGTTTTAAACTTTTCTATCTTTTCTGTTTTAAGTTCGTCAGTTTGGTTAGGGTTAGGAGGATGGTGCTCGAAGTGGTCCGGTACTCACAGGTGTACTTCACTCGCATAACGGCACTTCTAAATATTCAACCTCGGTGTATTTTCACTTTTACAGCGTAAACTCTTCTCACGGACCTGCCAGTATTTGGTGTTGATATTATCACCTGTCACCATTTAGTGATATTATTTCTACACATGGTCGATGGCTACCAACTGGAGGGTGTTCCTGTAAAACTACGTTACCCACAAGACGTCAGTTGACAACAGGAAGTTGTGTCTCTGTTACAGGAAGTTGTGTCTCTGTTGCTGATTGGTTTAGATCCAGGTGATCAGGTGGCACTGGATTCTTCAGGAACAATGATTGGTCAAAAAGTTGGACAGAAGGAACACTTTAGTCCACTTCAAGCACCAGTTTAGGAACAACTTGATTAGGTTAGCTGGTTAGATTTACAATAAACTTGGTTAGGTTAGCTGGTTAGCTGTTTGATACATTTGGTTATGTTAGCTGCTGCTGGTTAATTTTAGGATCAACTTGGTTAGGTGAGCTGGTTAGTTTCAGTATCAACATTGTTAGGTTAACTGATTAACTTTAAGAACAACTTGGTTAGGTTAGCTGGTTAGCTTTACGATAAACTTGGTTAGGTTAGCTGGTTAGCTGTTTGATACATTTGGTTAGCTGCCGCTGGTTAATTTTAGGATCAACTTGGTTAGGTTAGCTGGTTAGTTTTAGGATCAACATTGTCAAGTTAGCTGATTAACTTTAAGAACAACTTGGTTAGGTTAGCTAGTTAGCTTTAGGATAAACTTGATTAGCTGTTTGATGCATTTGGTTATGTTAGCTGTTTAGTTTTAGGATCACCATTGTTAGTTTAGCTGGATAGTTTTAGAATCAACTTGGTAAGGTTAGCTGGTTAGTTTTAAGAACAACTTGGTTAGATTAGCTGGTTAGCTTTAGGATAAACTTGGTTAGGTTAGCTGGTTAGCTGTTTGATACATTTGGTTATGTTAGCTGCCGCTGGTTAATTTTAGGATAAACTTGGTTAGGTTAGCTGTTTAGTTTTAGGATCACCATTGTTAGTTTAGCTGGTTAGTTTTAGAATCAACTTGGTAAGGTTAGCTGGTTAGTTTTAAGAACAACTTGGTTAGGTTAACTGGTTAGCTTTAGGATAAACTTTGTTAGGCTAAATGGTTAGTTTTATGAACAACTTGGTTAGATTACCTGGTTATTTGTAGGATCAACTTTGAATGTTATATTAATAACCAACTTTGAGTTAGGGTTAAGAATAATTTGGGTTATATTAAGGAACAACTTGATTAGATATTGAAACTAATTGGTTAGGCTTTGGAAAAACATAGTTAACTTAAATCAAATTCAAAAGGTTTAAGAACTTTGGTTAAGATTAGAAATAATGTGGTTAGCTTTATGAACAACTTGGTTTAGGTTTAGGAATAACAGTTAGGTTCAAGGGTAATTTAACTAGATTTAGGAACAACATAGATTAAGTTTCAGAACTTGGTTAGGAACAACTTAGGGTTATGAACAATTAAGTTAAGTTAAGAACACCTTGGGTTAGGTTTAGGAACAATTTTGTTTATGTTAAGGTAAAACTGGACTAAATAGTGAAACTACTTTGTTAGGCAACAACAACATTGTTAGTTTACTATTTATATTTTTTAGGGTTAGAGACAAATTGGTTAGATTTAGAGGTAACTTGGTTAGGTTTATGAACTTCTTGAGGTAGGTTAAGAAGCAACTATTTTTGGTTTAGGAACAAGTACTGTAGATGTATTTAAAATAAAGCTTTTGGACTGCAGGGAATTTTTGTTGTTCTTACAAAGATGATTGTCGGTTTCTGTTTTGTCAGAGTCTATAATTAACAGGAGGTGATTAGAAGTTACCCATAAAACAATACAACTCAACAAACAAGAATCATGGTTTATATACGTCACCCAACAGGTTGTATAAAGTTAGAAGTCCTGCAGGTTTTAAATGACGTGTAAATGTCTATTTTTCAGCAATAAAGACGGAATAAACGAGAGATAAAGAAAGGATGGATCCTATCTTCTGTGTGCAGTGATGTCAAAAACTAAGTGGTTTACTGCACTGTTGTTGTGATGCACTGAGGTATGAGTGAAAAAAAAATCAGTAAGAAGGAAATGAAGGGCGGGTTGGATGGATATAAATGGAAACAAGAGGAAACATGAACGTATGAGCTTCGACAAAGTGAGACAGAAGCTTGTAGACTGCCAAGAAAGCACTCTCTTCATATTTACATCAATAAAGGAGTTCTCCACATCCAGACTCTGGCTGATGGAGAGCTCTTTCCAATAAGAAATCTCTTAAAAAAGAAGTTTATTTCTGACCAGATTGATGAGCTAACAGCTAGTTTGAGCGCTATTCTGTCAAAAGAGCTCTCCAGATGTGCTACAGAGATGATTTTAAAGTTTAGAAAATAGCATTAGCATGAACGGCTGTAATATTTTGGAGAATGGAGGTTGTAAAAGACAACAATCTACTTCAGTCTTGTCCTGGCCCAGAATATCCATCAGCTCAGAGCAGTCATTAGCCCCTACTACAAAGTAGTTATACATTAGCTCAGATTAACCATTAACTAAGATTAGCCATTATCTATGGTAGCTATTAGCTCAGACTAGCCAGTAGCTTCAACTAGCCATTAGCGCAGATTAGGCATTGGCTGAGGCTAGCTGTTAGCTTAGACAGCTGTTTTCTTCAACTAGCCATTAGCTCAGAATATTCATTAACTCAAACTATCAATCAGTTCTGACTAGTAGTCAGCTCAGACTAGCGATTAGCTCACACTCGTCAACGCCTCTGACTAGCTATTAGCTCAGACGAAGCATTAGCTCAGATTAGCCATTAGGTGAGATTGTCCGTTAGCTTCAACTAGATATTAGCTCATATTAGCCTTAGCTAAGATTAGCCATCAGCTTTGACTAGCCATTAGCACAGATTAGGCATTGGCTTAGGCTAGCTGTTAGCTTAGACAGCTATTTTCTTCAACTAGCCATTAGCTCAGAATAATCATTAACTCAAACTATCAATCAGTCCTGACTAGTGGTCAGCTCAGATTATTGACCAGCACAGACTAGCGATTAGCTCACACTCGTCAACACCTCTGACTAGCTATTAGCTCAGATGAAGCATTAGCTCAGATTAGCCATTCGGTAAGATTGTCTGTTAGCTTCAACTAGATATTAGCTCATACTAGCCTTTAGCTAAGATTAGCCATCAGTTTTGACTAGCCATTAGCTCAGATTAGTCATTAGCTCTGACTAGCCATTGGCTTAAGTTAGCCGTTAGGTCAGACTATCTGTCAACTCAAGACTAGCAGTTAGCTCAAACTAGGCTTCAGCTCAGACTGGCCATTAGCTCAGACTGGCCATTAGCTCAGAGTAGCTGTTAGCTCAGAGTAGCTGTTAGCTCAGAGTAGCTGTTAGCTCAGACTAGCGTTTAACTCAGACTAGTCATTAGTTCACACTAGGCCTCAGCTCAGACTGGCTGTTAACTCAGACAAGGCGCTATTAGCTCAGGGTAGGTGTTAGCTCAGACTAGCATTTAGCTCAGACTAGCCATTAGCCCATTCATTTGGTCAGAATTAAAATCTAGTGTACAGACTGAGGTTGTTCAGAGAGTTAGCTTGGTCTTTGTCTAAAGGTTTGGTGTGTAAGGCAGCGAGCGATATGCATGCTAACGGTTGTTTTTGTTTGGAGTTTTTGTGTAAATCTGTTGTTTTAAGTATTTGTGGTATGCTTTTTGTTTTTCGTTGACATTTGTGCATCATGATTGTTGATTTGAGTGGACTGTTCGAGAAGTTGCTGCCCTGTGGATGAAAACATCGTCACCCTCCCGTTTTTACCGCGGCATCGGTCTCACGGCCGTTTGACGATGGAGGAAGATAAATATGTACCGAGATGTCAGGGAGGAAACCACAGCAGGTGAAGGAGAAAGCAAAGACCCCTGCATTTGTTCCTCCTTTCTAGCAGTTCTTCAGTTTTCCAGGATTTTTGATTGATTTCCTCGCAGTTTTGTTTCCCGAGAGGATCTGTTTACTCTTCTTCATCCTCTTTCCATCATCCTCTCATCTTCTTCTTCTGTGGTATTTATAGCGCGTCTCCAGATGCATCGTCTTCTCTCCTCTGCTGGCCCACGCTTGTTTCCGACACCACTCTGTTTCTTCATTTTTTTGCCTTTTCACTTGTCTTCCTCCTCCTCCTCCTCCTCCTCCTCCTCCTCCCTGTGGACAGCAGTCAGTTGATTCGTCTCTTTCGGAGACAGAAAGACTTTCGGGAACCTCAGTGTTTTATCTACTTCCTGACTTCCTGTTGGATCATTTCCTCCTCTGCTCCATCGTTCACCAGTTTTGATCGTTCTGCCTTCATCCCCGAGTCCCTCCTCTTCTTCGCTTCTCAGAGAACTTTCGATCCAGAGCTCTTGTTTTGTTTAACACGGTCCTAAAAGTTTGTGTCTTTTTTTTCTCTACCCCTCAAATGACGGTGTGCACGATGAACTCGATAGCTGGTGAAGTTTGGAGGGCTCTCCTTGTTTTATTCTTGTAAGACCTCAGCAGGAGGGTCTAAGTGAAGAATAAATAAGAAGATGTCACCTCGTATTACGGTTTGACGCCGTCCATCCTTCTGTCTGTGGACCAGTTCTTACCCAGTCTACCTTAATAACCATTTAACATAGAAATGTCAAACTGCCCAGCTGGACACCTCATGGGACAAAGATGGTCCCAACTGATTTTAATCTCATAGGGTCAAAGGTCAAGGTGACTTTTTTTGTAAAGCCTTGTTTATGCTCCACAGCTTGACTTCTAAGTACCATAAATATGTCAAACCCTACGTCCCCTAGACTGTCCCTATCTGTCCCTGCATAAGACATTAGTAAGTTGTCCATTGTGTAACCCCACAAATGTTCAGGACAGAAAACATCCTCAGATTATGTCCCCACATTGGATTTTATTTTTATTAAGACCACTTCCACAAAAGAAACCTTGAGTGGTTCTGGTGAAGTCTGCTCTGATCATTAAAGGGTTTGGATCGTCTGGTAGTCATCAACAGGTGAGCTCTTCACACCTGATAGCTGCTGTTCGTAGATTTAAAGCATGGACAGCGTCAGTATCAATCACACTGACCTTTGACCCCACCACCATCATCTAAATACCCAACAGACATGTACAGGAGAACTGTGTGAGGGAATCCATGCTTTGGGTTTTGATCACTCTGATAACGTACTGACAGGTGCTTTGGACCGTTGGTGGTACAACTGTTACGCATATTAAGCTAAAGTTTGGTTTGGTAGTAGCTAAGAGTCATCCCAAATACATACTCTGAGAACTTTTTAAAAAACTTTGACATTAACTGGAATATTGGAGTCAGCCCTGTCTGAATAAAACTGGCTGTTAGCTCAAACTACCGATTAGTCCAGACTAATTAGACTAATTATCAGATCAGACTGACCTTTTGTTCAGAACAATTATTAGCTCAGACTAGCCATTAATTTAGACTGGCCACTAGCTCAGATTAACCTTTAGATTAGCTGTTATCTCTGCCTAGCCAAAGGCTCAGATTAACATTAATTCAGAGAATTGGGCAGCACAGACTAGCTGTTAGCTCAGACTAGGCCTCAGTTCAGACCATCTCTTAGCTCAGACAGGTTGTTAGCTTAGACTAGCTGTTACCTTAGACTAACTAGGTTTGCTCTTAGCTCAAACTAGCTGTTAGCTCAGACAAGCAGTAAGCTTAGACTAGCTGTTAGCCTAGACTAGCTGTTAGCCTAGACTATCTGTTAGCTCAGACAGGCTGTTAGCTCAGACTAGCTGTTAGCTTAGACTAGCTGTTAGCTTAGACTAACTAGGTTTGCTCTTAGCTCTGACTAGCTGTTAGCTCAGACTAGGCCTCAGTTCAGACCATCTGTTAGCTCAGACAAGTTGTTAGCTTACACTAGCTGTTAGCTTAGGCATCCTCTTAGCTCAGACTAGCCAATAGCTTAGAATAGATCTCAGCTCAGACCATCTCTTAGCTCAGACAAGTTGTTAGCTTAGATTAGCTGTTAGCTTAGACTAACTAGGTTTGCTCTTAGCTCAAACTAGTTGTTAGCTCAGACTAGGTCTCAGCTCAGACCATCTGTTAGCTCAGACAAGCAGTAAGCTTAGACTAGCTGTTAGCCTAGACTATCTGTTAGCTCAGACAAGCTGATAGCTCAGACTAGCTGTTAGCGTAGACTAGCTGTTAACTTAGACTAACTAGGTTTGCTCTTAGCTCTGACTAGCTGTTAGCTCAGACTAGGCCTCAGCTCAGACCATCTGTTAGCTCAGACAAGTTGTTAACTTACACTAGCTGTTAGCTCAGTTGCTCTTTTACTGAACTGTTTGTAGATTTACATCATGGACATCCATCCATCCATTATCTTTTACCCTCTTCTTCCATTTTGGGTCACGGGGGTCACCGGTGCCCGTGTCCAGCAGTCACTGTGCGAGGGGCGGGGTACACCCTGGACGGGTTGCAAGTCCATCACAGTGCATCATGGACATCATTATCAGTCAAACTGACCTTTGACCCCACCCTAATCATGTTATTACCTAACAGACACATACGGAATCCATGCTTTGGATTTTTAAGCTAAAGCTTGCTGTGGTAGTAGCTGAGAGTCATCCCCAACACATACTCTGAGGTCTTTGTCCAAAACTACGACATTAACTGTTGTGGTCGACTCTGTCCGTCTGAATACGACCTTTGATCTTTCGTGAATGTGGGCAACAATAAAAAAAAAGACAAGAGTTGTAACATTTCTCGTTTGTAAGTTGTTTGGCTGATGAATTTATCATGTAACAATAAAAAAAAAAAAAAAAAAAATGCAGGTCTTTGTGTTAGCTCCTAGGACAGATTCTTGTTGTCGGGGACATTTTGTTTTGGATCAGAGGCTTGAGCTGCTTTTCTCTGATGAGAAGTGAAACAACCGGAAGAGAAGTCCAGTCGGCCCCTTCGACAAAGAGCCGTCTCTGCTGGAAACAACGGCGAGTTCTCAGGAGGAAATTTGTAGACGCCTGACGAGTAAAGTACCGGTAATCAAAGAGGCGAAGCCGAGTCCGTCAGCTCTTTCTGCTGCTGTTTACCTACAAGCTGCACTTCTTCTTCTTCTGCGTGGCATCACAACGATCAGCTGATGGGACTGACATATCTCTGAC
>JARVGS010000548.1:8273894-8289076 GCA_031762315.1 Hypsolebias antenori | reverse complement strand
CCCTCCTCTGGACATGTCCAAACCATCTCAGTCTGGCCTCTTTAACTTTATCTCCCAGTTGTTCAACCTGTGCTGTATGTTATAATTTAGTTACAAGAGATAAATGGCAAACAACTTTGACCTGTTAGAATAATTACACAGTTCATGCAAACTTCTTCCTGTGTTCCTCTTGTCATGGTTTTTTTTAAAGGGAGTGTGGGGCTTATAAAAACAGTCCGGTGATTGAGCTTCAAAGTGGAGTGGTCACTTCACCACAACAGCTCATTGCAGGGGTTGTGTGTGCATGTGTGTGCGTGCGTGTGTGTTGCATGAAGTAGAGTATCCATTCTTCTATGTGATGTTTTTATCCTGAGTAAGTAACCTTGCTCTTTGAAAACCACCTCTGCGCTTGTTTGTTGTAATTATATTTCATTTTGCGTATTAATTTGGTGTTTTCAGTAAGCTCTGTAGTCTCTTTCTGTATACAAGTCGTAAAGAGTCCGCCACTGCTTTTCTTTTTATTTTCACACAATCAGCTGGAGTCCCATACTTTCCTTCATGTTTGTGTCTCACAGATACTGATACTGTGCATTATGACAGAAAGCATTATGAGTAAAGCTGCCACAATGGAGATTCCTATCAACAGCAATGGTGACACTGGGGCACGACAAGAAGACGACGGCCTCGAACAGGTGAGTCACAGTTGGGCATCAGTTGACAGGTTAATCCTAGAATAATGAATATTCTGCTAGACCTTTTGTTGACCCTTTCACAGTGCTTTGATAACTTTCCACATGATTTTGTAACATTATTGATATGTGGTTTTATTTATAGATCCATATACTTTAATTGTAACCATAGTAATTATCCAATGAAGTTAAGTGCCGTCATCTGGACGGTTTCTTTGAGATCACGTTTCTTTAAGTCAAGTCCCCTGGATTAGGGATGCACAATATTATCGGTATCAGCCAATATTAGCACTAATGTTAAATATCGGACATCGGCCATTCCATCAAAAAAACTCAGGTATAAAATGCTTCTGTTTTAAGTTCATTTTTAATTTAAGAAACTGTCAAGTACATCTATTAATGCAGTACTACTTGTGCACTTTTCACTTGTTGCTTGTGCACAGGTTGGGTTTTAGATTTGTGAAAATTTACAAATTCGCACTGATCGTGTTGTCATTGTGTTAGAGTAAATGTCATGATTAAATTTGACATTAAACATAATCCAAGTTGAAGTGTGACATCATTTTCACTCTCCTTTTTGGCATCTACATTTGGTATCATGTCAAACTGACAAAGACCATGCAGAATAATGTAGTCTTTTAATTCCACTGCAGAGAAAACTGTATAGTCTCTGTAAGTAGATCTAGGGGGGAATATCGGTATTGGTATTGGTTATTGGCCAAATAAGTTTTAACGCATTCCTAACTTGGATTATTGAGCATGAATCCGGATGTAGTTATCATCATTTCAAATACAGTATTTGAATCCCTATGCTACTTCTTTAATATACAGTTATTGATTACTAAAAAATCTTAACACTCCACACAAAAAATAATAAACCCAGTTGTAGTTTTTATGGATTTTAGAATGATACATTTGCACTGAGTGTGTTAAAGCTCTGATCAGTATCAAAAGTGGATCAGTGACACAGACAAGTATGTTTTGGCCTTAAGTTTAAGTGTGCATTTGAAAGGTGGGAAAAACTAAAGTTTGAATGCAGCCTGTAATCTGAAGTATACCTAAAACTTGCGGGGGGGAGAGAGACAAAGATGGACCTTGTAATAAATTATTTGGGACAACTTAAAGAAAAGAAAAAAGCAGATCACCAATTATAAAGGCAAAAACGATACATTTATGACTTTCAAAAATTATGTTCACCCCCTCATCAGCCTGTCTGCGATTCAGTCCATTGAACCCTGACATGGGGGGTGCACGTCAGCACTGACGAGGAGGAGGGGGTCATTGAGTTCACTAAAGCACAACAGTTGACATTCTTGCCTTGTATGTGGAAGAATGTGGTTCGAGCCTCAGTGAAAACCTTTTTTTTTTTTTGCTCAAACCAAAACATTTTAGCTTCTTGAAGACGGCAACAGTAGTGTTTCTATAATGTTCCAAGAGAGCTCTGATTGGTAGAAACAATAGGTCTTGTTTCATCGTTTCAGTAGCTCATCATTTATATTGACCACAATGAATCAGTATGTCTGATTAATATTTTTTGTTTGATTTAGTGGATTTATTTATTGGACATATGTTTTCTCTTTGTTTACATGTTTTATTTATTTAGAGCTTTAAAATATTTAAAGCTGCAGCAGATCAGTGGCAATTATTCAATGACCACAAAAGTAATTTAAAACGAATCAAATGATCTTTAACCTGGTTCTAAACAATCTATAGTCTGATGAAATCTACAAACATATTTAATGTATATTGCTGGTTTCACACCATAATTCACCCATAAAGTTACACATACAATTTAAAAAAATATATATATATATCGCTAGAGCAGAGTTTTTATTTCCACGTTTCCATGGCAACATTGGAGCGCTGTGGTCTCTGGTCGTGATTTAATTTTTCATTTTGGACTTTATTATTAAGTATGGATGCATGCCAGATGTTTAGCAACCTGTTCTTGTGGTTTATATGGCTTTATATTTAGTTAAATTAAAAAAAAAACTAAAAAAGAAAAAAAAAAACTTGTAAGTCACATGACTGAGAAGCTGAATCGAGCACGAGGGTGGGTGGAAAAGACAAGTGCTCCTATTAGTTTCTTCAAATTGTCTTACTGGAGCACACAGTAATGAATGTTTACTTTTTATTTCAATTTACAATCATACCTTTCTTTGTCCACCCCCCACCACCCCACCAAACAAAAGGGCTGTAAATGCCTGATTAAAAACACACCAATGCTGTTCTTAAATCATTTAGGAGTAAATTAACAAGTTTGGTTTCTTTGTAAAGGTAACACTTTTATACATAAATATTGTAACTAGTTTGTAGTTACTGAAGTTGAAATACAAAAATCATAGATTCATTTCTCATTTGAATGTATTTATTTATGTTTATGAATATGGATGGATGGACTGTAAAATTGATGCTGCAAGTCTTCCCTATTACCAGTTCAAATAATATAACAATATCACCAAGTATAAATATTTTGGACATATTTTTATGAGAGTACGTTCATGCATATTTCAAAGTGTCCAAATGGAGTTCAACATGTCCACACAATTGGACACAAACATCATAAAGCTGTAATTCCTGACGGCTTAATCATGCAGACATCAGTGAGGAGTGAAAGGAAGAACTCCAGGAATCATATTCTACATCCAGATTTACTGTCAGCATGATTATAGAATACAATAAAGTATAAACTAAATTATAAATAATAGAAGGCTCACAGCAGAAAGCACGTAAATACACACGTCACCTCTTGTCACGCCACATGCAGCTGAAAACATGATAAAAATGCATAATTCTCATAGTTTTTCCTAAAGTGTTTACATCTAAACAATATATAAACAAACAACTGCAGTTTATAAAAGGTTTTCACTTAATTTTGAAGTGTTCTGCTATAAGACACAATTTATAATCCATCCTGTCCTAGGTGCTCCCAGAGAAGTTTCACTGCTCGCCTTTTTTATCCATTTCCTCATCAGAAGCATCACTCTTCCTGCTCTTAAACCACTCAGCCACCTCATCTTGTAAGAGCTATATTTTCTCTTTACAGTACGTTTTGTCATCTTTTAGTTGAAAATAAACAGCAAAACAAAGTTTTTTTGCCTATAAAAAGGGGCATGTTCTCTGGCTCAGGCTAAAAAATAAATCCAGAATTAATTTCCCACTTCCTATGGGCACCAGTGATCCTCGCAACCCAAAAAGGAAGAAGCGGGTAAAGATAATGGATGGATGGATTTCCTACTTCCATTTTAGATTTTACCCTTGCCTAAAACCTACCGGTACATGACAACCAAAATGTTCGGTGTCTGATGACAAATTTCTTGTTCTGTATGCATGAATAAATTTACATTGAAAGGCATGCGATCTGGTTTCATCTGTTATGAGTGCAACTCATGCACTTCACAACAGCACATTCTGTGCTTAAGTACCGTATTTACTTTAGTTATTTTATGGAAACAAATCAATTGACAGTTAAAGCATTTATTATTTTCTTTTTTGTATAAATGGTAATTTTAGATTATTTAATTCAATTCAGTTTATTTGTGTAGCGCCAAGTCACAACTGAAGTCATCTCAGGGCACTGAACAGAACCATTCATATATAAAATAATATTTTAACATTATTTATCTGAGAAGCTTGGACTTGAACTCCATCGCAGAATTCTCATCTTGAGCAAGCATGAAGGCGAGAGTGGAAAGAAAATACTCCCTTATGAGGAAGAACCCTTTAGCAGAACCAGGCTCAGGACAAGCAGCCATCTGATTTGACCGGCTGGGCTTGGCAATGGCAGGTCAAGAATCACATGTTAAGATAGAAATAGAATCAAATGAAAACGATTCAATTTTAACAATGCATTTAAGGAAACAAAGTTAATTTGTCCTCCAGTAGTCTAAGTCGATAGCAGCATGACAAGCCAACCCTAACTATAGGTTTTTATCAAAAAGGAAAGTGTTAAACCCAGTCTTAAAACGGGACCATGTGTCAGCCTTATAGACAGAAACTGGAAGTTAGTTCCACAAGAGAGGAGCCTGAAAACTGAAAGATATTCCTCCTATTCTGATTTCGGAAACTAGGAACCTCAAGTAACCCTGCAGTCTGTGAGCAAAGTGCTTTGTTAGGAAAATATGGAACAATAATGTCTTGAAAATAAGATGGAGCTAGGTTGTTGAGAGCTTTGGAAGTAAGATTTTGAATTCTATTCTGAATTGAACAGGGAGCCAGTGGAGTCAAAACCTGTGCTTCGAGTAGTTTGAGGTGGAGATTATAAAGCTGGGTGGATTTCACAGCTGTCACATGATTAACTGAGTCTTGTCCTTAACATACCATTCACTCCATACTCTGCTGCTCTGTTGTAAAATCTTGGAGTTGTTCTTTTTTCAAGCAGTCTATATACAGGGTGTAATAAAGCAGCAGGTTTCTTAACAGTTATATTTTCCCCAGCTGTGCAGTATACTAGTAGTCGTTATTTTAGATATTTGAACTTACATTAAACATTGTTTGACTAGCTTTATACCATGACAACTTGCATTTTAAAGCACAGATTGCTTGCTTTTTCACACTGTTCCTACAGGGAGATCAGGTATTGTAGTCCAGCTGTCTCCTTGGGAACCACCTTCTGGACCTAACAACTCTTGTTTCTCTATATGTAAGCATGTGGATGCACACTTGGGGTGTTTAGTTAACCTTAACGCTAAAAATAAACTGAAATGCTACAATGTCAAGTGTTGCCTTCATGGTCAGATTGCTACAGAAAGAAACAAACACTTGTGGTTCTGTATTATATGAGGGCAATAAATACGTAACCAGAGCAGAAGATGACCATACCGGTACATGTTAAATGTAATATTTGGCTTTAGATTAAAAATTGACTAGTGTTGCAAAGATTGAGAGGAGATTGTTGGTTTTTCTTGTGCCTATGAGCACGCCCTGTTACACAAACAGACAAAAGATCCTGGAAGAAGCAATGGCAGTTAATGAAGTTATTTGCTCACCAAACTATGTGCTCAAGTGATATAAATTGCCCCTCCTTTTCAGCACAGTTTGACAAATATTTAACCATTTGTGTGTGCGGCTGCCTCATTTTGATATCGGAGAGGTAGCTGGCTGCACAGTTTTAGTTCTGTATGGTAACCAGTCGTCATAGCAACTAGACTGAAGCTGGCAGTGCTTTGTCCTTGGATGGCAGCTCTCTAAAATCAGATTGCTTTCTATTGTGTAGCACTTAGTTTGAAGCTGTAGTGCCGTGTGTTAGTCATGCACATGGAGATTAAGATTGACAAGGTAAAGAGGAGAAATTGGTTTCAGATGTTGCAGCTTTGTGCGTGTGTCAATGTGGAGATGGTGACTGTCAGCTTGACACTGACAGAAGGAACCGATGGCCAAGATTGTTGTGTGGAAACTGTGAAATTACACTGACTGCCTGTTGGTGACTTCGATAACAGCCTTTTAACATTATTTGGCTGTTTTGGTTGCACTGTTGCACACAAAAGTGCACTTGTGCCTAAGACTAAGGAGCCTTATGTATTACCGGTAACTTTATTTTTTTTAATGTTGTGTCTCAGTCTTTTAGCAAGCACTTTGTTTACACAGTGTCCAATGAATCCTGTGCCTGTCAGCTTTCTCCCACATTGAAAAGATGCCACAACATAAACTAAAAACATTCAATAACTGATTAAAAAAACAAGCCATACAGATTTATACTAATCTATTATCTTAAAAAAAAAAAGAACCATACACTTGCATATTTTTTGCAAAAGCAGCCTAGATCTTGGCACATCTAGGCAGCATAAATCTGCCAATAATTAACGGCCATCTGTTTTGTCTAATAAGAATTCATGTTCTTGGATTTTTGTTGGTTTTTAATGACTTTTGTTCAGTACGTTTTGTTTTTGGGTGTTCAACATCCACATTAAGTTGTGCAGGTTTGTCTTACAATTTGTAATTTCACTTTGGATACAGTGATGAATACTGTAATTGAACTGGCCAAACTCCGAATTGGTGATAGAAAGCTAAACCTGCTCACTCACTGGACTATCATGATGTACAGGTACTGGTCATAAAATTAGAATATTGTGAAAATTTGATTTTTTTTTTTCATTCAACCTTTATTTAGGCAGGTTAATCTCATTGAGCCTCGAGGACTCATTTACAAGAGAGACCTGGCTACAAACTAAGGATGATGACAACAGCAACAATACAGCAATAGAGTTTCCTTGGACAATCAACAATAGACAATCATCAGAGAGAAATACAGATTTTTTTTTTAAACAGGTTAAAGCAAAGGTGTCAAAAATTGCTAAAACAGACAGATTATAAGACAGATGTAGAAAATCAATTACATTAGCTCAGACTATCATCTTTGACTAGCTCTTAGTTCAGACTAACTATCATCTTTGACTAGCTTTAGCTCAGACTAGTTGTTAGCTTAGACTAACCTTTAGTTCAGACTAGCTATCATCTTTGACTACCCATTAGATGAAACTAATTGTTAGTTAGTTTAGACTAGCCATTAGCTCAGACTAGTTGTTAGCTTAGACTAGCCGTTAGCTCAAACTAGTTGTTAGCTTAGACTAGCTGTTAGCTCAGACTAACTATTATCTTTGACTAGCTTTAGCTCAGACTAGTTGTTATATTAGGCTAACCTTTAGTTCAGACTAGCTATCATTTTTGACTAGGTATTAGTTCAAACTAGTTGTTAGTTTAGACTAGCCATTAGCTCAGACTAGTTGTTAGCTTAGACTAGCCATTAGCTCAAACTAGTTGTTAGCAGACTAGCTGTTAGCTCATACTAACTATTATCTTTGACTAGCTTGCTAGCTTGTAGCTCAGACTAGCTGTTAGCTTAGACTAGCCATTAGCTCTCAGACTCAGGTTTCAGTTTTGGTTCATTTGTCATATGCAACATCAACACAAGGTCAACAGTGCAATGACATGCTCAGGACCAGAAGAACCTTCTTCACCCGGCAAAAAACAACAACCAGCAACAACAAAAACTAAAGCATGCAACAAAAATACAAAAGCAAGGCGCCAAAAGTGAAAAAGAAATGCATCTACAGCAGCATGGTCTTATAGGCAGAGTGGTTCTGTTCTTAGCAACATGGTTATCTTAGCATGGTCTGTTTAGAGGCATGATACTGAGTCAAAGCAGAGCTCCCATCAATGCTGCCATTAGCTTAGATTAGCCGTTAGCTCAGACTAGGCCACAATGCGGGCCCGCTGAGTTTAAAACTGCAAAGATTAAATGGCTAATTTCAGTTTTTCTCCCTCTTCATATCTGCAGGAGACTTGGACTGCCATCCTTTAGATCCTACAGTGTGGCACGTGAGTTTTAGAATTTTTACTCACACGTTTCTCCTGAATTACAAACATACAGAAAAATAAAGTTAAAACCCTGGTGGATTCATCAGCTGTCATAGTAAATTGATTACTCCTCATAACTTCCTTCCTAACAGCTCGTCTCCTCTGTTTCCCGCAGCATCCTGTTACGTGGCAGCCATCCAAAGAGGGCGACCACCTGATCGGACGCATCACCCTGAGCAAGAGGTCGGCCTTACCTCGAGAGGCCGGGTCCCTCCTGGGCCTGAAAGTGAGCAGGAGTTGTTGTTGTAAAAGCTGGAAGTGGTTTTGTTTTGATGGGGGTTTTTTCTGTAAAACTTTACGTAAAATCTTGTGTGCCTGCAGGTGGTGGGAGGGAAGATGACAGAAACGGGACGACTCGGGGCCTTCATCACCAAAGTAAAAAAAGGCAGCCTGGCAGACGTGGTGGGACACCTGCGAGCAGGTGAACATGCTTCTTTTTTTTTTTTAACCACAGCAGTTAAAGGATTTTTAGGTGGTTTTAGTCAAAATCTGTATTTTTCTTGATATATATGTATATTAGAGATAAACTCACTTTTTTTTTTCCAAAACCTAAAATAAATACTGTATATACAAATATTTCAGACCCTTTGAAGTGAGTTCCATGGAAAGGTTAAAAACAGTTAATATCTTACCTGCTGTAGATGGTACTTCTTACTTTGGCCAAATGCTTTTATTCTGGCAGGACTGACAAGCTAACAGCTAGCCAGAGATAATGGTTTGTCTTGCCTAACTGCTAATCTGAACTACTGGCTAGTCCGAGCTGAACGCTGGGCTAATACATTGTGTAAGTTGATTGGTAGTCTGAGCTAACGGCGCGTCCAAGCTGAAGGCTAATCTGAGCTACTGGCTAGCCCGAGCTGAAAGCTGTAAGTTGATTGCTAGTCTGAGCTAATGGCTAGTCTAAGCGAACAGATAATCTAACCTAGCTTGTTCAAGCTGATGGCTAATCTGAGCTGACAGCTAAGCTGATAGCTAGTCCAAGCAGAAGGCTAGTACGAGCTGATAGCTAAGCTAACAGCTAATTTGAGCCAATGGCTAGTAGTTATAGCCTCTCTTCCAACATCGTATAGTAAACTTTGGAGTAACTTTGGTCGGCCGTGGTGAAGAAAGAGTTGAGTCCACAAGCAAAGCAAGCCTCACCTTTGGTCATGAGGTTTGGATCATGACTGCAAGAACCAGATCTTGGATCCATGTGGCTGAAATGAGCTTCTTTTGTGGGGTGGCCGGGCTCAGCCTTAGAGTTAGGGTGAGGAGCTCTGTCATCCTGGTGGAGCTCAGAGTAGAGCTGCTGCTCCTCTACATCGAAAGGAGTCAGTTGAGGTGGTTCATCTGATCAGATCCCTCCTGGATGCATTTTTAAGGAGGTTTTTATGGCACGTCCCACTGGGAAGAGGCCTCGGTCTATGGTCTTGGAACACCTTGAGGTTCCCCAGGAAGAGCTGCAGACTCTCTGGAGAGAGCGAGGTCCAGGTGTCTCTCCTGGACTTGTTGTCTTCTTGACCCAACTATGAATAAGCGGCAGAAGAAGGAGTAATTGTTTTAGCAAGTAAAAAAAATGAGCCTCAGGGTGTATCGTCGTCTCGTTTCCAGGTGACGAGGTGTTGCAGTGGAACAGGAAGTCGTTGCCCGGAGCAACCAAGAAAGAAGTCTACAACATCATTCTTGAGTCCAAGGCCGAGCCCCAAGTGGAGATTGTAGTTTCAAGACCGATCGGGTAAGATTTACATTATCAATACATCTTTTTTTTTGTTTTAACTAAAGCATGCGAACAATGGCGTTGATTTAATTTTGACAGACATGTTTGATATTTTCGTTTAAAAGCTCCATCTTAGAGCCAGTCAGTACCGTAAGTAGAAAAATTGGGTGGAAATTCATTTGTCCTTCCTGAAATCTTAAAGATCGAGAGGACTTTTTTTTTTTTTTTGGGTGTAACATTCTCCTCCTCGACCTATCGTGTCGACTTCTGAGCCTGTTCGTTGCAACAGAGCCATGCGTTACGTTAACACGGTTTTATAAAACTTGATCTGTGTGGACTCTTCCGCAGAGACATTCCAAGAATCCCGGGCTCCCCTCACCCCCCGCTGGACTCCAGTAAGTCCTTTTTTTCTGGCGTTTGTCCACTTCCCGTAGTTTATTGGTTTAAGCAGTACCCGTGAAGAATATTCACATACAGTACTGTATTTTTTTTATTCAACATCCATTTAAAAACAAACTGTTAATTAATTTCCCAGCTGGTTCCAGTTCCTTTGAATCCCAGAAAATGGACCGTCCCTCCATTTCGGTGATGTCCCCGACCAGTCCTGGCACCCTGCGGGCTCTTCCTCTGGAGATGCCGGGACAGCTCTCTGTAAGGAAAAACAAGAACCTAGTCCACCTGAGTGAATTCTGTCCCCTGTCAGGGATAAAAGTCACTGTGTGTCTTTTCAGGTGAAGCTGTGGTACGACAAAGTGGGCCATCAGCTGATCGTCAACATCCTCCAAGCCGTAGACCTGCCCCCACGACCTGACGGCCGGCCCCGGAACCCGTACGTCAAAATGTACTTCCTGCCTGACCGGAGGTAAGAAAGCACCTGTGATTCTTATAATGATACTGGTTCTTGTCTTAACTACTGCATCTCTGTTCCAGTGATAAAAGTAAACGACGGACCAAAACCGTGAAGAAGAGCGCCGAACCCAAGTGGAACCAGACCTTCATTTATTCCCATGTTCACCGGCGGGACTTCAGGGAGCGGATGCTGGAGATCACGGTCTGGGACCAACCTCGGGTTCAGGAGGAGGAGAGTGAGTTTCTGGGGGAGGTGAGTCCATTATTTCTTTATTGGACTGTTAAATTTCTGGGAGTTTACACAAAAAGAGTCATATCATGATGCTTCCACTGCCGAGCATCACCATGGTGGCCACGCTTGGTTGAAGATAAGTCAGTGAGTTAAATTTAAAGAGTTCAGTTTTTGAACTATGGAAGGGGAAGGGACTATGATACCCACAGGGGGTCTGCGAGGTTTAAAGAGACACAATGCTCGCTCCCTCACTGTCCATCCTTCAGTTCAAACAGTCTTACACTGCCATCTCCTGGTCAAAAAAGATACTACACAGAAATTAACCTACATTTCGTCTTAAATTTGACAGTAATTACTGATATTGTCAAATTTCAAACAATATTATCGTTTATCGCAATAATTTCTGAGACAATTAATTACCCAGCAACATTTGTTATCATGACAGGTCTAGTTCGGAGTCTCCTTCCCAACCCTCTGGAGTTTACTAAGGGCTGAAAGAAGAAACACATTGTGTGGCTGGTCTTATTGTCTCGAATTAAGAATCTGTCGACCAGTAGGCTGGTGCTTGGCTCCCCTGGTGTTGGTGCCAATTCCCTTCCATTGACCCATGTGCTTATTCATCTTAACTACTATGATAGGAGCTTCCATGATGCACAGAGGCATGTGATGGGGCAGTAGTTGGATGGGGTTGCCCCTTTCTGGGGGTCTTTCTGTAGGAGTTGTGGTTTTGTCCATAGGTGGTGTGTTCATGTCTTGTGTTTCCCTGATCCTCTATGTCTTTATAGGGTTTGTTTCTTTGGTGTGTAGCCCTATCTTGTGTTGTGTTTATGTCCTGCGTCTACAGTCTCTGTCTCCTGGCATCTGTGATCACTCACAGGTGCCTTCACTTTTATCTGATTGGTGTTTCCCTCTATTTAAGTCTGGGCTAGTCTTTGTCTTGGCTCACCGTTGATGACCTGTCTGTTTTGTAAGTACCACCTGTCCATTCTTGTTTGTTTTTGCTGCCCTGTCAGCTATCTTGTTTTGTTAAAAACCCTTTATTTTTATATACAAATATCTTGAGTGCTTGCCTGCACAACTGGGTTCACCAGCACCAAAACGTGGCACTTTCATGATCAGGTCTGTCCGACCTCCATTGATCATTTTCTCAACGTTAGACACAACTGAAAGGTAAAAATGTGTAAAACAATAAATAAAATCAAACTGTGTGTCTACTTTGAACCAAACAGCTGACAGATTTTCAGACAAGCTGCAACAAACAGAAACTTGTTCAGCTTGGCGAATGGCATGTCTACGATATGCAATTACAACCGCAACTGTATTGATAATAAATGGATATGTTCAAAAGTATTCCTTGAGGAATTACATGTCACAGCCATCTTTCACATCGGAGTTTTAGACAGATTCTTACGTTGAAAAATGATGGCACTGTAGACGTTTTAATCAAACCTTGAACTACTACCACAGCCAGTGGTGATTGATTATAGCCATTTCTGTCTTTGCTGAGGTTAGTTAGCTATAACTTGACAATAAAGTTATATTTTGTATTAGTCCTTATGCACAATAGAAGAGATGAAACAATCAAATGGGATCAACTTGTGATGTTTTATTTATTAGCTCTGGAGCTAACGCCATACATGTTAGGTCTGGATCATGTGTTATAAGCTCAGAGCTAATGCTATATAAATTAGCTCTGGTGCTAATGCTATTAGCTCTGCAACTAACGCTTTTAGCACCAGAGCTAACACCATATATATTGGCTTAGAAGCAAATGTCGTATGTATAAGCTCGAGCTTTTGCTATTAGCTGTGGAGCTAACATTCATATAAATTAGCTCTGCAGCTAACGTGAAAACATCTGTGTTCTCCTCTGTCAACTCGCTCTGGTTCAACTTAAAGAGCTGAGTGTCAGATAAGAACCAACATTAATAGTTAAGCCTAACGAAGCTCCCACTGGAGCAATCAGTTTATATCATTTACCCAGAATGCATTGCAGCATAAATGAAATGGCGACTTCCATGTGTCATTTATTGTTTTTGAATGAGTTTTAGAGCAGGAATGGTTGTTAAGTAAGCTCTATTATTTCAACTAGCCAGAGGTCCCTTTAAGCTCACAGTGGGGCTGATGGACAGAGTGGAGACACCTGGGTGAAATGATAGGTGGAGCAGAAAGTGAAGACTGGCGATGGAAACAATTGGGCGAAATGGATGCACGGTTATGTCAGCGTTGAGGCTCAGATCTTTTTCTGTCTTCTGTCTGTCCTGTCAGATCCTGATCGAGCTGGAGACGGCCCTGCTGGACGACATTCCTCACTGGTATAAGCTCCAGACCCATGATGTGTCCTCCATCCCTCTGCCGCAGCCGTCTCCGTACCTTTCCCGCCGACACGGCCACGGAGAGAGTCCCAGCAAGAAACTCCAGAGTAGGTTGTTGTTTCTGTTTCGGCGGGAGGTTTTCTCAGCAGCTAAACTCTCCTTTACTTTTATGTGTCTCTGTGGGACACTCAGACAGGACACGTGTCCCCTGACTTGTCTGTGTGTGTGTTTGTGTGTGCGCAGGGTCCCATCGCATCACTGACACAGAGTTTGATGATGGTTTGGTAGTTGGGACTAAAGGTGGGTGGGGGGCATGGTTACTGGCTGTTTAGTAGTTTGTAGCTCTCCAGCTCTGAGTGAGAAGCTGCTTCCTGTTCTAATCTACTTTCAAACAAATCTCTAATTGCTTCGGATCAGAAGAAGAAAAACTCTAAAGTCTGTTTGGTTTTACATATGTTGAACATCTGAGGCTGCAGTGAACAGTTTCTCCTCTCCTGCTGGGTCTTACCGGATCTGTTGCATGCTTTTACACCAACAGCTTCCGTCTTTCCTTCAATGGAGTCACCAAGTGTGTCCAGACAAGGAGGAACTTGTGTTTGACCGGTAGAGTCCCCGTCTTGGCTTCGGTTCATGTCAGTCTCACGTAGGCCTGTCACAATGATAAATTCTGCTGGGCGATAAATTGTCTCAGAAATTATTGCGATAAACGATAATATTGTTTGGGATTTATCAATAATTAATTGTCAAATTTTAGAAAAAAACGTTGATTTATTTGGAGTGTAGTATCTTTTTTGACCACCTGGTGGCAGTATAAGACTGTTTGAACCGAAGGATGGATAGTTGAGCAGCATGTCTCTTTTAAGAAAAATGGGAGGGAGGTCCCGTGATGTGACTTGGGCTGACATGGTGACATGGCGGACACTCTGTGATTTGAGCTCTTTAGCATAGCATTTTTCACACAAAGCATTTAATAAAAAAAAAAAAAAATCAGTAAACAAGTTCTCAGCTTTGTTTTGCAGAGGAAAAACAACTTTTTACACGAAGGCACGGGTTTCAACTGTGAATTCTGGAGCTTTGACAAGACGGAGGTTTATTCCCGAGGTTAGCCTGTTAGCTTAGCTCGTAGCTTAGCTTCTCAGCTTAGCTGCTTTTAACGATCCAAAAATGCGATTTCTCCGCTTAAGCTTTTCCAAGGGTTAAAAATGTGCACGTACATGCACATGCATACGTTTTGAAAACCGTGGCTGTGATTTTTTTTTTTTTTTTTAAAGTTGCCAGTAAAAAAAAAAAAAAAAAAAATTACTTCATCCCGAGCTGAGACATTTTGTAGTTTTTTGGTATTTTTTTTTTATCTGCTTGATCAGCTCATCCGGTACTTTACGAGAACAAAAGATTCAGATTTGTGTCAGAAACGTCTGTGAGCTCAACTGAGCCACATGTTGTCACAGACCTGAAGGAGCTCAAAGTTTCCATCTGCAGCTGAAACTCAGCTGTGGTCTGTTTGTGACTCTTTAAATAACTTTACCTGTTTTTTTTTTCACCTCATCCTCTGTGTGCAGATGCCGAGCGTAACTCCCGGGACAGAGACCGGGGCAGTTCGTTGGCCGTCCCGGAGCAGCAGCGTCCCGTCCAGCACCGGTCCCGTTCGGTGTCTCCTCACAGAGAGGACTCCTGCCGGGCTCGGTCTCGACCCGCACACGTGCCCATGCAGAGGTCAGCAACACCAGAACTGTTGGTGTTTCACCGGTGACGGCTCCTTGATTAATTCAGGGTTGCATCACAGAAGTTTTGCCGATGAACTGGTGAAGAATAAATCAGAGCTTTTTAGATTTTTCACACCATTAAATGTCTCATCAAGTCCCACTGGACCTCAGGCTCGTTTCATCGACAAGTAACCTCCTTCTTCCAGCTTTTAATCAGAGTCCACAAATTGTTGATCAGGATGAGGTCAGGTCGTTCCAGAGGCCTAAACACACACGGAGACCAGTTCTAGTGAGAGTTTAGGACTTGTTGGACCCTGTTCCAGAGCCAAGAGGGGACTTGGAAACATCTCCATCCATCTTGAGC
>JARVGS010000548.1:8255319-8268296 GCA_031762315.1 Hypsolebias antenori | reverse complement strand
GCTGCCAGTGTTAGCTTTTTCAGTTAGCTGTCTGTGTTAGCTTCCTCATTTAGCTGCCTGTGTTAGCTTCCTCATTTAGCTGCCTGTGTTAGCTTTCTCATTTAGCTGCCTGTGTTAGCTTTCTCATTTAGTTGCCAGTGTTAGCTTTTTCAGTTAGCTGTCTGTGTTAGCTTCCTCATTTAGCTGCCTATGTTAGCTTTCTCATTTAGCTGCCTGTGTTAGCTTTCTCATTTAGCTGCCAGTGTTAGCTTTTTCAGTTAGCTGTCTGTGTTAGCTTCCTCATTTAGCTGCCTGTGTTAGCTTCCTCATTTGTCTTGTGCTAGCTGCTTGTGTTAGCTTCTCGTATTAGCTACTTGTGTTAGCTTCTTGCGTAGGCTACATTTGTTAGCATCTTTAGATAGCTACTTGTGTTTGCTTCTTGTGTTACCTGCTTCTGGTTGCTGCTTTTATTAGCTGTTTTTGTTAGCGTCTTGTATTAGTTACTTTAGTTACCTTCTTTTGTTAGCTATTTAAGTTGAGATAAGATAAGAACTTTATCAATCCCACAGGAAAATATTGTGCCAGAGTTTTTGTTAGCTGCTTGTGTTACCTGCTTCTGGTAGCTGTTTTTGTTAGCTTCTTGTTTTAGCTACTTGTGTCTGCTGCCTACGTTAGCTGATTGTGACCTTTTTGTGTATTAGCTGCGGTCAAAGTTTGTTTGCTGTTTTTCTATTTGTGTTCTTGGGTCTTTAAAAAAATCCAATGAGGTCCAGGTTGAAAGGTGGTATCTCATTAAGCTGCAACTGTTGGAGAAAAGCTAATGACCAAATAGTGTAGCTGGAAAACAGAAACATTTTGAGTGTTTGTGACCACGGAGCCTTGCTTTTTTTTTTTTTTAATATCACAACATGTAATTTCATGTGGTTCATTCACCCTCTTTAGCTGCCCCATGTTTATGGCTCAATCTGTTGGAGAACACTTTACTAGACCAGAGAGGTAGACTTGGACCAGTTTATCAATCATTTTTTTATTTCCGGGCAGTCGTGGGCACAGTTCAGCTAATCCGCTAATAACGGAACTAATTGTTTGTTTACCGGATTATCGTTTTCGCTAACTTTGGAAACCATTAATGGAACTAGCTTCCGCTAAATTAGGCTTTGCCAACTTTAAGTCCACTAACAAAATTCTCAAGCTTGTTCCCGTCAGTTGTGGGCGTGTCTCGAAGAGTCAATTATTGACGCTATTGGCTGACTACGTGTACACGTGACAAGACGTGATTGGTCGATGCAGCTTCAACTGGAAGGAGACGAAGACGTGATGCAGACCGAGTGACAGTTGTGTTAGCTGTTAGTGGTTTAGCGTTACCTTCCACTAACTTTTTAACTTGTGTAGTGTTAGCTAAGCTAATATTTTGGTTTGTGGAATACGGGCTAGCAAAGCTTTTTTTTATGTATAGCTGTACCCATTAATAGTAATGGGTGATTTTAAGACCTGGACCTGTTTTCTGTCAGAGCAAAGAGAAAAGAGTTGGAGATGTCCCCAACAAGTCTGAGCGAACAGAGAAAATTTGATGCAGATTGTTTTTTAAGTTTAAAAAACAACAGGACTGTGAGTCTCTGCGACTCAAACCAGGAAGTTGGGAACCACCCTTAATGTTTCCACCAGTCTCCAACAGTTTCAGATCAGTGTTTTGTGATGTGTTGTGTTTCCAGTAATTATGGCAGCAACTTTAAAAAAAATTGTTTATTTTTTTATTTTTATTTATTTTACCAAATCCTCTGTTTTAGTTGAGCTGTACACCACGGATCACTTATTTCATGTTTTCCTCCCTTCTTTCTGTCACCTGCGCGTATCATTTGGTTTCCTTTTGCCTTCGTTTGCATGCTGCTGTTTGTGGGCGTGGCCTGTGGTCCACAGCTCCACCCTCCCCGCATGCCTCAAAGGCAAGCCGCCCCACAGGATGGAGGGGGGCGCCACCTTGCCCCGCAGCATCCTCACGCACCGTGTGCTCAGGTTCACTGACGAGGTCACGGTTAGGTAAGAACAGACCCGGTTCTCCCTTCTCCTGTCTGACCCGCCGCAGCTCAACCACCAGTTTATCCAGCGATTAGTCAGGACCTGACACAGATATAAACTCACCCTGTCTCAGACCTGGTTCCCATGGCAACCCGCCAGCCTCCCATTTCAGTTCCTGTCAGTGTTCGGCTGTGAAAGACGTTACTTCCTGTTCTCTCGTTCATCTTTTTTGTCATGTTTCTCCTTCTCTCCTCGTATCGTTCTTCGTCGCCGGCTTCCTGTCCGCCTCCCGCTGCCGTTGGGCGGCGCTGCAGTGACCTGCAGCCGTCGTTGGACAGAGTGAGGAGTGCCAGCACCACCTGTCTGAGACCGGACTCCAACGTTCACTCCTACGACCGGCAGAGGTATTTAAAACACACACTTCCTTTTCAGACGCGTCTTGAACATGAATCAAATCACTGAACAGGATCCTGCGTCGCGTCACCTCTTCCACAAGTTTTCACTTCCAAACGAACGCTCAGTTTAAACGTCACCACGTCAGTCACGTCTTCAGTTTGAGTTTTTAAGTCCACGTTTAAACACTGGAGGTCCAAGAGCCACCAAAGTAAAAATCCTAAAACTATTTCACATTTCTGTCTCTACAACTCATTTATTTACAGTTTAAGAGTTAGACACAAAAACTACAACTACAATAAAAAAAAAACTACTCAGTTGTTCAATATCTGAGATAAACTACGGCCATTTTGAATTTTATAGCAGCAACATGTCCCTTTACAGTTGTTCTATGTTTCCTCTGTGAAACATCTCCTCTTCTAACAGTCTGTAAACACCCAGGACCTGAGGAGACCAGTTGATGGAGGTTCTGGAGGACCTGAGAAGACAAGTTGATGGAAGTTTTAGAGGACCTGAAAAGATCAGTTGATGAAAGTTTTAGAGGACCTGAGAAGACCAATTGTTGGTTTTGGAGGACCTGAGAAAACTAGTTGATGGAAATTTTGGAGGACCTGAGGAGACCAGATGATGGAAGTTTTGGAGGACCTGAGAAGACTAGTTTGTGGAGGTTTTAAAGGACCTGAGGAGACCAGTCATTGGAGGTTTTGGAGGACCAGAGGAGAGCAGTTGTTGGGAGCAGACGTTTTTCTAAAGCCTGAAGATACTTTTCTGTCAATGGCGGTAATGCACCCTCATACCATCAGAGAGGCAGGTTTTTGAACTGTGCTGGTAACAGGCTGGATGGTCCCTCTCCTCCTTATTCCGTCGTTCACAAACAGAATTACAGATTTGGATCAGTCTGATCTCAGAACAGTTCTGGACTTCACCTCAGAACTTTTGAAACGAGCTCTGGTCCAGAGAGAACAGCAGTGGTTTTGGTTGGTGTTCACATCTGGCTCCTTTGTCTGATAGAGCTTTGAGCAGCATCTGTGGACGAACTGTGTTAACAGACAATGATCTGTGGAAGTCTTCCAGAACCAGACCTGGTTTTAATGCAGTGACCCCTGAGGGTCCAAAGATCAGATCATCTAATGGTGACCTTCAGCCTCGTCCTTTGAGCTCAGAACCAGCTGTTTCTTCATCATACCGCTCACTGTAACAGCTGTTTGTTGCTCAGTGTGACGTGTTGCTGACACCTAATTTAAATTACCATATTTTCCAGCGTATAAGTCACAGTTTTTTTTTTTCATAGATTTGTCAGTCCTGCGACTTACTTTTTTTTAATATTCATAACGAAATTTTCGAGTGATGCTTTAAATTTTTAAGAACTGCAACAGCGAGTCCTCCCATGCACGCTCTCTTCACTCAGCTGGTGCAGGCAGAGGGATGCTAGAGATCTAGTGCCTCCGGTCGCAATGGATGGATGGATGTGCAGGTGAAACCCATAAAAAATGAAGCTGTTTTGACCAATAAATAAACAAATAATAAATGTGACTTATACGCCAGAAAATACGGTACTTTCCCCCTTGTTTTTTGTTTTTGTTTTAATTTTAAATGTTTTAAATATTCTGCTGTGAATAAAATACGAGTTTTTCAGTTCTGGAAATCACTGCGTTCTGTTTTATTTACAATTAGCACAACGTCCCAACTTTTGAGCGGTTCTTAAAAAGTATGAAGGACATTTTGTCAATTACTTTTTCACTCGTTACTTTACAAGAAGTTAAAGTTCGGTCTGCTGGTTACACATCATCCTCAGATGTTTCCTGTATCTTAGAATCCAAACAACCATAAAACAAAAGTATTCACCGTCACAAATGGACATTTGGATTGTGTACGGTACATTTAAGACATCACTAATAAAATGTGCTGGTGTTCCAGCTGGAGTGCTCGTCCTCCCACCCCCTCCAGGAGCTCCAACTCTTTGCCCTGCAGGTTCCCCACAAGTCCCCGGATCTTAGTAGAGCACGTGTCTCCTGAGGACGGCAGGTACACCAGACTGTCTCACACTCTGCTCAGCCTTTTCCTCAACATTCATCTGGGAGCTTCTCCTGCAGCCTGGAGCTTCAGAAGCTTGTGCTCTGACTTCTTCCTGTTCGTGTTCGTGGTCTACGGTTGTGTCGTCGCCTTCCGTTCTGCTGGACCTGCTTCTCTGCTGAGCACCTGACCTGACTTTGTTAGTGCGCATGAACTGCTGAGATCCTGTTTGTTCCTCCTTTGTCCGTTTTTGCCTCTTTTACTCCTTCGAACTTGATCTCCGTGCAACTCAAACTTCTAATTGTGGAGAACATTCAAGAGATGATTGCTATGACCTTTGGGTCTTGTGCCATTTGAGGTATTTTAAGTATTAATCTTTATTTGGGCTCCATTAGGATAGATTTGGAAAATGTTCAGTTGCATGGATTTGGTCCAACACGGCCTCTTCTGTCAACGTTTTAATGAAAGTTCTGTGAACTATAGCTTATTCCTTCCAGCATCATAGGAGTTATAGAAGTTCTGCAAATGGACCTGCTCCAGTGCAAATGCAGCTTGCAGCCTCATTATATAACAGAGATATGAGTCAGACTGGAATAAGTACTACTAAAGCTACTACTGCATAGTAATAGTATTTTAATAGCTCACAGGTGTTGATGCTGTCCCTACACGATTCACCACGTTCTGCTTTATAACATTTATTATAGAAAGCTTTAAACTCGTCCAATACGGTCCCCTAACATCATTACACGTCTACATTTCAGCAGAACTTTCTAATGAGGTCTATTCTAAGCATCTTCAAGCAAAAATGTAATTTCATGCACAATTTTTAAAGTAAATTTTATTTATTTATTTATTTTTTATTTTATTGATTAATTCCAGACATGTCAAAACTATTGTATAGGGCGTATCAACATTAACACTAATATGAATCTGCGTATATATATATATATATATATATATATATATATATATACTGTATATATATATATATACTTTATATATATATATATATACACATTCACACACACACACACACACACACACAGAGTATATCTACACTTATACACTACATACACGCACATTTGAACATATAAAACCCCTTGTAAAATAAATGTATCTGTAAATGCATCTGCTTTGACTGAGCGCACACAAATAAATAAATCTGTAAAATATGTATATACCCAATGTACACACACCTATCTGTATGTATACATAACCATATACATTCACACACATAACATACTGTATCTGAAAAGGGTAGGAAGAAGTAACTTATTTAATCCTACCCCTTCTCCAATACTCCATAGTTACACTTAACATTCATCTGGCTTTTCGAGTCTTATGAGAGAAAGAAAAGAAAAACAACAAAAAAACATACATAAACGTACAAAATAATGCAGAAAGTACTTGTAATTTAATATTATTCTAATGGATGTAGATTCACATCCAGGGACATTCACCTCCAACTATACACTAATACTCATACACATTTACACACACATACACAATACACCCTGAGAGCAGTTATATCGGAAAAGTACTTTGATTTAGCAGCTTTAACTGCCTTCTCATAACGACACCAATTCTCCTTTAGGATTTGAAAAGAAATCTGCAGCCGGTCTTTCCCCCACCTGCGCTCTGCTCTCCGACACTGCTGTCTAATGGCTTGAGTGACGTCATTGAGCCGTGGTTCTGATAGTTTTGTTTTCCTGGTTTTAACGGGAGCAACACGGTCCAGAACATTTAAACAGACAGAGTTAAGCTGAGAGGTTAGCTTCTCGGTGGAGAGAGACACCGAGGGTTGCTCGATCCTCTCAGAGCTAGAAGCTTCAGTAGAACGTGCAGCAGTTAATGGTGCGTGAAGCACGTGCCGAATCACACGACTTAGCAGTTGGACAAGGCGGGATGATGTCAAACAAAACAGGCATGTGGTCTGAGAGGAAGTTGTCACCGATTACCAAATTACAAACAGCGACGTCACGTTATGAGGTCCAGAGTGTGCCCGTGATGTTGGGTGGGACCATTTACATGTGGGGTTAAATTAAATGTCAAACGAGTCCAGCAAATATAGGAAGTCCTTCACTAACGGTTGTGTATTGCTTATTTGTATCATTGGCATAGTATTGATTATTGGTGTTGTTGGTCGTATATCAGCTATTGGCATCATTTGTTTAATTTAGATTTTTGATGTTCTTTGTATATCAAATATTGGTATGATTGGCTGTATGTAGATTCCCAGTATTGTTGGCCATGTATTGTGTATTGATTATTGGTATTGTTAGCCATCGTTCAATTTTTCCTTCATATGGTAAATGGACTGTACTTATAAAGCACCTTTCTATCTTATCACGACACTCAAAGCTCTTTACAACACATCCTCATTTCATACAGAACTCCACAGGATCTCTGCAAAGACAATTCGTACCGTCAGGTCTGTGGTTTCCACTTTACTGAGCAAGTTGGTCTCATGTTCGTTTTTACTGGAATGTGGACATTTTACTGGCTTCAGACGAGTTAAACTGTCTGGATCTCAGTCATTCAGACGTGATTTTGAACAGAACCAAATATAAGTTTGGTTTCTCTGTGTTTTTACCCCCCTGATGTCTGATGATCTCTGAGGTTCTTAGAAATTGGAAGAATACAAACTGTTGTCAGAACTTTAGCCGTTAGCTTAAACCCAGAGTACCCAGTCCAACACCCTGTGGTATCTTTACTTAGATGGTTTTTGTTTGTTTGTTTGTAAACAAATCTACAGCTTTATGTATTTTGTTATTTGCTAACAGCAGTCGCATCCAGCCCACTTCTATTCTGAGGGGCAGTAGAAGGAGCCGGGGGCCCCTGAGGCCCTTTGCCCAGACTGGACTGTCAGGGTCTTGTCACAACTCGCCACGACCGGACAGGTGCACGCTGTTACCTGTGCTCCGCCCCCTGTCCTAACCCCGCCTCAGTGTGTCTTCCTGTATTTCCTCTCCTGATTCTTGACCTTTGCTGCTGCCGTCACTTTGTCCTTCCTGTGATTTGTTTACAAACGGCTCATTAATCGGCTCGCACTGACTAAATGTCGCTTTTTTAAATGTTGTGACTTTTTTTTCCTCCCTCAGAGCACGTAAACACGGCGACCCCTCCCCGCCGCCATCAGGTCGAAGGGGTCGACAGCTGCCGCAGCTTCCTGCGAAGAGCAGCAGCATCGAGCAAGGTGGGCTTTCACCTGTGGAGCCGAAGGTTTTCTGTATTTTAGACCAGTTCAAATGACAACAGCTGATGCTTGTATCCATCACCAGAAAACATGTTTACAGACAGTCAAGCTCTGTTAGAATTTTTTTAAAGAGTAGCTAAACGCTAATGGTCTTCACAAAAAGGCAGCTAAAAATAAAAGTAGCAAAAAAAAGTATGAGATGGAGGCGAATTCTGAAGAGGGAACAGCCGAAAGAAGATCTAAGGAATAAACTGTCTTTAGTGTACAGAGCAGTTACGCACATGTCCAGCCTGTCCTTCAGGACAAACTGTCCTTCAGGACAAACTGTCCTTCAGGACAAACCTGACGAACTGAGATGTGATTTTCTTTTCTCTGCAAAACTCAGAATGAGCAGAAACTTCTTTCAAATGTCGATCAGCTGAAACTTTTTTTTCTGCTTCCTTCAACTCCTTTCAGCTGTTTTCTGCTTTTTTTAATATACTGTATATATATATATATTTTTTTTTGTTTGTTTTTTGTTTCACCATCTTTCTGTTATATTCAGTTTTTTTTTTCAGCTACTTTTTAGGTGATTTATTTTTGCTCATTTAACCTTTTTTCAGTTAATTTTTTTTTTAATGACTATTGTGCTTTTCTCCAAAAATCTCAAACTTTTTGTACTCATTTCTGATAATTTCTGATAATTTTAGCCTTTTTTTTTGCCAATTTCAGCTTATTCTGCTAATTTTTTTTTAATTATCTTTATTCATTTTATAACAATGAGATACAAGATTTAACATATGTATAATAAGAAACAAATTAAAAAATAAAAAAGTATAAAATGAAAGGTAGCTGATGAAGAAATATCTTATTAGATCTGCTCCTTATTGTCTAATAACTATTGACACAAATTTTTAACAAAAACAAAATAAGTAAATAACTCATTCAATTTACAATTCACATATATTACTCATTAAATACATTCATTTATATTTGTTTAACAATTCGTTTTTAACCAATTTCTTAAATACAATTTCTGCTTCCTTCAGCTTTTTCTACACATTTCAGCTGTTTTTCTGCTGCAGATGTCAGCTGTTCTAATTCAGCTCACATTAACTTTCAGCTGGTTTCAGCTTCTTCAGCAGCTTTCAGCTAAAATCTTTCTGCATTCACGCTGCGTTTGACACAAACTGACCCTTGTTTAGTTGCTTCCAGTATAAGCCGAAGTGTTCGCCGTAACGAGCCTTAATGTCATGATGTTTTTGTAGCTCTCGGCTCCACGTCGTGGTAGAAACCTGGTCCTCGTCCAAACGGAGCAGCTCATTGTGTCTCGTGTTGGACTTGATGAGTTTTTGTCTTTCTGTCTCAGCCTTGGCGGCGGACGATCGAGCCCGACAGCTGCCCATGAAAGTCCACCCCTGCCGGCCTTCAGCCGCCCACGATCCTCAGACGGACCTGAAGACCAAGCGGGAGGTCAGACCCTCTCTCCTTCTTGTTTTTTTTTGTTTGGTCCGTCCAGGTTTTGACGTCCCTCCGTGTCTCCGCCTGCAGATGTTCGCGGAGCAGAGGCGCAGCAGTGACAACACGTCGGCCCGCTCGTCGGACAGCGACATGAGCGACGTGTCGGCTCTGTCCCGCGCCAGCAGCGCCTCTCGTCTCAGCAGCACCAGCTACATGTCCGTCCAGTCGGAGCGTCCCGGGGGACGGCTCAGGTCAGTCCTCTCCAGTGGACGTCCTCCATCGTCTCCTGCCTTCTGCTCTTATCGTTGCATGCTAATCCGTGTGCGTTTCTTCCTGCATGCTGCACGCCGTGCACGTAAACACAAACACAAACAAACAAACCCAGGTCCAAGTCTTTAGAGGAGGACAAGAAGGACAGGAGGATCTCGTGGGGGACGAATGGCGAGGAGGAGAGGAAGAGGGTGGCGGAGAAGAGGCGCTTCTCTGATGAGTTGAAGCGCAGGAGACACACTGTAGCCGGAGACACGAGGGAGTCCAGGTAACCCTGAAGGTCCACAGTGTCCAAAACCTGTCCCTCCGTCCCCCGAGGTTCAGAACCGAGACAACAGCAGAGACGTTTGATGGAAAGACGGCCGTTATTGAGCTCAGAGGAAAAACACTTTTCAAGAGCAGAACAACATTTTGTTTTTTAAAATGTAAAACTTGGACCACAGAGCAGCTTTATACAAAAAACAAGAAGTTCTCGGGGGTCCAGAGTGAAAAGACGTCTTTCCGTCTCGTGGATCCCGTTTACCTCAGAGTCCTGACCTTCATGGAGCTCCTGATGTGAACTTCTTCAGAACGTTCTGCAAAACACGAGAGGGTTAAAAAAAAAAAAAAACCATCTAGGAGCTGAGTGGAGGGGGGAGAGAGTAAATAACACTTAATCATTTTGTCCCATCGAAGGCTTTCAGGCTCCGAGTGGGCCGGGATGTTGTTGACCCGTCAGTGAAGGTCGTTTCACCAAATTAGTAACAAAAATCCCTCAAAGTTACAAAAAAATACATGAATTTTAAATTCCACACTCAACCCTGAGGGATTTTTAACCAGAGACCCCACAGCCGCACTCTGAAAATCACAGCTGATTGTCGTGGAGCTCCACTCTTGGCTGCGCACATTATTTTATTTCTCCGCCTACGCTGAACCCACTTCGACAGCTGCGGTCGCGGAAGCAGGACGTCGTTAGCAGCTAACAGCCGTTAGCTTCAGTCGAAGCAGGACGTCGTTAGCAGCTGACAGCCGTTAGCTTCAGCCGAAGCAGGATATTGTTAGCAGCTGACAGCCGTTAGCTTCAGTCGAAGCAGGACCTTGAAGCAGGATGTCGTTAGCAGCTAACAGCCGTTAGCTTCAGCCAAAGCAGGACGTCGTTAGCAGCTGACAGCTGTTAGCTTCATCCCGGTGGGCTGGGGGGGTCCACAGACCTTCTCAGGTGTTCACCTTTTTTAAAACTGTTTCCAGGTAATTCTGGTTCCTTTTCTTTAATTTGGCTTCTTGAAGCTTTTTCAAAGTGTTTTTTGTGTGTGTGTTTGTATTTTACTTTTATTTATTGGTAAAGATGTGTTTGTGTGATTTCCCCCCTCCCTGCATGTCTCAGATCCCTCCTCGCATGCCTCCTGTGTTGTGACTGCCTGGACCCCTCTCATCCTTCAGACCTGGATCCTTCATCGTCTCCCCGACGTTCCCTACCCCGTCCACAGGGGGCAGTGGAGCGTCCTCAGATCCGCCTCCCGCTTTCCATCAACTCCCCGCTTCCTCCTTTGGTTCTCTGGACCGTAGCTGTGGGGGGCCCACAGGGAGCCGGGTCTGTGGGGGACGGGGGCAGTGTAGCCGGACTGTCCTGCAGCACGGCGCCCTCCTTTGTGGGGGCGGACACGCGGCGCCTCCTTCGAAACACGAGGGCGCAGCCTCGGTTTCTGGGGGGCTTCTGCGCTCGTGTGGGGGCTCGTTTGAGGCGACTGAATCTTCGTTTGTGATAAAAAATATTCAGACAACGTCGACTTCATGTTTACAAAAAAATTCTCTAAATTTAACACAAAAAGTTATTTTTGCTGTTTTTTGCACTTTTTTTTTTTTTTGCTGAAAAGCAGGAAACTAAACGGATCCGAACATCGCAGGTTTTTATTTGTGCAACGAGACCTGAACTGGAAAGGTCAAAGGTCAATCAGAGATCCATTCAGCCCAGATATTCTGAATGGGAGAATTTCTGTAACTGTTCCACAAATTTAGCAGAAAAGATGAGGAATATTTAAAAAAAAAAAAATTTAAATAACGCTTCCTCCGAACAATTACTTAATGATGTAAAAATTATATTAAAGAATCAGAAATTCAGGAAGAATTAAAGATTTAAACTCATTTTTACAAAAAAAGCTGAAATGAAGCTGATTCAGCTCGAGGGGTTGAGCTGTCGGTGTCAGTTTGTTTATGAAGCACGGAGAAACGAGCGTCCATCAGTTCCACTGGTTTTGATGAGCTCTGCTCCTGGAACTCTCAGGGCTTCGAGGGTAGAAAAGCACCGGTAGATTATTGATGATCGGGCGCCTTGAAACTGTTTGTTACCAGTAAAATGTGTGTGTGGCCGGGAGGAGACTAAAACAGGTGATTTAGGGGTGGAGACTGATGTTCTGTGCAGATGTTGACTTTCAACATTTTACAAACTTATATAAACCAGCCTGTTAATTAGAGCAAATACGGAGTCGCAAGATGTTTTTGTTCCCCACAGAGGAGTGGAGGGGGACCAAAAAAAAAAAAAAACACCTCTGTCTGTCTGTCAAAAATTCAGGTCTGAGTCCAAGATGGCTGCCACCATGTGTGAACTTATCACCTGATCCTTTGAGGAAGCTCTGCTTTTTAGTTTTATATTGCCTAAAAATAGTTTCCTCAAATGATTGGGGTGGCCTCAGATTAACCTATGAGGGCCAAGGCCACCAATGGCCACCCCTGGCTCCTCCTCTGCACCTGGTGGTGGATAAAATGGCTCCCTTACTCTGCTTTACCTCCCTCTGTTCTTCTCCACAGTAACTCCTCCCTGCTTGAATATTTTGAACAAAAATACATTTAGGTTTACTTCATTCTCAAACACTCATTTCTAAAACTACAAACATTTACTGTTCACATCCCTCAGGGATGGGAACATCGGCATACAGCCTGTTTTTTTGTTTGTTTGTTTTCCCAGTGGCAGCTGCCACTCTGTGCCCCACCCCCACTGAAATCGCCCCCACTGAAATCGCCCCCACTGAAATAGCCCCCACTGAAATCGCCCCTGGCAGCCAGTGGACTTTCAGGAGTCTGGGTAGCCCTGACTCACCTGAATCCAAAACCTCTGTTGGGTTTTTAGCCTTTTCCACTCTGAATGTAGCGCCCCCTGCTGGAAAACTGAGTGATGGAATGATAAACCGTTTAAGACTGTTTATTTTGTATGGAGTATTAGGGCCATGCTAAGAAAAGAAAAAAATTATGATCGAGAATAAAGTCATAGTATTATGAGAATAAAGTTGTAAATTACATAAATTAAGTATTATGAGAATCTTGAAATATTATGAGAATAAAGTTGTAGTATTACAAGAATAAAGTAAGAGAATAAAGTTGAAATATTACGAGAATAAAGTCATAGTATTACGAGAACAAAGTCAAAATTTTACAAGAATAAAGTCACACAACAATAAAGTTGTAATATGAGAATAAAGTAAAAATAATATGAGAATAAAGTTGTATTACGAGAATAAAGTTGTAGTATTACAAGAATAAAGTCGTAGTATTACAAGAATAAAGTCATAGTATTACAAGAATAAAGTCATAGTATTACAAGAATAAAGTCATGGTATTATAAGAATAAAGTCGTAGTATTACAAGAATAAAGTCGTAGTATTACAAGAATAAAGTCGTAGTATTACAAGAATAAAGT
>JARVGS010000548.1:8207637-8227369 GCA_031762315.1 Hypsolebias antenori | reverse complement strand
GTGAGAGGGTGCTATTTATAAGACTGAGCTGAATACAGCACCTCAGACTGAGGAAGTCTTTCGGAGGAAAGACGAAACGTTTCTACAATTAAAAAAAAAAAAAAAAAAAATTTTGAATGTCCAGAGGACCATTCTTAACTTTTTTAGATTTTTCTACATGGACTGTTGAGCATGCATCAAGATACTGTTTTTCTAGTTTTAACTCTATTATTCTATTTTGCCCTTTTTTTTTTTTTTAGCATTTAGCTAAGGTCTTGTTCGTTTTAGATAGGGCTATATTTTGTTTTAAATTGTTTAGCTGTGGTTTTGATGAAATTACTTTTATTTGGTTTGTTTTAAATTTAACAACCTGATTTTGAGCTTTTCAAGCTAATCTCAGCACTGAGAATTCATGCTGCTTTTTTAGAATTTTTTTTTCTCAAGTTTTATATTTTCCCTCCACTGACCCGGACTCTCCGGTAATAATTTCCGGTGCAGCTCTTCAGACTTTCAGCGAGTCTGTCCAGGTTTCTTTGGACGTTCAAAACTCTTGCGTCAAGTTCATTTAATAGGTTTTCGAAGCATGTTCAGCTTTTGATTCTGTCAGATTTAATCTGCCAGAAATAAACCGGTGTGCGAACTGATTAATGAGTCTGAGGGTTTTTATTGAGCAGGAAATGGATTTAACAGGACGTCTGAGTGTTTCTGCTGGAAACTTTCTGATTTTACTGCAGTTTCTTTTTTATTTTATTTTTTTATTTCAGCTCAATCTGGTCTATTTTCATCGACTTTTCAGTCGAGGCGCTCCGGTAGTTTAGTGGTGAAACTAACAAACACACGAACTACAATAGTTTCTCTGAGAATTATTAGTTTAATTTAAATAAAAAAGTTTACCTCACTGGTCAGGGTTTTAATATAACAGTTAATGTTTTACAAGATGACATAAATGATTCCAGTGTTCAGTGTTCATAGTGTAATTTAAATTTTTTAATCTGTATTATTATTATTTTTTTTTTTCGGTTCTTTAGTTGCAAAGTGTTTTGGAAGAATATTAGAAACGTATCATCTCTGTGTTTACAAACCTGATGATCTAAAGCAGCAATGATCGGTTTTTAATCTCGTCACAGCCCTCTGAACATTTGAGCGGTGAGATAAATTCCCACTCCATAGTGACAAACAGGATGTTTTGGGGTTTTTCCACGCGGTCGAGTGTTTCTAATGGGGAACCCCACACGCTTCCAGTTGGGTTCTTAGGACCCCCTCGGCCAAGGTTTCAAATGAGTCGAGCTGCAGGTTTGACGTAACTGCAGGTCATTGTGTACACGTTTCATAACTCCAAGGTCAAGGTCACAAATCAAGGTCAACATTTAAACAAGACCTTTGCTTGTTGGGACCATAACTTCTGATCTGCTTAAGATAATGTAAATGACTTCATATACATTTGTGTCACCACTAGCTGGCATGCCATAAAAACTTATTTATCCTCCAGACCCATGTCAAGGTCACAAATCAAGGTCAAATCACATACAATGGGCCATTGCCATAGATTGTTGTATTGCTGTATAATACTTAGTTGATGGTATTAAATGTGCCATATGGTACTCGTGTTTCATAAATGTATAATTTATGCATGAACGTGTCAACACGTAAACCAACAGCATGGTACTATGTGGAGGTCCAGACAGGCAAGATGACAGAATTCAGATTCATATGGACTCTATTTATGGGAAGAGGCGACGTGGCTTCCACTCAGACCACAGTATTTTTGCAAACTGGCAGATGACGGTGTTATGTACCAGTACCTTTATTGACATTTTTGCCTGTTGCTGTTTATGTTTGCATCCTGGAAGTTTTGGATGGCTTGTCTAACACCACCACTCAAGTTCTATTGATAAAGACCGTATAAGCCCGAGTATAGAATCGAAGTGCGTTCCGTTGACAATGGAAAAACTCTTGAGTGTTGAATCTACTGGTGGTGCCAGTCCAGTTGACCGTTGACCGATTTTATCTTCTAAACCAACCTTGCAGCCGATGCACTGAGTTAAGTGTCCTTCCTGCATCCTGAACTTCTACAGCTCACAGGATGTTCATGTGTTTTTCCTCCATGTGACGGGCGCTCGCAGCAGAACTGAGCTGGTCTTTGTGCGGTGCCGAGTTGGACCTGAGATTCCGGCCTGCCTCTCCTTCCTGCTCGAGAAAACAGAGCTGCCATTCAGCTCACCTCCAGACCGACGGGCTCCTGTCGTCACGAACGTGTCCTCGGGCTGGAAAATACTGATGGGGATTCGGTTTTTCCTCCACCTGATGGAGTTCACGGAGCTGAACTTGGGAGTTTTCACTTAAACTCACATGGATTCATTGTGAGTTTAGTTATGTGGTTTTATCATCCCTGCTGTAGAAGGACGTAGACTCGTTCTAAAAGATGTTGAAGATGTGGTCAACAGACAGAAAATGTTTGGCTGACTAATCAACTTCACTGCTGTTATTAGGAGTGGGAGTTTTTACTCAGAGGTCGATGATTTGTGTTGCTCGCCCGCTAGTTTAGCGCTATGTTGCTGCTGGTTTTTATTGAGTGGGGGGTGGGGGGGGGGGTGCAGGGCTGAGCGGTGCGGCAGTAGCATTTTTGCTAGCTCGTTTGTATTGCTACATCAGTGCAGACGGTTGTCAATGGGGGTTGGGGGGTTTTGGTAGGCAGGGCACTCTGTTCCGTTGATGGGGCGGGTCGCCCCGTTTGCATAATGGTATTAAATGCACTTTAATGGTCAAATCAGCTGCATTTCGGGTGGGCGGTGTGGCGAAATGCAGCTGATTTGACGTTTGCCCCTGGAGTTTTGGAGCGAGACGAAGGTGGCTTGTATGGCAAGTCATGTGTCTCATTAATAACCACTTTTACCCATTAATGAGACACTTGGCTTGCCATATTACTCAGGCGCCCTCTACTGGCTGAAAATGGTAGTGTTCAATATTTTCCATGTCAGAATGAATAAACTCGTCAGATCTCGTCCAAAAATTGGTTTATAAATATGGGAGGAAAAAAAAAACGTATAAGTCGATATGCCGTATAAGTCGCGGGGCATACCAATTTATGCAAAAAGGTGCGACTTATACAGTGAAAAGTACGGTACCCATCTTTTCTACTACTATTTCTTCTGTCACAACTTATTTTCCTCCTAGGTTACTTGCCTTGGCCGTGTGCTCATCCCTTCTGTGATTTTTGATGGGGAGGGGTGGAGACGGAGACACATCTCTGTTGTTTGCCGTTTGTGCCGTCAGTTGTCGTGGTGGAAATGGAGCTCTGTAACTTTTTAGCTACTCCTTAATTAATACTACAACACCTTTTACTGATACTGATGGATTTCAGTCAAATGTTTGTACATTCCTTTCTGTTACAGCTGTTTTTACATGAGCTGTGGCAGCCATCTTGAATTGAGTTGTCAGGTTGCAGATGTTTCATTAAAACCTGTCCACTGGTTTGAGATATTTTGCTGACAACCACAGACAAAAATACAATGTCCACATTTTATTTTTTGGTAGTTTATATAATATTAATGATAATAATAAAAAAATTGTCAGTTTGACTTCTCTAAACATTTAAGGACAAAATGTAGTCCTGTGTTGAAATGAGACACTTATTTTGAAAGCTTGATGTTAGATAAGTGTGTGTGTGTGCATCTGCATCCATGCATGTGTGTGTGTGTGTGTGTGTGTGTGTGTGTGTGTGTGGTTTGAACGTTTTATGTAAATTCTGTCAGACGCTCGCAGCGCCGGCGGTTTCAGGTTTCAGGCCTGGGTTTACTCTGAGGGAGTTCCCCTCGCACGCTCGTCACAGACGGCCTCTCTACAAACACAAAGGCCTCGGCCTTGGACTCGGCGGCATACAATGCATTGTGGGTATTGTGCTTCAGCTCAGAATCATCATTTACCCAAACAGCACCTGCTTGTCTCCTCTTTATTGCCTCGTGCAGCCTGCAGATGAGGAAACTGCGGGAAATTATTATTGCTATACTTTTTATTTCTACGGTGAAAGTTCTGAACAAATTAGTTTAATAGTTTCTGTAATTATTTAATGTGCTAATGCAGCTAACACCTACATTTCTTCCACCGTCTTTCAACAGGAATTGGACAAAATGGCTGACATTTTGATGTTTAAACCGTAGAAGAAAAAGTTAAGTGAGATCTAAGGAAATTTTAACGCTGCTGCCTCTGGCTCATTATGGTCGCCGTGGTAACCACACACCCGTGTCTGTCACTCTGACAGCACTCTTAGTAGGACAGACGGAGAGAAAAGTTGAGCCGAAAGTAAACCTCAAACAAACAAGTCGCTGTGGGAAAACTAAAAGTTGTTTAAAAGCATAGTTTCTAGTGTTTCCCCCTTGGCAGGGTGTGAAAGGGACAGGGACTCGTCTGTGTTGCACGCTGTTTGCACCAACAGTTTTTGAGTGCACGGGGTGGGGGATATGGTGGAAATGGAGCACTGCCACTGTAGCCTTTTCGCTAGCGCGTCTGTATTGTGTACCATTAGCTTAGCGCTACGCCAGTGCCGGCAGTTGTTGACGGGGTTTTGTTTGGTTCAGTAAACAGGGTTGTGCGCCTTGATTGTAAAATGGTAGAGGAAATACTGGATTCCTCAAATAACTGGGGTGGCCAGATTTTAATCTATGGGGACCATGGTCACCATTGGCCACCCCCTGGCTCCACCACTGCACCTGGACATGGAAAAAATGTCTCCCTCCACTCTCCAGGACCCATCTGCGCCTCCTCAAACAAACTCGTACCCTCTTGAATATCTTGCAGCAAAAACATTTAGGTTTACCTGCATCCCCCGTTTAGGAGTTTAGAATTAAACGTGGAGACAAACAGCCGAATCTTACAAAGGTTTTCTCAGAGTTCAAGATTTGGCACCGAAAAAACAGAACCAGACCCCCGGCTGGGATCAACGATGGGTTTTTCCTCTGTTTGACCTTTTGAGTCTCACTTTCGGATGAGACCGTTTTTGTGTAACAAAGTGCCACATGAGTCACCCCCAGTGCACTTTTTCTTTTTTATAACTACAACCGTTTCTGCCTCGGGTCTCCTCTTCAGATAAAAATATCGTCTCTCCGGAGTCGTCAGGGCGTTGTTTCAGACTGACCCATACGACCGGTTCAGAGGGCCATCTGAGTGTTATAAACAGCCTCTCCTGGGACTTTCTATCACTTCTCACCTCTTTTCATCCCTTCACGTGTCTCTCACCGGAGCGCTCTTTGTGTTTTTGTCATCACATCACCGTCTGCGACGCTCTGAGCGCCCCGTCTCCAAATAAAGAGCCCGTGAGCTCCATCCTGGCCTGTCTCTGTTGCGGAGCTGGTCTCTGCCGCCGAGTGTTAATCACCAACGTGCTGGCAGACGCTCGCCTTTGTGTGTGTGGGGGTGATACAGAAGAGTGTAGCGGTTCATCACGTGGAGTGTTCTGTTGGCACCCTGAGGCTTTAACAACGGTCACTTCACTGCTCAGACGCACCTTTTTTTTTTTATTCCAGCAAACCTCTCAAAGCACCTCGAAATGAGGGGGCAATTTTTGAGCTTTCCAGTGTTGCCATAGCAACAGATGCTGCCTCTTCGAGCCAGAGCCGGTGTCTGTAAATGAGTAAAAATAGACGAGATTGAAGGCTGGCTCCCGCCTGCGTTTCGGTCCAGCTCCTCCGTTTTCTGCGGTTTGTGCCACAAACGGGACGTGGATCGACTCACAGCCTCCCATCACCAAAAAAAAAACAACAACTTTATTTTCTAAAATTTCACCTTTTGCTTATTCCGGTAATCTCACTGAAACACCGGGGTCTTGTTGTTTCAAAGTAAAGGCCCATCATCACTTGAAGGAAGTGATGGACTTGTAGCAGTTCTGGTCAGATCTTCTAAAGGATGTTGGGTCCGTTTTCAGGTGGGCTCTTGATCTACCTCAGACTAGGTGTTGAGGATGACTCTCATCTACTACCACACCAAGATCTACCTCAGTTTCTGTGAAATGAACCACGTTACGACCATTTATATTTACAAATGTTGACTGATCCAGTCTGAGGTTCATCAGATATTTTGCTAACAAGCGAACTGTGTCGAGCTTGAATATGTGGTTGTGAATGACTCTCAGCTACTATCACTCCAATTTATGACATTTGTGTTTAAGTCTTTTAGCGGCGGTGGCCATCTTGAATCTACAAGTCATCATTTGTGGAAGCATCCATTGAATATTTAAATGTTTCATTGAAATCCCTTGACTTGTTCTTGAGATATTTTGCTTACAGAGGTTTACTCAACATTTAAAAATGTTGCTCGATGAGTTAGAGCTCAGAGTATATGTAGGGAATAACTTTCAGCTACTACCACACCAAATTTTAGCTCTACCTGTAGAGTCGGCTGTATTTATACAATACAAAGGCTTTTGTGTTTTGTTTTTTCCAAACCTAAATGAATACGACCACATGCATAACGTTGACGAATAAAATCGTCACCAGTTCTGCTAATAAACTAGCTGAGATCAGGCCTTTTCATGGGGCTGTAGCTAGACCTGTCACAATAAAAAATAAATCAATTAATCGCATGATAAATGAAAATTATCGACCTTTTCATTTATCGACTTTATCATTTCTTCATGTCTTTATTTCTACTGAAGACATGACAAAAAGCTCACCTCCGGTGTTCTTCACTGACCCCTCCCGTTCTCTTTTCTCTTTAAAATGAATTTTAATCACCCAAAATTGTGTTTTTGGATCATTAAAAGAAGCTAAGCTACAAGCTAAGCTAAAAAGTGACCTTGGGGGAAAAAAAACTCAGTCTTGTCAAAGATCTAAAATTCACAGTTGAAACCCGTGCCTTTGTGTAAAAAGTTGTTTTTCTCTTCAAAAAGAAGCTGAGAACTTGTTTACTGATTTTATTATTAAAAGCTTTGCGTGAAAAATGCTATGCCAAAGAGCTCAACCTACATGAGCGTCCACCATTTTGAGAAACGAAAAAAGGAAAGAGAGACAGTCCATGTCAAGTCAAGAGGCCTCCCACCCATTTTTAGTAGACACGCTGCTCGCTCCCTCACTATCCATCCTTCGGTTCAAAAAGTCTTATACTGCCATCCGGTGGTCATAAAATATACTACACTTGAAACAAATTGTCCAACATTTCTTCTTAAAGTTGACAATAATGACTAATTATTGTCAAATTTCAAACTATATTATCATTTATCACAATAATTTCTGAGACAAGTAATCACCCAGCAAAATTTATCGTGACAGGCCTAGCTGTAGCTGCTTTGTACGACAGTGTCAGTGTCACACCAACGAAAAAATACAGGGTAATTATATATATATATATATATATATATATATATATATATTTTAATTAAAGTCAAAAAGTTGAAAATAGCTAAGAACTAATTTATTTCAAGATTAGAAGGGAATTCAAACAAATAGAAATTATTCATTAGACTACAGTTGTCATGTTTTAGCTGCTCCCTTTATAAATTCAGTTTTTGGATTTAAAACTAAAGAAGACCATTCTGACTATCTCTTTGTTTCAAAACAACAAATCTTTAGTTTTGTCGACACAATTGAGGTGGATAAATGTGACAAAATGAGCTCAAATTCAGACTGAACACAGATGCCAGTAAACCACAGTATCATCAGCATACAGAGGTATCGGGAACATTTTGATCCACATTAATATACATTTTGAAAACATTAGGGCCTTGAACACAGACTTGAGGCACACCATTGATAATAATAAAATAAGTCGAAAAGATGTCGGGAAGCTTCTGCCAGAAGAGGCCATGACGTACGATGTTTTATCCTTTTGACAAATCGATGCAGTTTCATGAAAATGATGAAGTTTAAAGGGAATGAGTTAAACTATTCAGTGGACGGGCTGTGTGGTTTTCTGACGCATGAGGAGAAACTCTGACGTCAGGAGTAGCGTTGAAACCGAAAACCACTTGATCGTGTCCCGCAGCACCACTTTGTTGTGGTTCTGATGTGAACAGGTTTCTGGATGGTGGCAGTTCCAGCGGGTCGGGTGCTGGAGGTGGGCGGTGTCAGCTAACCAGACCAAGGGGGTGTTCGGGCTGAAAACTGGTCCTGTGGCGGAGACAGGGTGCAAAGCCGAGCCGCCTGTGGTTCTGTGTCGCAGAGTGATGGGCCAGAGGTCCTCTGACCTTCCTGTCTTACCCACAGGGGAAGCACCCCTCCCCCACCACAAACTGCAGGAGACAGCGACAACACAAGCACAAAAAAAACCACACACACACACCAAAAAAAAAAAAAAAAAAGGAAGCAGATGTATTTTTTTCTACTTCCTGTCGTTGCATTTTCGTTGCTTCATTTTTTCTATTTCAAGTTTTCTACGAACCTTTAACGGTCGGGCCTCGCAGTTGCAACCCAAACTGAGGCAACAAATTGCCCTCATCGTGCATCACTCAACTTCTTCCTCCAAGTTTCTCATCTTCATCTTCCCTTTCACTCCTCACATCTTTGTTCATGCATCAAAAACCTAATTTACGACTTATAACCATTCAGTTTAGATTAGAGCAACAAAACTACTTATAGAAGTAAAAAAAAAAGCCTGTTGTCAAACACCAAACAAATAAAACAACTTTTTTTGTTTTTTTTTTTAACAGCTTTAACTTGTGCAATACTAAGTCAGCATTCACACCGACATCCTGTTTATAGTTTGTTGCAAACTATTTCCGGATACTTTATGCAACGTTTAGCTTCAACAGGAATTAACTGCTTTAATTTTTAATAAATGTGCCTATTTTTATACAATGTAAATTACCTCCCACCCCCACCCCCCGAAAAAACAACTTGTAAAATACTCACTTTTTTTAACTTCTTCATCCTTTTTAGCATTTAGTTGCAGTTTTGCTGCATTTGACTTTTAGTTACTGTTGGCTAATTTTAGCTTTTAGCTGACCGTCCATCCCTCCGTCTTTCTGGACTCAGGTCTTGGGGCAGCAGTTTGAGCAGGGAGGTCCAGACATCTCTCTCCACAGCCACCTCTTCCAGCTCTACTGAGAAGACTTCAAGGTGTTCCCAGCTGAGAGACGTAGTCGCTCCGGGGTGTCTTCCCCGCGGCCTCCTCCCAGTTGAACATACTGGGAAATCCTTCCTAGAGAGGCGTTCAGGGGGAATTTTAGCTTTGGGTTAGCTAATTTTAGATTGTAGTGTTTTGATTTTTGTCCTCGTGGTGATTTTTAGTTTCTGTTATTGTTTTTATCTGTAACGATTCATATAACGTTCAGTATTTAACAGCGTTAAGTCTTTGGTTTCACAGAAACAGTAATTTATCTCGTTAAGTGCCCTCCGAAGCCTCGTTGACACACCGAGCCGGTTCCACCTGGGTTCACCCAGGCCTCCCGAACATAAAAACCTCCATGAGCCTTGTTCGGCTCCAAAACGACTCGGGCTGTGTTTATCATGATCACCAGGAATTAGTCACACCCTCAGCTGTCATTCCACAAATACCCAGGAACTGTTTGATCACCACTATAAATACAGGCGCTGGTAATCAGTCTTCATGGCAGAATCTGTTGTTTTGTTGTGCTGTTCCTTTTAAAGTGAGTTCTTTTAGGTGGAGATGTGCGATGCTCATGAGCAGTCAGTGTCTTTCCTGCAGTGGATAGAATGCATGCTCGATATTAAACTGAGATCCAGAACTATAAATGTGGATCTGCTTGTTTCTTTTTATATTTTAGGGTTTAAACAGATGTTAGAAAATATTTCACTTAGGGCTGGATGATATGGCCAAAACTTTTATCACAATATATTAATTTCAATCGATAACGATATAATTCAATATCGATATAAGTAATATAAAAGCCTCAGAAAAACTGTACAAATAAATTAATGTGCACATTTTATTTGCATTTAGCCTTCAATTTTTTTTAAATCACTGTCAATTAAACATAAAACTCTCAACTTTGTCAATATTAATAGTTTTAACTTTAAACAACATAACTTAACGTTTGCTGCATGTGTTTCTCTTTTGATACAGCTGGGGGTGTTGTTTCAGGGACACGTTGGCCCAAACTTTATTGTGCTTCATCTTCTGACATCATATTCTATCAAGTGGAACAAATTCGATGTGTTCCCGCCGCTAGTTGGAACGACTCTCCGTCACTGAAACCTGCAGTTTATCGGATCTTAGAAAGCCGAATCACCTCCACACCGCCGAATTAGTCTTTTCTCTTATCAGTGATGTCATCTGCCTTCTCTTCACTTGTGAAACCTTGTTCAGTCACATTATGACGGTTGTGGGCACTCGTTTTGAATAAAAAAACTTAACACGTGTAGTAGATTAGCCTAGCCTGCGACCGCTAACGCCTTCTGGACTCGAGCTCTGCGTAACATCTACGTCACCACGCACTTGCGTAGTTGCGTCGCAGCTTTTTCTGTCCGGGTTGAAACTGAAGCAGCCGCTTCAACCCAAACAGAAAAAGAAATGTCAGTGGAACGCTGTAATCCTATCGAATGTGCTTAAAACTCATATCATCGTTACTAAGTATATCGCGATATATATATCGATATCAAATTATTGTCCAGCCCTAATTTCACTCAACTACAGTATAGACCAAAAATTTAAAGCAGATGCAAAAATTGCATGTTAACATTCTCTTAAAGGCTAATCACTGTGGTAGATTACGATGGTTATATGTTTTGTTCACATTCAGGCCCCTATTACATACTGATGATGTCATGCCACGGGCATGAGTATGTTGGAGTCTAATGTGACCTCTGTAATAAAATATTCAGATAAACCTAAGTCTGTTTTTAAAACATCACTACTGAACAGCTGTTCTCGCATCATTGGCGGCTCAGAGGATTTTCTCTTTTCGTGCGGTGCAACATATTTCAGCGCTGTCTGACTGAACCGACCGATTGTTGCGTGACGCTCTCTGCTGCATCAGAGACGAGTGGAGGGTGACGCTTGCTGAGGCTGTCGTTTCCAGCCCTTTCTTTGGTCGCTCTTTGCTCCTCGTTCCTCACCTCCTCTACCTTCTGACCTTCTGAAGTTTAGGCGCCCGGCTGACAGAGTGCAAGCACTGGTGCTGATGCTGCACAGCTTGATGCTCCTCTTGTAGACATCTTTAAAACTGGCCGTCTAGCAGCTTGAGAGCCTTTGGCTGCCTTGATGTAAATGAGATCCTCGGGACTTGAACTTGCGCTCTCTCTTCTGACGTGGCCCGGCCGTCGTGGGCGTCTTCCTCTGAGAAAGACTAACACTCTGTCCTGGTCGACGCGTTCCTGCCACTGGATGTGCAGTAGGCGCCTGAGGCACCTCAGATGGAAGCTGTTGAGTTTACGCTCATGTTCTGCGTAGGCGGGGTCCACGCTTCGAAGCCGCAGAGCACTTCTCCGTGAGACCACGCAGCGAGCTGGAGACGGTGGACCCGAGGCACGTGAAGCTCGCTGCAGCTTCCAGGCTCGTCCCGTCTGTGGTGACGTTTGGAGGAGCGTCGGCGCATCCGAACTCACGCAGACGTCAGAAGGTGACCGACGAGGCGCTGCAGGGCGTCTTCAGTTTGTGACGTCAACACAGCATTGTCGGCGAAGCAGATGTTTAAAACCAGGGTTATCCTGCTTCCTAAACTAAGCCCCGCCTACCTAAAGATGTGGTGGGCGGGTCCAGTTATCATACTTGTTACTTCCTGATTTATCCTCCAGTGCATTGCTGTATATATTAACATTCAAACTGTATGAATCCTCAGCAGGTAACAAATCTTTGTACAAACTTTTTTTTTGGTTTACACCCCACACCAAAAAGTGAAATACTTTATTAAAAATAAAAGTGCTAAAATACTTTAATTTGTTGTTTTAAACAACATACAATAGTTGAAATGGTTCCCATTTTTCACGAGTTGTTACCTCGACTCCTTGATGAGTATTTTACAGACGTAGATCACTCTGCTTGATATCTACTGCAGGTACGACACTGACTACTCATGGCTGACCAACTAAATATGTCGACGTTTGATAAGTCCTGGTCCGTCTTATTTTGCACAGTCTTGATTGTATCCTCTGGATTACTGAGTCCCTCACGGCTGCACGAGGTGAAAGTGCTGAGGCATGACTGAAGAGGGGGCGGGGCTTGTAACCGTTAAGGGCTCTGCGTGCTCCATCCGATGTAGAGAAATCAGCTCTCAATCATTTTGGTCTCAGATTTTAGATTTGTGGCCAAATGGTGGATGCATCGACGGGAGTGCTGTCGTGTCGTATACTATGGTGGGACGGGTTTCCCAGGAGCTCTGCGTCTGTGTCTCATGGACTATGAAACCGAACGTCCTGCACCCACGTGGCCACGAGTCGACGGTTCAGCTCGGCATGGAGCACGCCGGACCCCTAACGCTGCTCCGTTAGCACTTTCTTCTAGCTGATCTGTCGGATCACATTAGGGCCGAGTTCGCTGCCGAGGTCACCTCAGGCGACTTCCTGTGTCATCAAGAGAGACTGTGTGTGTGTGTGTGTGTGTGTGTGTGTGTGTGTTTAGCATTTTTAGGAAGTGGCCACACACATGCAGCTGACATGAAGAGGTCTTCATTTGCCTCAGCTCTGTATTTATATTTCAGGACCTCTGGCAGTGTGTGTGTGTGTGTGTGTGTGTGTGTGTGTGTGTGTGTGTGTGTGTGTGTGTGTGTGTGTGTGCGCGCGCACGTTTCACTTCTGGATTCTCTGCATCAGAACTCTTCACATTAAAAACAACAGATCTCACCGAGTCCAAACTGGTTCCAACCCCTGACCCAGCAGCTTGTAGAACCTGCAGCAGCAGAACTCTCGCTGGTTTCCTGGACTTCGGTTCTGTTGTAGATCAGCTGCTGTGTTTGGGATCATGGTCCTGTTGGGCCCAGTTTGGTCCCAGCTTCAGCTGTTGGACTCCAGAACGTTGGTCTCCAGAGGAGTTCTGGTCCACTCAGTGATTGACAGGAGCCCAAACCATCGGCCCTCCGCCACCGTGCTGACAGCTGTGAGGAGCTGTTTGCTGCAGTGCATTCTGAGTCAACAGCTGTCCTCTGGTCTGGTTCTGGTCCAGAAGTCTTGTGGTTCCTTGAGATGAAACTTTCCGAGCTGCCATGTTGTTTTAAGAGAGAAGAGGTCATGACCTTTGACCTTCAGACTGAGTCCTGCAGAGTCTGAGGTTGAGCTCATTTTTCTGACTGTGGGGCAGGAAATATGATCGAAAGTTAAATTATGAGAGTTTGTAGTTAAAAGTCCCGTCTCAGTCCGGATGGGGTGAGGGGTCAGCTGTGATGCATTCATGGCACCTGGGAAAACCAGACGCCAAGAAAAACCTACTAAAGTCTTTCTTCAGCATTTGCATTAAACTAATGTTTTTACACCTCTGTGCTCCTAAACAGCTAAAACTGTTGGAGCTGAACCTCTGAGGTCCGGTGGGAGCGAGTTTTTCCCATGACCGTAACGTTTAAAAGGATGAGGCTAAAAACTGACGAGCTGGATTTTAAAGTATCCTGTCACTCCCGATCCAAACCTCAGTCTGTAAAAACGACTCCGAGCTGCTTTTAGCTGATAAATCACGACCGCCTGTGTCTCCACAAACCAGCCTGTAAGTGCTTGTCTTATCAAAATCAGCCGAAGCCCGCAGAACAGCAGCCGAAGGGCTCAAGTTGTGGGATTCAAGCTGAGGAGGAGCACTCGACAGCTGCTTGTTGGAACAACAGGAGCGGCTGCGCCCTGCGGGTCGTGTTACCCCGCCGGGCTTTTAATAGACCCGCTCCGCTGCGGAGGACAGATTAGCCCGAGGTCCGGTAGCCCGGGTCGGGTTTCCGACGTGAGAACGTTTGTTGACAGGAGAATATCTTTGTGTTTAGTTTTCAGTGTTTTTAATAAAAATTGACTAAAGTCCCCGTCAGCCGTCACAGATCGGGTCACGCTCCGGCTCCTCGCCACATGGCGGCCGACTGAGCAGCTTCTGGAAAAATATTTGTGAATGTATTTTATATTTCAGTCTGGCCGTGGCGGCGGGGGTCGTGAAGGAGAATTATTGCTCTTGGCAGTTTGAAGATGGAAAACCAAACGGTGGTTTTTGGTTTTTATTGGAGGATTAAATATATTTTAATGAGCTGCTCCTCCAAACATGAACTCTGCATATTTCTGTCCTCCGCAGCTCTGGTCTCACTTCTTTAGACTGTACAGTAAAGCTAATGATGCTGAACATGTAGCTGAAAGCTGCTGAAGAAGCTGAAACTGAGCTGTTACAGCTAAAAGTAACAGAACAACGCTGGTTTATAGAAGCAGAAGGCTACCTAGAAAAGAGTTGCTAAAAGCTACGTAGAAAGAGGCCAGCTAAAAGCTGAATGTTGCAAAAGATTGGCTAAAAGCTACAAAGATGTTGCTAGAAGCTTACAATAGTAAAAGTTTAGCTTGAAGCTATATGTAGCAACAGACTAGCTAGAATCCTAAAGTGGCAACTAGATAGCTGATAATGCTTCAAAGGGTTGGCTAAAAGTTAACAAGTAGCTAAAAGCTGAAAGTAGTACAAGGCTAGCTAGAAGATTAAAATAATAAACTGTTAACTTGATGCTAAATGCATCAGCAGACTAGCTAAACGCTTAATGTGGCAACAGTATAGCTAGAAGCTAAATGCAGCAAAAGGCACTCAAAAGCTAAAAAATACTAGCTAAAAGCTGAAAGTGGTAAAAGCCTATCTTGAAGCTTAAAATAATAAAACGTTAGCTAGAAGGTAAATGTGCAACAGGCTATCTAAAAAAATATTTTAAAAGGCTAGGTGGCAATAGGCTAGCTAATGCAGAAAAGTGTTGTCTGGCTTGTTAGAAGCTAAATGTTACAAAAGGGTGGCTAAAAGCTAAACATAACAAGCTAGTAAAAAAAACTCAAAAGAGTAAAACTAGAAGCTTAAAAGTATTAAAAAGTTAACTCGAAGTTACATGTAGGATGATGCTTGCTAAATGTAAAAAAGGTAACAAATCTAAAAGAATAAAAAAGATTCATAAACTAATTAGAAGCTTAAAATGGTAAAATGTTAGCTAAATCATGCAACAGGCTAGCTAAAAGTATCAACAGGCTAGCTAAAACTATTAACAGGCAAGCTAAAGTTAAAAGTATCACCAGGTTAGCAAAATTATAAACAGGTAAGCTAAAAGCTAAATGTATAGACTAGCTAAATGCTAAAAGTGTCAGCAGGCTAGCTAAAAGCTAATGTATAACCAGACTAGCTAAGAGCATCAACATACTAGCTAAAAGTTAAATGTATCAGCAGGCTAGCTAAATGCTAAAAACATCAATAGGCTAGCCAAATGCTAAAAGTATCAACAAGCTAGCTAAATGCTAGAAGTATCAACAGGCTTGCTAAATGCTAGAAGTATCAACAGGCTAGCCAAATGCTAACATATCAACAGGCTAGCCAAAAGTTAAAAGTATCAACAGGTTAGCTAAATGCAAAAATTATCAACAGGCTAGCGAATTGCTAAAAGTATCAACAGGCTAGCTAAATGCTAAAAGTATCAACAAGCTAAAAGTATTAACAGGCTAGTTAAAAGATAAAAGTATCAACAGGCTAGCTAAAAGATAAAAGTATCAACAGACTAGCTAAAAGCTAAAAGTATCACCCGGCTAGCTAAAAGCTAAAATTTCAACAGGCTAGCTAAAAGCGAAAAGTATCAACAGGCTAACTAAAAGCTAAAAGTATCACCAGACTGGCTAAAAGCTGAATGCTAAAATGATCAACAAGCCAAAAGTTAAAAGTATCAACAGGCTAGCTAAAAGCTAAAAGTATCAACAGGCTAGCTAAATGCTAAAAGTATCAACAAGGTAAATGCTAAAGGTATCAAGAGGCTAGTTTTTTTAAGCCTAAATTATCAGGATAGTAACATTTCTGAATGTTTAAAAAAAAAAACCAAAGGTGTTTTAATAAAAGCAGAACACGAGCTGTAGATTTGGTGGTGACGCTGACGATGTAACGTTGTAGCTTTCACTGCTTCTTGAAACGGAACCGTCCCGTTTCTCTGACCTTTCATGAATACCAGAACCTAATGCCTTCTGACGAGACCTGGTTCCTCTGCATACATTGATGTCCTCAGCTGAGGGGACAAAGGAAGACGCTCCGAGTCTCTCTGTCCACCTGGACGGACCGTCATGCATGTCAAATAGCTCCACCGTCAACCATCTGCTGCTTCGTCCTGAAGGACGCGATGTTCTGGCTGCAGCAGCACGGACCCGCTCCGAGGTTCTAAGTCTTTTATGTGCAAACCTCAGACGATGGGGTCAAAGGTCAGCTGAACCACAGCTTTTGACCGTAGCAGCTTCACTGAAACTGTTGGTGTGAACGGGTCTGAGTGGGACTCCAAACCAGCTGTTCTGAAAACCAGCTGTTCTGAGTGTGGGCGGAGTCAAAACCTTCTCCGACCGGAATAGTTTTTGCCCCGTGGAGCAGCTGCTGTTCATCTCCTCCGACCACAGACAGCTGAACGTCCGTCAGAGGAACACCGGCACTGGTCGGCCCTCTGGTTCTGGTCGGCCCTCCTGAAGCTTCCAGTAGCACAAACCCCAGATCTTTATGGGGAAGAGGATGATTAAAGCTGTAAAACTCCCACTGAGGCTCTTTTAGTGCTCTGCTTTCAAACGGCTCACTAATTTGCTCCATAATCGTCCGTGTTGTTTCTGAAGACGTTGAGGTTTCCTTTAAAACGTGCTGAAGTTGTAAACAGAAGAACTGTGACCAACTTCAGCACTGAGGCCTCTCTGATGAAGCTCAGAGACAGAACTCCTGCCAGACTGCACTCGTGTTGCTCCGTCTGCAGAACTTCAGGGACTAAACAAGTATTTGTGCAGTTATCATTACCGTAATTATATATAATGTTGTTATCTAATCAGACTCCCGGTCAGGTGCAGCAGTTTAAAATTAAATTAAAGTGAAATTCCGTCCTTCGTGCAGAATCAGCGCAGTAGCCGACACCTGACAGACCGTACTCAGGGCGTCGAACCGAGGGATTTGTCCGGTCTTTACCTCGAAGCTGATTGTTTTCTCGCCCTCTAAACTGTTTGTAGAAAACAGGACGGTGACGCAGGCGGGCGGTTTTCTCTCGCGTTTCTGAGCCGCGAGCGTGAAAAGCAGCTGGCGTCGTTGGCAGGCAGCTCGGCCTTCGGCGCTTCACCCACGCACTCGCCATCGTGCTTTAAACACGAGTCCATCAGCTGTTTCGCGCTCACGCACACACAGCGCGTCTGACGAGGGCCCGCTCAGACCCAGCAGCTGCAGAAACGCTCTGCAGGCGTGTTCTGGGTGACACGGCCAGCCGCTGTATGACCCACGCTCTGGACTTCTCAGAGGATCGGACTGCTCAGAACCAAGAGGCTGAAGTGGAAGATAAATATCTGGACATGAACTGACCTCACTCGGACGTGTGCACCGGCTCCTTTATTCTTTAACCTTTTCTTCTCGGGTTGGTCAGTTGAAAAGTTGTTCTTATTTAGACGAGACCTGAACAAGAGGCAACAATTACATTAAAAACACTAAATGCATAAAAACTTTAAAGATTACACTCATACAAGCTTTAAATACAGCAAGCTGCACGCGGTGACCCCCGTCGCTGAGGGATTAGAAGAATAAATGTAGTTTAGAGATGAGTGTTTGTCTGGACTGGAACTGAACAGAGAATGAAGTAAACCTAAATGTTTCTAATGCAAGATGTTCAAGTGGATAGAGCTGCTGACAGGACCACGCTACTGACATCACCATGCTGCTAACGGAATATGCTGCTAACAGGATCATGCTACTAACAGGACCATGCTGCTGACAACATCATGCTGCTTAGGGGCTATGCTGCTAATAGGACAATGCTGCTAGCAGTACCATGCCACTGACAGCACTATGCTGCTAACAGGATATGCTGCTAATAGCACCATGCTGCTAACAGGACGTCTTTGCTGACAGGACCATGCGACTAACAGGACCACACTGCTAACAGAACCATGTTGCTAACAAGACTACTCTAACAAGACCATGCTACTGAAAGCACTATGCTGCTAATAGCACCATGCTGCTAACAGGACCACTCTGCTAACAGGACTACACTGCAAACAGCACTATGCTGCTAAAAGGATATGCTGCTAATAGCACCATGCTGCTAACAGGACCATGCTACCAACAGGACCTCTTTGCTGACAGGACCATGCTACTAACAGGACCACTCTGCTAACAGGACCACACTGCTAACAGAACCATGTTGCTAACAAGACCACTCTGCTAACAGGACCATGCTACTGAAAGCACTATGCTGCTAACGGGCTATGCTGCTAACGGGCTATGCTGCTAATAGCACCATGCTGCTAACAGGACCACTCTGCTAACAGGACCATGCTACTGACAGCACTATGCTGCTAATGGGATATGCTGCTAACAGCACTATGCTGCTAACAGGACCATGCTGATAACAGGACCACTCTGCTAACAGGACCACACTGCTGATAGCACCACGTTGCTAACAGCATTATGCTGCTATCAGGACCATGCTACTGACAGTAGCAGTGTTTTTAACACTGTTCTTTTTATTATTGTACTGTATATTGTTTTCTGTCTAAAACAGGTCTCTCTTGTAAATGAGTCCTCATGACTCAGTGAGACTAACCTGTATAAATAAAGGTTGAATAAATAAAAATGAAAACGTCTGATTCAAACATTGTTCCAGATTTCTGCAGTAAAGCCTGCAGCTTTTCTCCATCTGACTCGGTCACTTAAGCTTTGGGTAAAAATGTTTTGCAAACACGTTTTCCTCCTCAAGTTGAGCTGCATTGAGCTCGCGGGGCCGAGATCAGGTGACAAAACTGTAGCTAAAAGCAAGAAACGGCTAAATGGCAGCTAAAAGCTAAAATTAGCATAAGAAGACAAATGTTCTGAGATTAATTTTGATGAATGTTTAGGACTGATGATATCTCAGTGTATTTCTGTAAAGTTTGTTTTAAATATTTATAAACGTCTAAAAGGTACAAAGTTGCAGGTGGTGGGTCCACAGAGAGACAGACCCATGCAACTGATTCTGGCTGAGCCCGACCGGACCCACAGGAGAAGCCCAGTCACCAGGCCTGGCTCCTAACCCATGTCCAGTCAAGGGACACCAAGCTGTCTTCTGTCCATAAGAGTATTTATTGAAACTCTTTGTCTGGGCCATCACAAAGGACCAATCTGTTCTGGGAGACGCTACCAGGAGCAACTGTCCCAATAGCTGGTCTCCTAGGATCATTCAGGTGCACGGAGTCCTCCGTTGCGATAAGGGAGGAGCCTCAAGTGGAGGAGTTCAGGTGTCTCAGGGTTTTGTTCTCAGTGAGGGAAGAATGACGAGTGCGGTCTACAGATGGATCAGTGCTGCTTCTGCAGTGCTGTGGACTCTGTGCTGGTCTGTTGTGGTGAAGAGGGAGCTGAGCTGTAAGGCAAAGCTCTTTGTTTAACAGTTGGTCTACTTTCCTACCCTCACCTGGGGTAAGGGTGTCCCCTGGGTGCCTCCATAGGGAGGTGTTCTGGACATGTCAGACTGGGAGGAGACCCCTGGAAAGACCCAGGACACCCTGGAGAGACTGTGCCTCTCAGCTGACCTGGGAACACCTTGGAGTCGTCCTAGAAGAGCTGGAGGAGGTGGCTGTGGAGAGAGAGGTCTAGACCTTCCTGCTCCTGCTGCTCACCCTGAGTCCTGAGTCCAGAACAAGTTGACGGACTGACGGACGGATGGACAAAATCACATCATGGTCCAGAACAAGTTGACGGACTGACG
>JARVGS010000548.1:8131651-8143600 GCA_031762315.1 Hypsolebias antenori | reverse complement strand
CAGCATGGTATTGTTAGCAGCATGGTATTGTTAGCAGCATGGTATTGTTAGCAGCATGGTATTGTTAGCAGCATGGTCCTGTTAGCAGCATAGTATTGTTAGCAACATGGTCCTGCTAGCAGTTACTGAAATCAAATGATGCATTCCGTTCAGTGACATTTTATTATTTTTATTTAGATTTGTGCTGTTGATTTATATTTTAGTCCAGCAGGTGACTTTCCACTTTAAGGGAGGCTGTCAAAACTGATGCAAGGTGGCTGCACGTTTGACTGGACGTTGCTCTCGAAGCAGGACTCCCCTTCGTCTGATAAAACTGTTTTAGTTCGGTTTTAAAGGGGAAAAAAACAACATGCGCTGTGCACGAGTAAACAATTGGTACAAAACAGCCGAGCCACGTGCATGCAAGCTCCAGGACCATCTCCTGGTTGCATGAGGGCCAGACTGCAGCCGCTCCACTCTCAACCATTTCAGTAAAAGAAAAAAAAAAAAAAAAGCAAAACTGGTGTTGTGCACGAGTCAAGCTTTAGAAAACGAATGAATTACAAGAAAATAAAATGTATATGATTAAAAACAAGGCATCAGTGCCAGCTTCCAGACCTGTAGGGGGCTGGAGAGTCTCAAAACTCCAGACTGGATATTTTTAAACACGTCAAAAAATCTGTTTGGACAAACCACGGTTGTAAATTGCCTTTTTTTAATGTCCATCAAATACATATGATAAATATTGTGATGTAACCATGTGGCTTGACCACTACAGGGACATGTTACCATAACGATATGTGGCTGAAGACATCTTCAGGTGAAAAACGGTGGTTCAGATTTTTATGCATTTTTTTAGGGACTGACATCGAGTCCAAACAGAAGATCAGCCGAGGAGAGACGAGCTGTGTGTTTCATCAGAATATAAACTGATATGTTTTAATCCACCAAAAGTCTGATTCAGTGATTGTCTCACCAGGGGATTCTGGGTTCAGGCTTCGCCCTGAAGGTCCAGGAGCAGCACAGACAGAAGCACTTTGAGAAGAGGAGGAACCCAGCCGCCTACCTTATCCAGGTAAACCTCATGGTTCTGGTGCTGAAGCTTCTCTTCCTGACAGATACACGCTGCATTTAAGCTGCAGCTGGAGAACAGACATTTTCTAGATTAGATACTTTTTCATTTTGTGACGGCCGAGCTAAATACATCTCTCACCTTGTCGTCTTTTCAAGCCTGGAAGGGCCGGCAGAGGGACGGCCCCGGGCCAGATACATGATTTATCCTAAACACTCCAGACGCTGATCAATCTCAAATTAATGAACGTAAATGCTAAAAAAGCTAAATATGTAGTTTAGCATTGCTGGTAGGTGTTGGGCAGTTTTTTGAAGCTTGTTGGATTTTTAATCAACAAATCATTGTGCACGACCTAGAAGAGATTAGCAAGCCGTGGACATCAAGACATGAAAGTCGTCCGCTCCGTGCGCTTCAGCATGGCTCGCTGGTTAACATGCTGCTGGTCACGTAGCCAGACAGTGTTTATCAACTGATCTGGAGTCAGGTCTCAGGCTCGACTTCTCTAAAAGAGTCCAGCTACCCTGAAGAGAAAACTCATTTGAACTGCCTGTGTCCAAAGTCTCGCTCTTTTGAGCACTGCTCAGAGTTCCTGACCAGAGGTGAGGGTAGGAACGTAGACCGACCGGTAAACGGAGAGCTCTTCTTTCAGCTCAGCTGCCTCTTCACCACAACGGACCGGCTCAGAGTTCACAATACCGCAGAAGCTGCACCGATCAGTCTCCCGCTCCGTTCGTCCCTCTCTCGTGAACAAACGGAGATACTTGAAGTCCTCCGCTTGAGGCAGAACCTCCCTCAGAGGAAAGTCCAGCTGATCCTGATCCCAGCGGCTCCGGTGAGAGCCGAAGATCACGACACCAACTGGACCCGGACTCCTCCACACACGTAGTCGCACCAAAACGTTCTGCCCATAAAAGTTATGAAGATCTTTTAAATTATTATAAAATAATTTCTCCATTGAACAGATGTTCTCACCACAACGTCCACTCGGACCTCCACCCCTAACTGTTAGCTACATTAGCTAACGAGCGTCAGCGTAAAGAGCCCTGGATCAAAGGGACAAAAATAAAGTGAACAATAAAAGTTTAAAATTATTTTTATTCTGCAGTTTCTTTTTTTTTTTAAACTCATCTCCATTAATTTGAACAAAAAAGCAGAAATGTAGCTTCCTCTTCCCGTCCCCCCCTCCTCATCCTCACTCTGCTGCCAACATTTTAATCAAATTGTTTTTAGTTCACTTCAGTTCGTCATGTTTGTCCACATGCTTCCTCCTCCTCCTCTTCATCGTGTCGCACCAGGCTGCGTGGCGTTATCGCTCCACCGACAGGCTCGACCTGGACGCCACGTGGCGCCCCTATGAGCTCCTCCTGCCGCCGCCCAGGCATGTATCCATGCCGGCCCTCGACGCGTGACACAGTGTTTGTACTAATCAGCTGTTCTGTCCGGTCTTTGTTCTTTCTGATGGTCTGTTTGTTTACGGGCTCTTCTGTTTGTGTTCTGCATGCAGTGTGTCTGGCGTAGTTACGCGGCTGATGAGAACTCTGTTTCCGTTGCTACCTGGAAGCCTCACTTGAAGGCGTTGCACACCTGCAGCCCTACGAAGTAGGTACCAACCCCTGGCAGCGGGACTCTGTGCTGCGCTCCTCCTCTTCACCTCCTCTCGTTTCTCTGAATAAATCTGTTGAATATTGTTTGTAGATTCAGAGGAACGGCTCGATCCAGGCTCGGCTGGGCTGATCCTGTTGTTGTTTTTGTTTTTATCTCAGCTGATTCTAGTCGTTTACTTGTTTTGGCTTATTTATTTGTTTGTTTAGAGATAATTTCAATCTGCTAATGGTGCATTTTTAAAACTTGCAACACCTCAGATTTACTAAAGAAAGCAACTTTACGGGATGAGTACAATCCAGATATTTAATGCAACACCTGAAACTGAGCCTAAAACAAAACGTTTGTGTGCAGTTTTACAGTTTTTAACTTACTGAGAGTTAAAACGATCCAAGCTCCGCCTCTTCCTGCTTCTTTAGTCTGCATGTGGTGATAATCTGCTTGTGTTTTATTAAATTTTAATGTGAGATGCACGTTTCTGATGTTGCCTCTAAATATCTGCACTTTCTGGCACAGCTCCTTTTAAAATCAATCTGTGTGTTTTGCTGCTTTTCATAAGAGTCTTGGTGTTTTTGCAGGTTTCAGCTCGATAATAAACTCCTGCTCAGCGAGCCTGTGTGGGTCACGCTGACTTTTGATTTGCTCAGTTTTCTTAAAAGGTTTCAGGAGGTTTAGCCATTAGAGAAAAACGAAATATAATTTGTCAGTTATTAAACAAAACTGAATATTTTTTGTTTCATCAGGTTTTTGAAGAACAGATCGCCACAGGAAAAACAATCAGCTCTAAATGTTGTCACTTAAAAACAAGAAGCTCCTCTTGATGAATGTTGATGGTTCAGATGTGGATTTAATCTTAAAAGGCTTCATGTTCAAACCACAGCACTGAACCCAGATTTAATCTAACATGTAGTTTTAGTTCTTAAACATATTCTGTATGAGTTTAGGTTTAGTTCCTGACCTAACCTGTGGTACTTTAGGTTTGGTTCCTAGACCTAACCCATGGTACTTTAGGTTTGGTTCCTAGACCTAACCTGTGGTACTTTAGGTTTGGTTCCTAGACCTAACCTGTAGTACTTTAGGTTTAGTTCCTAGACCTAACCTGTGGTACTTTAAGGTTTGGGTCCTAGACCTAACGTGTGGTACTTTAAGGTTTGGTTCCTTGGTACTTTAGGTTTGGTTCCTGATCTAACCTGTGGTACTTTAAGGTTTGGTTCCTTGGTACTTTAGGTTTGGTTCCTAGACCTAACCTGTGTTACTTTAAGGTTTAGTTCCTGACCTAACCCTAACATTTAGTTTTTGATAATATTTGATGTTGATATGATCCTAAAAACCAAAATAAGAACAAAAACAGAAAATACAACAAGCCTGTTGAATTTTTTTCATAAAGACATATTTTCTTTAATTATCACAGACTTTGTTCTGAATAACATATTTTTTTTAATCCAGTCAGTTGTTTTTATTCAGTATGAAAATTAATATAAGTTAAATTTATTTCACATTTCTGATTTATATCCATGTATTTTCAACAAGTTTAGCTTTAATGTGAAGTTCACGCGTAACTAAGAGCTAAAACATGCAAAAACACCAGAATAGTTTATTTTTTAGCTGTTAGTGATTAAATCAGTAAAATTTAAACTTTTTAAATGTTTTTTTTTTCCTTCTTCCAGGAGAGAGCAGGGAGAGTCGAGCACCAGGTTTGTGACCGTTTCACTGAACATTTAAAGTTTTTGATTTGTGGACGGTGAAGGCGACGAACCAAAGACGAAACATTTTGTTGTTTTTTTGTTGTTTTGTGCTGACGATGAGATCTGTTGTTGGTTATTTAACTCCAGTTTAGAGAATTTTTTGCTTTTTATCTGAATCCAGTCAGAAGGAAAACTTGCTTCTCAGCTATTTGGTTAAACGAGAGTGTTTGGATTGAGCTTTGGATGAATCAACGATGCTGTGCGTCAGAAATCAGAAAGTGAAACTTTCTGCACCTACAGAAATCTGCAGATTGACGTCGAACAGTCTTTTAGGAGCTGTTTGAACTTGAGCACATTAAATATTAAAAACAACCTGAAAGTAAAAATCTAAAACTTCTGTTGGAGAAATCTAAATTCGTAATATCAGGAGGTCTTACGATCTTCACGGTGGAATCAGTAAAAGTTCTAATAGTTCAGCTGATCGCAGCTGTTTTTGTGTGTAAATTTAAAACGTTAGTAAATTAAAAAAGTTAGTTTCAGCAGAAGCAGATGAAATGACTGCATGAACATCTGGATCTGAGGTTGGTTTGAAAACGAGCGTCGTCAATTTAAGACGGACGTCGCCACTAATCGGCTTCAGCAAAGACTAAACCAACTGAAACGCAGTTATTTCACAAATGCTGAGCTAAATCTGGGTGGTAGTTGCTGAGTCATCCTCAACACACTGGGCTGCAAGGCGGTGATTCCTTCAGCTACTTCTGTCTTCAGTGTTTCCCCTGGATAACGTGCGATGGTGGAGCGCTCATCTCTCATGTAAACCAGTCCCAGAGGCTCAGTGGGATTAACCTGTATAAATACAAGTTGAATGAATGAATAATACATGGCCCTGATGGCATCTGTCTATCATCTGGTTCTGGACTTGGGTATCGGGGCAGCTTCTTAAGCAGGGAGGTCCAGACCTCTTGCTCCACAGCCACCTCTTCCAGCTCTTTTGGGAGGACTCCAAGGTGTTCCCAGACCAGTTGAGAGACGTGGTCTCTCCAGGGTGTCCTGGTTTTTTCCTGGGGTCTACACCCAGTTGGACATGTCCAGAACACCTCCATAGGGAGGGTCCATCTTTATCAGATGTCCGAATCACCTTAGATGTGAGGGAGCAGCAACTCTACTCCGAGTCTCTCCTGGAGAACTGAACCCATTCTCTGAGGGAGAGTTCAGCTATCCTGCACAGAAAACTCATTTGGACCACCTGGATCCAAGATCTGGTTCTTTTAGTCTCTACTCAGAGTTTCTGACCACGAGTGAGGGTAGTAATATAGACCGAGCAGTAAACAGAGCTTCTCCTAGCTGCTCAGCACCTTCTTCACCCCAATGGACTGGCTCAGAGACCACAGAACTGCAGAAGCTGCACCAATCCATCTGTAGATCTCAAGCTCCATTTGTCCCCATCTCATAACAAAACCCTGAGATACTTGAAGTCCTCCACTGAAGACAGAATCTCACCCTCATCTCTCAGTTTTATAAAATGTTGTAAAACTTTATTCAGTATTAAAGTGAAATTGAGCCCAAAAACAAACGATATTCCAGATGTTTTTTCAGGTTGTCCGGTCTCTTCCAGCTGCTTTTCCAAACCAATTCGATCGAGTGATTTAAACCGTTTGAAAAACGGACACTTCTGCAGAAATCAACCGTATAGACGTGCATTTATTTGCAGTTGAAGGTAAAAACGTTTGTTCTGCGGTCTGGGTGAGAAAAATGCTTTTAGAGCTGCGATAATTGTTCTACCAGAGACGAGACGACCTCATCAGGAGGAGCTGAAGGCGATGGGTGATAATGTGTCGCTCCGCTAAAAGCCACTTTAACTCTGTGACTCATTGTTTGAGCCGTTTGTTCAACGCTTCGTCTCTAAAATGCATAAAAACACACGCGCACGCGCTGCGACACGGAAATGCAGCTCTCAAACGCATTAGGACGTGTTTTACCGACCCTCTCCTCGGGGTTCTGTTGTTGTGCGGGTTACTTTGTTTGTTTGTGTCTTCCTGAAACGTGCTGGTATTAATGATGCATTTCCAGGATGAGCACGAGGAGCTGCTACGGGGGGCGGTGCGATGCGGCGGGTTGTGTTTGGGGCATGAAACTCCGAGCCGAGCGAAGCAGGAAGCTGCTCGGTGGAAAACTTTACGAGATCAATGGATTCAAAGAGTTTGTTTACAGTGGAGGTTGGGTTTATTCCACACAATGAACAGGTCTACATCAGACCGGCTCAAACGAACCCTGATAACTCCACCCATGTTTAGTCCGAGTGTCTCCTGGAGCCAGAGCTCTGTCTGATATCTGTCAGCTCCTCTTCTTCATTTAAACTGAGTTCCTGGTTTTGGTCCGACTTTTAATCAGAGTCCACAAACGTTCAAGCAGGTGGACGTCTGTCTTTGGAAAGGCCATCCCAGAAACTTAACGGTCCATCAGAGACCAGTTCTGATGTGGGTTTGGGACCATGGTCCTAGTTGTTGATCTGAGGTGATGTTGAATAATTTGAGTTAATCCTCCTCCTTCAACCCCTTCAGTTCCACAGCATGATGCTGTCATCGCCGTGCCTGACGTGGTTCAGTGTTCTCAGGTCTGAAAGTCTCACGCTGACTCCTCCAAATGTCCTTCTTGTCTTCGTGTCTGAACATTTCAGTTTGTGTTTCACCTGACTGTCAAACTTTTCCACAGAAGACATTTGTCTCATCCCATCCATGTGGACAGCTGCAGGTTTTAGTACAGCTTGAAGGTTTTGAGGCTTCTTTTTGGTCCTCTCAGTCCATGGTGATGTGAAACTGTCTTCACTGCGGACAGGGACATGCGTGGACAGGGACACTGCTGGATAGTGATACTGGTGGACAGGGACACTGGTAGACAGGAACACTGGTGGATAGTGACACTGGTGGCTAGGGACACTGGTGGACAAAGCTGGTGGCTATGGACATTGGTGGACAGGGACACATCTGGATAGTGACACTGGTGGCAAGGGACATTGGTGGACAAGGGACACTGATGGACAAGGGACACTGCTGGATAGTGATATTGGTGGACAAGAGACACTGCTGGATAATGTCCCTGGTGGACAGGGACACTGGTGGCTAGGGACATTGGTGGATAGGAACACTGGTGGGTAGGGACACTGCTGGATAGTGACACTGGTGGTGGACAGGGACACTGGTGGACAGAGCTGGCGGCTAGGGACATTGTTGGACAGGGACAGCTGGATAGTGACACTTGAGGCTAGGGAATTTGGTGGACAGGGACACAGGTGGACAGGGACATTGGTGGAACACTGGTGGATAGGGACACTGGTGGACAGGGACACTGGTGGTCCAGTAGTTTCTGGTCCATGCCAGACTTGTTCCTTGGTGGTTCCTGGGTCAGTCCTGAACATCTGAACCAGTTTCCTCCCATCTAAGAGGGACACATGAGTGTTGTTCGATCCAACGAGTGCCATCAAACAAAACTATTTTTATTCTGACAAAGAGAAGCGACCAGCTCCATTCAATCATGATCACAATAAAAAAACTCTCCAGAACCTTCAGAACGGCCAATTTAAAGGTTCAGGACGTATCTGAGTCTGTGTGGATACAGAACAAAGCCAAGCTGGTGCCTCCAGTTCTGGTTTTTAAAAACCCTTTGAAGCCGTCTGATCCCATGCTGAGAACTTCTGATCAGAACCGTACGGTCAAGCAGAGGATGAATGTAAAAAGGAAGTGATGTCATGATGGTTTCATGTGCTGGAGTGTGTGAGGTTTTGTCCACTGGCCGTGATTCAGAGTCTTGTTGTCGAGGCCGACTGAGTTTGTGCGGTTTAAGGGGGAATATCGACATGAAGAAGTGCGTGAGTCACCAAATTGCAGCTTTTTCTTATATATTTTTTTATTTATTGGAGGGTGCGATCATTTTCCTGCTCCGAAGCCTCCGCTCTGCTGCTTCTAAATGTCAGCGCTCACAGCCTTACATTCACTCTGCAACAACAGAATTATTCTTCAGTCTTGGACGCTCACGGTGTTTATCTCCTTCTGGTTTTTAGTAAAAATGGTAGTAAAAAGCAGAAGCTTCTGAGGAGGCATCTCGCTCGGAGACTTAGGTACTCGGATCCCATCTGGGTTTGTCTTTGGGAATGCTGACTAATTCCTGGTGCATGGCAGGGAGACGGGTCCTCCGTGGTTTAAGCTGCTCCTGTTTGTGCCTGACTGATTTATTTTTATTATTTTACTCTGAAACTGACGGATTGGTGTGAAAAAAGCCGGATTTTGTTTTCAGCTGCAGATCAATATTTACAGAGAAACGCTCCTCACGCATCACTTCCTGTTTTAACTATTCATTTCCTGCTTCTTGTTGTCACAAAACAACAAATTAATATTGACCAAAAAGCTTTAAGAAGTTGTTTTCATCCACCTAATGTGTATTAATCCGCAGCTGAAAGTACCGTAGTCCCTCTTGAACCCAGAATAATTTGGTGACACATTTTATCGTTTGTGTTCAGATGAAACTGATACTTTAATCCTTTCTTTGCATGTTTTTCTGTAAAAACACAAACTTCCTGACTTTTCTACGCCTCATTGTCCTTTGTAATAAATCTAGATGTTTACAAATTAAACTTCAAACTAAATGTAAAATCAGAGCTTTGAACAAAGATATGACTGTTTTCAGGAGAGTTGGGAAGTTTTTAATGACCAACTTGAGAAAATCATAATCTGAAAACTGTTTTCTCTGGATTGTTTTGTGGTTTAAATTTTAAAATGATCTGTTTCAGCATCTTGTGAGCTCGTTAGTTTCAGAGAATAACAAACTTAACGAAGTGGAGCTGCATTTTGTATAAGGACCTCGTTGCAATGCATGCTGGTCCTCCTTGTGCTGCAGCCCTTACTCCACAAAAGTTTTTCGACAAAAGTCAACAAGAATTCGTGATGCTGACCTGAAACTTGCAGGAATAACTCGTTTTGGCTTCTTCTTTTTCTCTCCTGAACGTCCCGCTCTCAGTCAGAAGCTGAGCTTCAAGGAGCGAGTGAGGATGGCGAGCCCCCGCGGTCAGAGCATCAAGAACCGGCAGACGTCCTCGGCGAACGACCGGCGCTCTCCTGTGACCGACGGCGGAACGGAGAGCACGAGTCCCGCCAAAGTCCAGAAGAGCTGGAGCTTCAACGACCGCACCCGCTTCAGGCCGTCGCTGCGCCTCAAGAGCCAATCCCGCTCGACCACCGACGGTAAGGAACGCTGCGCCACCGCTACACAGGAAGTCCGAATTCAGCTGAGCTCAGATGATGTTGTGGGGCTGTTTCCTGGGCTGCAGATCCAGATTGAAGCATCCAAACCACGTCTGTTGGACTCAGCCCATACACCTCCATTAGGCTGGCTGTAGTCTGTGACGATAAAACAAACATGGTCAAATCGAACCAGCGTAGATCCTTTATGTTTAGGGTGGAAATATGAGAATCTGGGACGACAGGATCCACCTATCTGTAGATTTTACCCAACAAATCTAAGCGTAAATACGTACCAACCCCTCAAAACTGTATGACTTCTTCATCACTATCACTTCTGTCATAGGTAGCGCCATAGTTGTCCTATTTTCAGTAACTTCGGCTGTTTTTGTAGGTAAACAAACACTTGTGGTAGTTGTCAGCCGGTTGCAGATTTATGTTCCTCGTTGAGGAGTGAAGAGAGGAATTGGAAATACCCTCCGTTCATCTTGTGAGCTGGACAACTTGAAAAATGAGTAATGTGCCAACTTCCATTTGACTGTGTGGCTGCATCTTGGCATAAAAATGGTTCCTTTCACACCAAAATCCAAGATGGCCACCACCATATACGCCGGCACTGTATATACCAACCACCCCTATAATTTGAGGAACTATGCTTTCTAGTTTTCATACTGCTGAAAAGCATCCTTTCTTCAAACGATCGAGGTGGCGGAGTGATGGCGCAGAGGTTAGAGAAGATGGCGCTGTGGTCGAAAAGTCGCAGGTTCAACTCCCGGTACCGTCAACATCAAAACATGAGTAGAAAAGGTGCCTCCACCCTCAATTGCCCCACTCTGGGCCTTTGAGCAAGGCCCTTAACCCCACCATCTGCTCCCTAAAACATGTTTCTCTTGAAAATGAGCTCTTGTGACTCAATGAGACTACCTGGATAAATTAAGGGTAAGTGAAAAAAAATAAAAATCTATAGTGGCCAAAACCACCATTGGCCACCCCCTGGCTCCGCCCCTGGTTGTGGTTAAAATACTATCTCCCTCCAATCTCCATCACTCTGCACTCTATTCTTCTTCACAGTGTAACTCCTACCCACTAAAACATCTTGCACCAAAATAATTTGTTTAATTTCATTCCCTGTTTAGTTCCAGTCCAGAAAAACACTCGTCTCCAAAACTACAAACATTCACAGTTTGAATCCCTCAGGACATCAGTGTATTTCTTGTTCATTAAGGACTCTAAATAAACTAATAATTTTAGTTTGGATCCGTCTGTATGATACTGAGGATCTTTTAAAAGCGTACATTTTTACCCAAAATGGGGCGGGGCTTATACAGAAGCGTCTTAAAACTGATCCCATCAGTTAACAGGAAGTTCTGATTCTCAGGTGGGATTCAGTCCACGTTAAAGTATCTGACACGGTCCTCCTGTTTCAAAACTCTGCTGTGAAGTAGTAATTATCTGAACTTCTCAGAAAATGTGTGAAGAGGAGAAATTCTTCCCATTTATTATTTAACTGCAGGTAAAAACAAAACATTCTCAGAGTTTTTCCATCAGTTGGTTTGGTTCCTACAGAAGTTCTGAACACACCTCACCATCCTCTCGTAACTCACGAGGGGATGTCAGAAGTACCCGACCCCAGATGTCATTAGTCGCTCTTTAACTCCTCGTCAGTTCATTTTCTGGACCATCTTAACCAGAATCTGTTGTTGCCTTCACAAGAAATGGCTCCAGTCTGTGAATGAATAACCTCCTTCGTTCTCAAGCAGCAGACTCCAACCTGGTGGGGGAGGACGGGTTCGATGAGAAGGGCTGTCACTGCGACATTTCTGTGGAGGACTTGCTGCCGTCGGTGAAGACCGTCATCCGAGCCGTCAGGTGAGGTTCTTTCGTCCTCCAGTCAGTGCCTTCTGGTTTCTTTCTTTTGACGGGAAATGAAGCCTGATGTGACGGACAAGGACGAGAAGTGCAGTTCTTTGAGTTACTGCATCCTGATTGAGAACAGTGTCAAAGTGAGGAAGACGACCTGCTGGAGTTTTTGTGTCTGATCATTTTCAGACGATCGTTTTAAATGTAGACCTCTGAATCGTTTAGACGTACAAATGTTCTTCATCTCAGCGATGAAACGGGAGTCGGGTCAAAACACAACAGATGCGTTAGAGCCCATTTAAAATGTCAGGCTGTTCGTTTCCAGCGGCTCGTCCAAAGACACCACTTGTCCCCATTTCTTTCTTTCTTCTTTGTTCAGCTGTTCCCTCCTCAGGGGTCACCACAGAGTCCTCCTCTGTCCTCACTCCAACTACCTTCATGTCCTCTCTAACTGCATCCACATATCTCCTCTTTGTCTTTTTCCTGGCAGCTGCATTTCTAACATCCTTCTACCAATATA
>JARVGS010000548.1:8077131-8092131 GCA_031762315.1 Hypsolebias antenori | reverse complement strand
CCCTAGCGGCTGCAAATGGTAAACATTTTTAATTTATTTATATTTATATATTTATTATATTTATTTGTTATTCTTATTTATTTATTTATGTTTATATATTTTTTATTAATTTATATTTTTCATGTTAGAATGAATGATATCGTCAGATCTCAGCCCAAAATTGGATTATAAATATGGGGGGAAAAAATGTATATTAGTCACTTTGGTGTATAAGTCACAGGACTTGCAAATTTATGCACACAGGTGTGACTTATACAGTGAAAAATACAGTAATTGCCTTTTAATGCCCATTTAATACCATTTTTAAATCATTTTTAATGCCACTGACGTTGAATTAATAACCTATTATGTGTCTTTTTGTGGGTTTGTTTGACAGAAAAAGTTTGCAAACTTTTCCTTTAAATCCAAGCTTGTTAAAGCGAACATCACAGAACCAACCGAGGCATGGAGCAGAACTTAGCCGGGTCAACGTGGAGCGTCAACGCGTTAAAACGTGTGATGGACGTCTCCCTCAAAACACGACAAATTCACTCAGTTTAGTGTTCCTAACTAATTTAGTCAACTCAGTTCAAAGTTGCTGTGTGCCGTCCTGGATCTTCCTGTGATAGTAAATCTGTTTGTTGTTGTTTGGTGGTCGCATCGCTTTAAAAGTGCACTTTTGGCACAATATTTTTACATGTTGACCGTTTCGACTCTGTTACTACCTCACTTCCCAGCACAAAGCCACATCAGGGGTGGCTTAAACTCCTTTCACCGCCTCGTTTCATTCAGATTCAGCCCAAGTGTTCATTTTTTTTATTTTAACAAACTCTACAAAACCCTTCACCAATCTGATGACCAGCTGTGCACTAAATTCTTCACGCTCCAGCCACTTTAACATTTACCCATTTTCTCTTAGCTCCTGACGTTTTCATCATTGCCTTCCAATCTGTGATCTCCCAGCAACCGCACCCTGACCGCCCAGAAACAACGACTAAAATGGTTTTGCATGTTAAGCTAATGTTCACTCGATGGAGTCTGGCTGAGCGATCTCATCTTTGTCTTGAAAGCGGATAAAAAATAATGAAAACCACTGAGATGCAGATTTGATGCTTGTTAATGCCTGTGGAGACCCTGTTTATTGAGATTCAGGTTTCAACAACAGTACAACATACCGCTTGTCAACAAACCACTGCACAGCTACCCATAGCAATAGCCCCAACAAGTGGACCTTGTTTAACACTTGACCTTGATTTGCGACCTTGACCTCAGAGCTGGGACAATGAAAAGATATGTGACACTCCCTTTGGTAATGATGCAATTGTGTGTGAATGTTCATTAAATTGTCTTGAGCAGATCAAAAGTTATAGACGGGACGGACGGAGACTAAACCGTAATGCGTCCACCTCTGACGAGCGTATAAAAAGTGACCAATATTCCCATTGTTTTATTTTTTATTTTTACAGAATACTATTAAACATATTCTGTTTGCACAAAGCAAGGTGAAAAAGATGAGCATATGTTTTTTATAAAGGTGTGGGAAATCATGCCAAATCAGTTTTTTATTCTCTAAATAATCGTTTGAATCTTGTTGAATCGTTGCATCTTGTTTATTTACTGAACTGTCTTTTTTTATGGTTTTGTTAGAGTATTGTTTTTTTTGTTTTTTTTTTTTTAACTGAAACAACATAAACGATGAGGTACCTGCTCCGAGCTGAGCCACTTCCTCCAGTTCTTTCTGCGTCTTGGCCGACGCAATGGCTTCTGGGAGTTTGAGTATAAACGGCAGGACATCTCTAAAGAACAAACAAAGCAACAAAAAGACAAAATGTGTTGTAAATAAAAACAGGAGGGGTGAATCAAAGCAGCGGTGGGTTGAGGCTTTGAGGTGCAGAACTTGTTGGGCGTGGAGCAACGGTTGTTGTTTTGGACATGTGACCCTGATGCATCGGTGAAAAACTGTCGATGCCAACAGTTTGGTTGGTAAAAACATCCTGAGGGTTGGCACACAGAGAAGTGAAAACACTCGTTGTTTCCATTACACAGACAGATGTGAAACCGCACACAAACGCACTCACGAGCACTTTTAGTCCAGAACCACAAGAAGCGTTTGGGGCTTCTGAAATTAAGGAGCAGATAAGTTTTCTGCAAGTTAATCGTCCCTCGACAACTCTTAAAACATCCACTTCCTGTTATCAGAGACAACTGTGGTTGATTTTACCCAAGTGAAAAAGATCATTTTAGGAGCATTTGGTCACAGATGGGGTCGCTTAAGCAACAAAAATTACTTTCAGAAGCACCAAAGCCAGATGTATTTTATTAACTGGAATGACTTTGACTTTGGTTGGTAAGGTTGTGTCATTTATCCGTGAAAACCTGTTTTGTTCCACGTTAAAGGTACCGGCTGTTAGATCCTCTTGATCTCCACAGTGAGTGACACTTTCACAAAAACATCTCCACAAAATGGCCTAACCAGTAAGCAGAAATACCTGCTCCAGTTGCAGAAGTCCTACAGAAACTGACACTCACTCATCTGCAGTGACTGCTTTATATCAAGAAAATGTGAAGTTAAAGGAAACATCCTTTGTTCCAAAGCCAGTTTAAGTATCATTATTATTTTGGTTACTTTATTTTTCTTTCTTTATGGAATTGATTGTAACTACTTTCACATTATTGAACAACCAAAACGGACTTAGTTTTTTAATGCTAGGTGTTAAAAATAAAACATTTAGCCCTCCCCACTACCCATTTATGTTGCTTTTATTTTGAAATGTAACCGGAAGTTCTATGTTAAAAGAGAGTTGGAAAGAGAAGTTATGGAGATGCCGCAAATGTTAAACCGGTTAACACAATCTGCCAGAAACGCCTTGTTTTTTTCCGCAATGTCGAACTGGAGACGCTGCCAATGTTTTTTAATCATCCAATCAGATATGGCCCTCGAGCTACGACTTCTGTATTTGCAGAGATACCTACTTGACTCATGCCTCCACCCTCTTTTGCTCCACTCTGAGCCCTTGAGCAAGGCCCTTAACCCCCACCATCTGCTCTTCCGGGCGTCCTAGATAGCAGCTCTCTGCTTCACACAGAGAGCTGTGGTAGCTCAATGGTCTGTGGTTGTGTCACGAAGGGCAATTGTAAAAAACAATTGCCAAATCTTCGTGCAACTTAGTTCACTGTGGTGACCCCTGAAGAAGGGAGCAGCCGAAAGAAGAAAAATAGTGTATGGAAGTCTTTTGTTCTTTACAGTATATTATTCACCTTAGTTCTATAAATTTGTCTTTACGTTTCATTTTTTGTTTGTTAGGGACAAGTGGCCAGATGGGGGATGTTTGTTTGTTGCCAACCGTTGATTTAAAATATTAAAAATGCGACAGACGGCACCAGTTCTGCAGGAGGTACAGATTACAGTATTTACCTGCTGACGCAGTAGAAAGCCACAAGGTGGAACAGATCTGCAAAGCTGATTCCAGATCCCTCCAGAGAAAAAGCTGCAGACAAAAATATGTAAAAAAACAAACAAACAAAATGTTTCAGGGTATACCATGACAGTAAAATGTCACATTGTTACAACAATTGTTTTTTTTACTGTCAGCTGTGAACGGAGGCAGAGGAGGATCCTCTAAACTTAAGCTTGTTAAAAACACATCCTTGACTGAATTTAAACAGTGGATACCACGGTCAGCCATGATTTGTCTACAGAGGAGCAACATCGATCACTCCTTTCAAAATAACTCTAAGAAACAAACATTTGCAACAAGCTACGAGAGTTAGCATGTTAGCTGCTGAAATATATACAGCCTACTACTGCATGCTCACTGCAGAGGCTAAAAACCAGCTAATTATTATTGAACAGCTTGTTGGGCTCTCAGTTTTACTTTAAAACGAGCTAAAAATCAGAGAAAATGTAATATAGGCAGAGTTATGTTGTGCTGTGTGACCCCAGTTCCTCTTTCTACGATGGCAGCACATCTATAGCTGGGTGTCTTCTGTGTCCTGATTAAAAGCTGATTTAACCAATTCTTCAATGGACTTGGATGGATTTTTAACACTAAACATTTTTTTTATGTCTTGTAAGTTTTTGGATACCTTCTTAAGAAATGACCAAGAGACTCAGTCCAAAAGGCTTTGGCCTTCCGCATGATCTCTGAGGCCTACCTTCCTACTAAAGTTAATGTTTCATAACCTGTGGATTCACTGCGGTGCGATTTACCCGTGGCCTGTACTTGTAGCTGCAATCGCAGCAACAACATTTATAGAAAACTGATAACATCTGGGTACCACCTTTTTTGGAACTATGGTATCAACCAAACTATGTTTTCTTTGCTAGGACTTGTGCATCATCATTTCTGGAACCCGTGCACCTTGCCGTCTTGCTATAGTGAGAATTTTACTGACAGTAGCAGAACTTTGGACCTTTGGATTTTATTCAGTTTACTGGCTGCATGGATTTTGGGGGAAGTGGCCATCCCAGTGCTGCTTGTGGAACTCAGTTTGTTTGGTGGCTCCTCAGATTGAAGAAATCCTTTGGATGAAGGACGAAATGTCTCAGCAAAAATATAAACCATCCAGATGACCTGACGGAACAGTGTTGGATTTTTACCTGGATTATTGAGCATGAACTTTAGTGGTCAGGTTTTAATTAACTTGTGCAAACAGAGAGCGGTCGGTCTGGTTTTAGTCTGGACGGCGGAGCTTCCTGTTATTTTCAGTCGTTTTACTTATTTATCAGTAAATATTTACTGTTTGAAACAAAAAGCTGAGTTTTGCTCGATCAACTCGTTCCAACACGACCAATCGTGGTTCTGGTTTATGTTTAGTCCTTTTTTCTTCCCCTGCAACTCTTTTAGGATAAAGTTCATCACTTTAAATGAACGTTTCTCCTCGATACAGCAGGAGGAGAAACGAACAGGAGAGGAGCTGACCTACATCTGAAGCTCAAACTGGGCCGCCTCCTCCCTCCCCACGTGTGCTGTAATTTAAACTGGGAGACACCACAGCTGCCTGTAAACTGCCACATGTTGTGCAGCTCCTCTGCTCCCCCAGATGGACTTGGAGAAAACTACAAGAGATAATCACAACCGTGGTTTTACCGACAGAACAAAACAAAAAGATTTATGGTTCAGATGTAAAAACTTTAAAATCCCCAAACTTCTTATACCTTCGAGCTGAAAGTCATGTTATGTGACTGAGTGCCTTGGGGTGAATTTCATTTGCCTCAAATGTTGGAATTCAAATTTGCTGATGCCAGAAATAAAATAAAACAAATGTTGACTTGTCGTTGGGCTCGGAGATCAGGCAGGGAAATATTAACGTAAGCTGGAAACTCTTCTGCTTTTAAACCAGTGGGGGTCATAGCTTTCACACTGCGCCCCTCAATGGAAGAAGATCCACTGGAAAGATGATCAAATACCTCGAACGACGGATTCCTGCTGAGTTGCCTCCTGCCTTGAGAGCGTAAGAAACCCATTTAAGAGTAAAGAGCACCGTGGACACAAAGTTACACCCAAACCTATCCACCTTATTCCTGGGGGCTCAACTGTCTAAATGATTATGGGTATATAAGGTGGATCTTCCTGCTGTTTTCAGTCGTTCATTCTAAATGATTATGGACAACTTCCTGTCAGACAGGAAGTAGCAGTAAGCGTTGGCTAACCATGGTAGCGGAGCACGGACTGCGGTTTATTTCAAAGTAATTTGCATTCAGTTTAGCAGATAAAACACTGTTTTTGTTTTGTTTACATTTATTTAACAACTATAAAGTTGACTAAAACAGCCGTGCTGAGTTCAGGTACCTGTTGTGTTCACGGCTGTGTGAACAACCAGATCAAACTAAATCAGTGGCGACAACAACTGAGTTTTGAACACAAAACAAAACAAACAAAAAAAAAAACTGTTGCTGTGAGAAGCGGTATAGTTTCCATCACCTACCTACAGACAAGGAATTAAGAAGAATGTGGCTGAAAAAAGGGAACTTGAAGAGATCACCCAAAACACTATGTGAGCTCATTTCACTTTGTTGACAAACGGCCTACGGAGGAAAACCTGCATCCTACTTTGTGGCTGGACCACAAAAAACCACTGGAGAAGAGACACAGGACAGTGACGAGAACGTCAGGTATGATCTCAAGTGTATCGAAGGCACAGTATTATAGTTTTTGTGTACGGATCTGGTATTGTTTTGAACTAGTGATGTGTCCGAGGCTTCGAAGCCTGTGTTGAGTAATCCAGGAGGGTTTATGTGGCGCATGTATCGAGGTGCGTGTTGACGCATGTAGTGGCGTTCGAGGCCTCGCTAACGGGCCGTACCATGTGACCGATTCAGGAACTGGCTCGTTTGTACACGAAAGATTCGAAATATAAGGGGCAGACAGAAAAATCCATCACCACCATCATCACAAAGACAGATTAAGATCATCTGCAGGTCAAATTTAAACTATTTGAAGTCCTCACAAACATGATTTTTTATTCCCCTTGAAGCTTTGCAAACCATATTATAATTATCTACTTGTTTTATATTTATAGTCCACTTGATGGCTCAGTAGAGGAAATGAAGCACCATGGCGCGTCAAATCATGAGTCATGCTATTTAACGGAAAGCCTCAGTGCTTCGCTTCATCTCACCATCACTATTTTGAACCGAAAAATGCAGGGAGGACTCAAACAACTCAGGTTAAGAGTGAACAAAAGTATTTAAAGAAAAATCAAACAAAAGAGTCAGAGTGAAGGACATGAACCAGGAGGCAGAAGTCTTCATGAGGAAACGACTACATACCAGACAACAGAGCACGCTGACGTAAAAACACCAACACTGATGAGGCAAATGACAAACAGTTGGGAGGACAACAGGTGAAGAAACCTGGAACTTAATGAGGGTGTAGTAACTTACACAAACCACATGATGGAGGCAAAACACCAGGAAGCGAAAAAGGAACCAAGAGCAGGATAAGCACAAAAATTACAGACAAGAGGAGAGATTATGACAGAACAGGAAAGTAAATAAAGACAAGACAAACACAAAGAAAACAGACAGAAAGGGCAGACTATGACAATTTGTTTGTCTTTGGTATTACGGTTTTCTCTGTAATGAACCCAAGCTCAGTGATGGAGGACTTTAAGGCTTTGGCTGGGCTCTGTGTGTGCTTTAAGGTAAATAAGATTGTGTCCCACCTCGTTTAACAAAACACAACTGACCTTATCACTGTGTAGATACTGATACTCCACAGAGCTTTTCAGGTTGTTCTTCACTTCACCGTCAGAAGAACCGACTCATTAAAGCTAAACATGCTAGTAGATGTAAACTGCAGCCACTTCTTCGGGTCGTCCTCCATCGCTCGTCCTCAGCAGGCAGCGGTATGATTATATTGTCCTGTCTGAGCTCTGACTGGTGGTGTTCCTACATGTTTAAATTAAATCCACAAGGCTTGAAGAAACTACTCGTACTGTTCGCACATAAACAAACGCCGGTTCTGGTCCGCGCCTAAAGCCACGCCCATAATTCACGCAAGGCCCCGGGGGGGGCGAGGAATAAGGTGGACACCAAACTTTTAAGCCCAAACACCAAAAACGAGTGAGATGCCGACACGAGGATAATAAAACTCAGTCATACTGCCAGTGGCGGCGTGTCTCGAATTCTCTGTTCTTTACTGCTGATTTGTTGTCGGCTCACAGAGGCAACAGGTCCAGGAGTGAAACCAGGACCTCCAGAGACTATCTCCAGCTCCACCTGGGGGACCCCAAGGTGTTCCCAGGCTTGAGTGGATCTATAATCCTTCCAGAGGGCTCTGGGTCTACCCCAGGGTCTCTTCCCCGTGAGACGTGCCATAAAAACCTCCAAAAAGAGGCGCCCAGGAAGGATTCTGATGATCCTGATGATGAATCCATTGTGAATAAAATGAGTCCGTGTGATTCATTCATCTGTTTTTATTTACATTTTAATGACTTCTTTAGCATCAGGTTTGCGTTTCTGGTTTCAAGCGGACACAGAAACATATTATGTCATTTCTTTGTCCCGATAACTTCTTAGACCAGGGGTCTGCAACCTGCGGCTCTGAAGCCACACGCAGCTCATTTGTCCTTTCGCAGTGGCTCTTTCAAGCTTTGACCAAAACTAACATAAAACTGAATTTTATATGATGTTAGACCCACAACAAAAAATAAATAGTTTTGGCAGTTTTCCTGTCATTTCCTTTGCAAATATGTGAGTACTAGTACTAATACACGGAGTACTCCCTTTAACGTTATGCTTTATTTCTTCAAAGTATGCTCAGTTTCTCCACAATAATAAAAAAAATTAATAAATCACATAAAACAGCACAGCTCATTGTTTTAGATTTTTTTAAAACGGGCAAAAATAATATTTTTTTCTTTCCAAGAATCCAGTTTTCTGTGATAGACTTGCAACCTGGACATGGGCATGAGTGACCCCTTGCAACCCTGAAAGGAAGAAGCGAGTAAAGGTAATGGATGGCTGGATAAATGGATGGAATTCAGCCTTTTGTTGGTCTCAAAATGTAAAAAGATCAATAAACATTAACAATCATTGGATGTTTTTAGTTTTATAATTTTACACCTATTGGCCAGAAAAGGCCCCGCTAAAAAAACGTAAAGTGGCCCATGGGCCACCAGTTGATGACAACTGTAGCAGTTTTGCGGTTCTGGACACGTTCAATTTGGTGAACGAAGGGGCAGAAATGGCTCTTTGGATCGTAAAGGTTGCAGACCCCTGTCTTAGACAAACACTGAAATGAAACTTAACGTTTGGGTCAACGACTGTTGGCTGCTCTGCCTCCGTTCACACCCTCATTACTCCTGTTTGGGTTCACGTGTTCGCTACGTGCACAGGTGAACAGGAAATGGCGTGATGAGTTCGAGCGGAGTGTGATGACTGACATGACCGCAACAAACATTTTCCTTGATCACTTTGTGTTTCTGTCAGAACCCAATAATAATCTTAAAGTCTGAGTTAGGACTCATTAATCCAGATTAAACAAACGGGTCACTTACAGAACTGAGTCTCTCTGACGGGGAAGTGGATGATGGGAGTTTCTGATTGATCCTCCTCCAGGCGAACAGAAAGAACCTTCTTCTGCAGAACCGCCGACCTCCTGACCAGAAACACCTGCGCCCGGACACAAAACAAACCAAATGTAAAATCCTCTCTGGGTTTTATTTTGAAGGAGGCACAGGTGGATCAGAGGATGGTGACCTCTCACCCCTGCTGGCTGTTTGAGCAGAACACAAGAAGCCTCCTCCTCACTGACCCCCAGCAGCAACCACACCGGGTGAGTTTCAGTCAGCCGGTCCAACACGCTCATCCTCCGCCGTAAAGAGTCATACCCAGAATCCCTTTCACCTCCTGACCCCAGACACTGTCGGGGCTGCAGGTAAACGCCTCCCTCCAGCCTGAGGAGACAAAAGCAGCTCCAAAATGAGAATCATAACAAAAAATTACCAACAAATGTTGTTTTAATATTCTGTTTACGTGTTTTACCAATTTGTTCTTTAACTTTGTGAAAAATGAACTTTATCTCAACAAAATAAAACAACAAATCAAGTTGACCCAGCAGAACTGTTTGATTCCAGCATTCAGGAACTTTTCTGGAAAGAAAAAAAACTGCCTTACCTCTGTAAGTCCATGGGATCTTTGTCACAAGTTGGAGACGTCTGGACCATCTCCTTCTTCAGCTCCCCGAGCTCTGACGCAAACGTGTCAATTAGCTGGAAAAAGAACGAGAAGTTGTGAGCGAAGGAGGAGAAAGACGGAAAACAAAACCTACAGATTTCAAAACGAGACTCAGAGCCGGACGGGACAAAAACAGAACAAAAAAGAAGGAAGTAATTTTTCTGTCATTTCCTTCAGACGGGAGACATGGAGACAGCAGAGTCAAGGAAATGACCGACGGTGGAAGGGAGGGGGAGGAACGTCTCACTGCCAAGACATAAACACCAGGACGGGGGGACAGGAGGACTGAAAGGACAGGAAAGACAGCAAGGATGGAAAACGTAGAAAGGACAGCAGAAAAAGAAGGGACAAATAGGACAGGAGAAAAGGTCAAGAAGGACTGCAAGAACAGAAAGGACAGAAAAAACAGAGAGGACAGGAAGGACAAAAGGAACAGAAAGGACTGAGAAAATGGAAATGACAAAAAACCCGTCCAGGGTGTATCCCGTCCCTCGCACAGTGATTGCTGGACATGGGCACCAGCGACCCCTGTGACCCAAAATGGAAGAAGCAGGTAAACGATAATGGATGGATGGATGGATGGATGGATGGATGGATGGATGGATGATTTCCTGTTTCTGATCCAGTGTTTAATCAGAGTCCACAAACATTCATTTGGGTTGAAGACATACATGTAGCTTTGGGGAGGCAGTTCCAGAAACCTGTTCCTAATGAAAACCTGATTTTCCCAATCAGAGACTGTTCTGAAGATTTATCCAATCAGGGACCAGTTCTGAAGATTTATCCAATCAGAGACCAGCTCTGAAGATTTATTCAATCAAGACCAGTTCTGAAGATTTATCTTATCAGAGACCAGTTCTGAAGATTTAACCAATCAAAGACCAGTTCTGAAGATTTATCTTATCAGAGACCAGTTCTGAAGATTTATTCAATCAGAGACCAGTTCTGAAGATTTATCCAATCAGAGACCAGCTCTGAAGATTTATTCAATCAGAGACCAGTTCTGAAGATTTATCCAATCAGAGACCAGCTCTGAAGATTTAACCAATCAGAGACCAGATCTGAAGATTTATCCAATCAAAGAGCAGTTCTGAAGATTTATCTTATCAGAGACCAGTTCTGAAGATTTATCCAATCAGAGACCAGTTCTGAAGATTTATCCAATCAGAGACCGGTTCTGAAAATCTATGCAATCAGAGACCAGTTCTGAAGATTTACCCAATCAGAGACTAGTTCTTCAAGTTCAAGTTTATTGTCATTTGCATCACATGTGGTACATGATGTGGAACAAAATTGTGTACTCTGGTCCCAGTTACATCCAAAAATAGCAAAAATATAAAGTATGAAAAGAAACAGTAAATAAAGATCTAAGATATACGCTAAACACTAATAATGTAAAACAATACAACGTAACAACAGCAGCCCGAACAGGAGGAGCAGGTGAAGCACCTGAAGCTAGTCCTCCTCATTTTGTCCCACAGCATGACACTCTCTCCACCGTGCCTGACAGGTGGTTCAGAGTTCTGAGGTCTGAAAGCCTCACTTTGATCCTCCTGACGTCCTTCTAGTCTTTGAGTCCAGCCAGCTCAACCTGTGTCCCACTGGACCATTAAACCTCTCTCCAGAGGACATTTGTCTTGTTCATTTGGACAGCTGCAGGTTCCACCTTAAAGGTTTGACTGAACATCTGAACCAGTTTGTGAGAGCGACAAGTTCTGTCAAACAAATCCTGTTTATGGAGGCAAAGAGAAACTTCCAGCTGCTTAAAGTCCAGATGTGTTTGAGATATTTTCATGAAACATGGAACGACTCTCTGACCACAGAGGAGCTAATCAGGAGCAGAGCTGAAGAACTGCCTCGCTGCAGAAAGCCAAGTCCTAATTAACTTCATGTTTTCTTGTTTGTTGTTTACCCTGGGGGGGTGGGGGGTGGGGGGGATCTACATCCACTCGCTAAACGTTTTAGATCCTCCTGAGGGATTCAAGCTCTCCTCAGATCTCAGCAGATGATGAAATCTGGATTATTTTGCATCACAGTTCAAACAAGCAGCTGAGTCGGACCTCAGAAGAGGACCGCAAGGTAAAGTGTGTCAGGACTGGCTCTAAACTGGGAGCTCCCCTTCACCCTCACCACCCCCACTACACCCCCAGTTCAGTGTTTGTTTTGTTAAGGTCACAAAAAGATTTCTTCCTAAATACTTCCTACAACATTTGTTCCACATTTATAACCACTAGAAGGCGCCTTTCCCTAAACATTTCTCTGTAAACTGGTCCAGGGCCAGACCACAGGGGGGCCCTGAGACCCCCCTCCCCTCCCCGCCCCCCTTTACAGAACTATCCAGAGTTAGCTCAGTTAAAGCCACAGAGCTTTGTCTCATGTAAAAAAAAAAAACGTCAGGAGTGAACTCAGACACTCGGCCGACTGACGTTGGGTTCTAACCTGGAGGAGGAAGACGAAGCAGGAAGAAGAGTTTCTATTTTGGTTTGAACTCGGGGGTTTATTTCTGTGAATAAAACCAAAGAAACAGAGACGACCGGATGTTCCTGAACTCTAAGCTGAAGCCCATTCAGTCTTTCTAAAAAGCAGAGCAAGAGTTTCTCTGCTGCTGCGGAAGTTGTGGACGGAGTCAGGAGGAAACTATGTGTCTGGTTTTGACCAGCAGACAAGGACAGGAACAACTTTCACATCGCTACTGAGACTCAAACCGCTGCAGGGGACATTAAAGAACATTTCTTCTGTCCTTTTATTGCACTAAAATTTAAGATTAAACTCTGTAAACAAAACATGTTTCACCGGTGATGGTAGGATGGAGAGGGAAAGCAGACCCTCCTCCTCAGTACTAAAGGAGTTGCACCGGTGGGCCGTGGTGAAGAAAAGACTTGAGTCGAACCACAAAATTCTGGATTTACTGTTCCATCTATGTTCCAACCCTCACCTGTGGTCATGAGGTGTGGATCAGAACTGAAAGTCTGACAGAGAGTCTTAGAGAGGGTGAGGAGCTTCGTCAGAGGGGTTCAGCTCCTCTAAATCGAGTGGAGTCAGCTGAGGTGGTTCATCTGATCAGGAAACCTCCCTTTGGAGGTTTTCGGGGCAGATCCAGGACTCTCTGTAGGGATTATATGTCCCCTCTGGTCTGGGGTCCCCCAGCAGGATCTGGAGAGGGAGGTCCAGGTTTGTCTCCTAGACATGTCACCTCTGTGATCCAACCACAGATGTAGAAGATGTAGAAACAGACTTAACAGCAGTAGTTTTGTGTTTCACACTTGATAAGACGTTTACAAACAGCAGGAATTTAACAAACTCAAACAGATCAGCTGTTGTGTTCTGGATCATGGTTTTGTTGGACCCAGTTTGGTCCAAGCTTCAGCTGTTGGACTCCAGAACCCTTTGGTCTACAGAGGAGTTCCTGGTCCACTCAGTGACTGACAGGAGCTCGAACCATCTGCCTTCCACCACCGTGCTGACAGCTGGGAGGAGCTGTTTGCTGCAGTGTATTCTGGGTAAATTATGCCCTCTGGTCTGGTTCTGGTCCATAAGTCTTTGTGGTTCCATCAGATAAAGCTTTGCAAACCTAAGTCGTGCTGCCATGTTGTTTACAGAGCAAAGAGGCTCCAAAACTACCATGACCTTTGACTTTTGACCTGCTCACTGAGGCCTGTAGAGTTTGAGATGGAGCTCATTTATCTGATAATTGCACAGTCTGACCTTTGGGGTGAATATGCTGCCACTCCAGTGAAGACTGTCAGCTGCCCTAAATGTTTTCATCTTGTGAATAATATTTCTCTCTGTAGAATAATGAACTCCTAACAATTTGCAAATGACCTTTGACCTTTCCACAATTGATGGGCAGCAACAGCTGCTTCTTTAAGATAATTGCTGATGTCTTTCCACCTTGGCGTTGTGTTGACACACAACTGGATGCTGCAGGCACTGAACCTCTGAGATCCTGTGGAAGCAGCAAGGCTGGAGTCAGTTTTTCACACAACTTGTTCATTTTGGCTTCACTTTGGTTGAACTGATTGTTTTTCACCTGTTTTACTGAAGATACATTTTGCTTTTCACTTTAAGAAACACTTTTTGCTGCCACTTTCCTTTAGAAGTAAGCGTGTCGGTAAATGAGGCAGGCTTTAACTCGGTTTAAAATTACTTGAACTGGTTGTTTTGTTTTCTGAAGACGTGCAACAATAGAGTTTGTGGGGTTTTCCTCCTATAAAACAAACGGACGAGTCAGCCCTTCCCTGCAAAAACAAACAAACGGGAAGCGGTCCGTGGTCGGCCACAGCTCGGTGTGTTTTTAAGGCTTTACCTTGAAGAAGCTGCTGCTCCGGTTCATGAGGCCGCAGGCTGGATTTACAGGCGCTGAGCAGGAGGCCATGTCGTCTTCCTGTCCGTCGGACTCAAACCCTCTGACATCTGGGACGGCGTCCATCAGGGCTGACGCGCTGTGGGTTAAAAACACGTTTCAGCCGCGGTGAGGTCAGAGGAAATTCCTGCTTTGGCCACAGTCGGGAATATAAAAGTGCTGGCCTGACTGAACGTCGCTGCCTCCTTCAAATCTGAAATAATCGCTCCCTTCATTTGTTTTTGGCCTCGTCTGTTTTTCTCTTGTTACCTGCCTCAGTTTTCCTTCATATTTCTGCTCTTTTCGTTCCAATATTCTGTTCTCATACCCTGGTAATTAATTTTCCACCTCAGACAGTTTGGTTTCCAGCACAGCTGCGTCCCTTCTCCGCCCGTCGTAATAAAATGTTTGAAAACGTCACGTCCAAATCCTCCGTGAAGCCGCAACTGTTGGAGCAGAGAAACGTTTCTCTGAACTTTACCAACCAGTTGTTTTTATGGCCTATTTTTTCCTCTGAAGCAAATCGTCTTCATCCCTCCGCCTGATTCTGGACCTGGTTCTGGTTCTTCCTTCCTCTCGTACTCTCCAGTCAGGCTGAAGCTATTAGACCGGCCCCTCCCTTCCTGGCAGAGGATCACAGTCCTCGGTTCTGTTTGTCCACTGGTCCACATATGGAGTTGTCTCTCACACAGAGAGGAAACCATCAATCCCCCACCACCCGCACCCCACCCACTCACACACCTCCAACCTGACTGGAGACTGAAGGAGAAATTCTGCAGACAAATACTGCACAAAGTACACTTCTATAGTTCATCTGTGGTCGGGTCGAGGAGGCAGCAAGTCCAGGGGGTTCCGAAGGTCTTGCACCCAGACAGATATATATATATATATATATATATACAGTATATATATATATATACACAGGTAGTCCTCGACTTACGAACGGGTTCCGTACCTACAAACCGTTCTTAACTCGATTTTAACATAAGTCGGAACT
>JARVGS010000548.1:8039060-8051906 GCA_031762315.1 Hypsolebias antenori | reverse complement strand
CAAAAAAAAAAAAAAAAAAAAAAAAAAATACATTTTATCGTACAAATCTGCTGCGAAAACTTCCAGCGAAACAATAAGAGTTTTCAGGGATACAGCATCAGGACCGGTGACGTGTACAAAACAATTAGAAGCATCTTTTACCTCACAATAAAAATACAAGAGTTCGACTTTCTGTTAAAAACGTCACACTTAGATAAAAGTCTACCGTGAAAATCCTTTTCCAAAGAAAAGACGATCAGCTTTATTTCCGTACTCGAAGAAAACAAGACTAATAATACTGTCTTTGTAAACAAAACAAGTACAAATACATGAATAATACAACAGAAATGTACAAAATGGAAGAAAACAACAGTTTGATCTATAAGTGTGTCAAAATGGTGTTAAAAAATAAAAATGTAGCTACAGGTCATAATTATCAGGATGAAAGTACCAAGTGTGTACAAATACACAGTACACAAACTCCTCCTGGGTGAGAAACATCTGGATCCGGGTCATTTTTAGAACCAGAACCAGGCAGGGGAAAAAAAAAAAAAAAAAGTATCGCACACTTTCATTTAATCAGAACGGCAGGCGGGTTGTAACCAGAGCCATGTACGGCTCTGGTTGTAACACTACAATACCCATGATTCTCTGCAGACACCGGTGATGCTGCATTCAGTGTACCTCCGAAGTTAGAGGACCAAACTCGTTTCACTTGAACGGAAACAAACGCACAGGGAAGACTGAACACAGAAACGTATCGTCATGGAAACTTGGAGCAAGTTGGATTTCTTAAAAAAAAAAAAAAATAATAATACAGTAATTCAATAAAAGTACCTCAAATGTCTCGTACGCGATTTAGATTGTTCACTTTGTGAACTCCGAAGCATCAAAATGTTAAAAACGAACCTGGAGGATGTCGGTTAGACTGAACTTAAGTGTCCTTTTTGAGTCCGTTCTGAGAAAGTTGGGATGTTCAGTAAGATGTAAATAAATACAAACTGTATAAATAAATACAAACTGTAAATGTTTCAATAGTTGAAGGAAAAAAAAATTGTTTGGAAAAAGTAATTTTGAATTTTATGTTGGCAAAAAACCCAAAAGGCTGTAAAATGGTATAAATCAGAACCAGCTGGAGGAACATCTAATGGTTGATTACCAGCAGGTCTGTTAGAAGTAATGATGGGCACCGGTTCACCACCCTGAGGAAAACAGCATCTATAAATTATTTTAATCTCCATCGTCTGCAGCATTAAAACCAGGTCTGGTTCTGTTCTGGGCTCAGGACCACTTCCACAGAACTTTGTCCCAAATGCTGCTTAAAGCTCCATCAGGCAGAGAGGACGTCGTATCCGAACACCATCCAGAACCGCTGCCGTCTTCTCTGGGACTGAGTTCGTTTTAAACGGACCAAGGTGAAGTCCAGAACTGTTCTGAGGCCAGATGGGTCCAAACCTGAAGATCTTCATAAACCATGGACACCACATCCTCCATAATAAAGACGAGAGGGACCATCCAGCCCGTTACCAGCGCACACGTCAAAGCTTGCCTCTCTGATGGTATGGGGGTGCATTACTGCCTCTGCCATGGGTCAACTTCTACAAAGACCCCATCAATGCAGGTAATAAACTACAGGATTTAGAACATCTGCTTTGATCCAGGACTGTAGAACATCTAGAAACCTCCATCAGACCCAGAATGGGACAACATTCCCTCCAGAACCTCCAACAACTGGTCTCCTCTGGTCCTCCAGAACCTCCAACTGGTATCTGGTCCTCCAGAACCTCAAAAGCTGGTCTCCTCAGGTCCTGGAGGTTTAGACTAGTTAAAGAGTCTTCTCAGAGGAGACCTGGACCTGGAACCAGTTGCTGAGATGGTCCGCTGCCATCAAATTCACCATCTGTAGCTTCTTAGTTTTAACTCTTGATGTGTTCTGTTGTGTTCATGATCGTTGTAATTTGTTGTTAATCTGCTGTTTACGTTTTAATCCCAACATTCCCAGAACCTGGATTTTGTTTCCGTGGATCCGAAACAACCGGACGATGTTTGTTACTTTGTAAACTGAAACACGTCCGACCCACAGGCCGAGACAAAACAGAACTAGATGTTCCGCGTGGCTCTGAAATGATGGTGAACCTCAGGGAAGTGCTTTAAAACTTCCGGCATGAGCGGTCCAAAACAAACACGAGTTCTGGTACTTGTGGGTTTTGCTTGGACCACGGCGGTCCAGAGACTCCAGACCGACCTGAAGACCAGGCCGGAGTTCGGTCCCATAAAATCAGCTTGAAGTGAACCCGTTAAAGCAAAAGTCGGAGGTAAAGAATAAATCGACGCTTCAGGTGTCTCTTGTAAATGAGTCCTCGTGGCTCAGTGGAACTAACCTGTTTAAATAAAGGTTGAACGAATAAATGAGGATTAAAATAAAAATAACTCTTCGGAGCTGCAGCGCCGCAAGCAGCCAGTAGGGGGCGCAGAATCCCCACAAACAAGAAGGCCATTAGAACAAAGAAAGTACCGGGAAAAGTACCGAACAAGGGATTTTAACTGTCCTGCCATCCTAAACTACATCCATACACCATCTTCACTCCAGCTGCTGCCCTCTTCCTCCTCCTCTTCCTCCTCCACCTTTTCTTCTTCTTCCCTCTTTAATCCCGTTTTTTTGGCTGCTTTGTACCATCTTTAATTCTCTCTCTCAGTAAAGTTAACTTGTTTTCATTCTGGATGTTAGTACCAGCTCATTCTCACTCTTGTTTTTTTTTAGTAGCTAAAACTACAAGCTACTGGCCTCCTCCTCCTCCTCCTCATTTGTCTGGTTGGCTTTTTGTTTTCGCAGACCTCCTTCCTCCTCCGTTGGCTTCAAAGTCTTGACGTCTGAACAAACGTGCATTGAAAGTCGACGCTCATCTTCTCTGAGGGCGTTTAGCTCCTCAAAACAAAATCAACGTCCACATCTGGACTCGGGTTAAGTGCTGGCAGAGATTCTCCTCAGTCCAGGAACTCCTCCTCCTCCTCTTCTTCAATTAGGGTTCTCACTTTTCCACTAGTGCATCTTCCTCGGTGATGCCCTGAGCGCGGAGCTCCTCCAGGACGTTGTCCAGGTGTCCCGGGTCGGGGAAGCCGTGGCCCGTCAGGTTGGAGCCGAACTCTGTTTTATGATGGACCTTGGATGGAAGCAGAGCGTCTTTAGATTCTGTGACTGTAAAAACGTGGCGTGGATAGGCGTCGGTGAGGTTACCTCGTTCCAGATGACTGTGTCGGACTCTCCCGTGGTGCTCGAAGTGCCGACGGAGAAGATCAACCTGCGGTCCCACGCCACCAGGAGCAGCCTCAGAACCTGCAGACAGGTTCTTTGTTAGACCCTGAGAACTGCACAGTCACCGATAAAACAAGCTGCCGTTTGATTATTCAGCATCTTAAAGGAGTTAAAAACCTAAAAAAAAAAACAAAGATAAAAAACTCAAGAGCAGGATGTTTTGGATGGGCGACAACAGCTGCTTCTCAAAGATCATTGCTGATGTCTTTCCTCCCTGGCGTTATGCTCATCTCCCTCACAGTATCCGTATATTGCGGTAGAACAATGGGTTGGGATTACAGGTGCATTAGAGTGGTTTCTGTTCTTATCTGAGTGATGGGAGTTTTGTGTTAATGTTGGTAATAGTGCATCTGCTTCATTGCCTCTTTCCTGCGGGGTTCCGCAGGGCTCGATTCTTGGACCCCTTCTGTTTTCAATGTATGTTTTTCTTTTGATGCTTTTAATTAATATTCAGTAATTACTATTATTATTTTTTATCATTAAATTACTCCCCATTGATTTCTTTTGTTAAGCACTTTGGTAACAGCTGCTGTTTTAAATGTGTTTTATACTTTGTAAATAAAGTAGACTTGGCGGTGTATGCAAGCTCCTGAGGATCAGCTAACCCAAACATTTGATCAGCAGCTCCTGGCTGTGTTTACCTTGCGCCCCTTCTCGCTGTCTGGGAGGTAGCAGTGTCTCGGGAAACCTCTGGCGGTGAAGGGCTTCGCTGGGTTCGGATGTTCTGGTCCCTGAAAGAAGAGGGTTCAAGTAAGCGGGCTCGCACACGCACCACACCTGGACCGAAGCGGCCGTTGGGCGCGGCTCGTGGCGTACCTGGACCCCAGGAGGGACGTTGTAGATGATGCGGATGGTTTTGCAGTCGGGGTGACCTGGTAGAGAGTGAGGGATGACGTGGTACTCCATCTTCCCTGCAGGCTGGTTGCCCGTCTTCACGCCGTAGATGGTTTTACAGGTGGGACACTGAAGACTGGACCACAGAACTAAACTTAGCTCACTATCTGAGAACAAGTAAACGAAAGCTTCTTGTATATTTGTACCTGCCATCCTTGTTGCCGTTATTATACATGGCCACCAGGCACTGGAAGTGGTACTGATGTCCACACTGGGCTAATCGACCCACGGACTCCGCCTTCGAAACTGGACCCACACCTGGACCTTTGTACCCTGACGGTCCCCCCAAAGGCTCCATGCAGATGGTACAGTCCTGAAAAGAAAACCCAAATGAAACAGACATTTTGACTTGAATATATTCAGAATTAAACTGATCCGGACTTCATCAGACAAAAAGATTAGACAGAACCGGCTCCCTCTCACAGTCTGGACATACGCTGGCTCGTCGGGCACATAAACTGTTCAAGAGGCTGTATGGCACCGGCCTGAGTTGGGCCTACCTACAGAACAGAGACGGGTGGGGTCGTACCTCCTCTGGTGGACTTTTGACTTTCTGCAGGTACTTCTTGACCACCTCCTCCGGAGTTTTACCTGCAGACAGAACCAGGAGAGTCAGACTATCAGCAGCTCAACGTCAGGAATCCACAGGAAACCAGAACCAGCTGGATCCGACCACAAGTTCTGCTGCAAAAACTGTCAAAATGTTTAATTTTCAGGTTTGACGAGAACCTTTTCCCCACTCGTTTTTGTTGTTCTGGGGATTTGAACAGACGACTGTTCGGAGCACAGGCTCCACCCTCACCACACACACACACACACGTACTTTAGACAGTCGAGTACTTTTACCAGCCAGTAATTTGAATGAAATCATTTCAAAAGTGGGATTGACTGTTTTCTTTACTCTTTGATAATTTTGACTTTTTCAAACACTTTATTTTCATTGGTTCAACATTTTGAGCACTTTTCATTTATTTATATTTTTTACAATTTCTAACTCGTTTCTTGGTAGTTTTTATCTTTTCGAGCCTGTTTTTTTTTTTTGTTTGTTTGTTTTTTTTCCAACCTTTTCTAGCCTGTTTCTTGGTGATTTTTTTTAAAAATCTTTTTGAGCCTGTTTCTTGGTGGTTTTGACCTTATCAAGCCTGCTTCTTGGTGGTTTTGACCTTATCAAGCCTGTTTCTTGGTGGTTTTTATCTTTATGAGCCTGTTTCTTGGTGGTTTTTAGATTATCGAGCCTGCTTCTTGGTGGGTTTTTTATCTTTTCTAGCCTTTTTCTTGGTGGTTTTTTAAACCTTTTTTGAGCCTGTTTCTTGGTGGTTTTGACCTTATCAAGCCTGTTTCTTGGTGGTTTTTACCTTATCGAGCCTGCTTCTTGGTGGTTTTTACCATTTCTAGCCTGTTTCTTGGTGGTTTTTATCTTTATGAGCCTGTTTCTTGGTGGTTTTTACCTTATCGAGCCTGCTTCTTGGTGGTTTATCTTTTCTAGCCTTTTTCTTGGTGGTTTTTACCTTTTCTAGCCTGTTTCTTGGTGGTTTTTACCTTTTCTAGCCTGTTTCTTGGTGGTTTTTACCTTTTCTAGCCTGTTTCTTTGGTGGTTTTTATCGTTCTGAGACTGTTTCTTGGTGATTTTTTATCTTTTTGAGCCTGTTTCTTGGTGGTTTTTACCTTATCAAGCCTGCTTCTTGGTGGTTTTTACCTTTTCTAGCCTGTTTCTTGGTGGTTTTTACCTTTTCTAGCCAGGTTCTTGGTGATTTTTTACCCTTTCAAACCTGTTTCTTGGTGTTTTTTTTTAAAATCTTTTCTAGCCTGCTTCTTGATGGTTTTTGTTTTTTCTAGCCTGTTTTTTTAGTGGTTTTTACCTTTTCTAGCCCGTTTCTTGGTGGTTTTTACCCTTTCAAACCTGTTTCTTGGTGGTTTTTTTTTTAAATCTTTTCTAGCCTGCTTCTTGATGGTTTTTGTATTTTCTAGCCTGTTTTTTAGTGGTTTTTACCTTTTCGAGCCTGTTTCTTGGTGGTTTTACTGCAGCAGTGGCTGAAGCCTGGCACTGGTTTGATGTCGCTCTTGCTGACGGGTGGAGGATGCAGGACCAGTTTGGGAGGCCGGGTCAGACACACGGGCAGAGCAGCAGCACTCATCAGGATTCCTGTGATCCCTGGAGTAAAACAGGAAACAGTTTGATGAGGATCATGTGCCATCTGAAGTTGGCGACCGCTCTCATGTGAGTGTGGGTTCTTACCAGCGAGCGCCGGATGGACCGGACTGGATCCGTTCAGATTTTTTACTGGGACGGTGGGAACGCTGCATGAGAAAAAGACAAACCCTTTAGTCCAGAACATCCCTGTGCCTTCTAAGAAAGGGACCGAGCAACTCTGAAGACCGCCATTTCCAACAACAGAATTCACACAAAAGCAAAGATGTGATGACAGACGTGTCTGAGCTGACACCGTTTCTACAACTTCCAGAAGCAAGTCATCTTCTCAGAGCGGACGACTCTGTTCAGGCGATTCTGATCGGTGCTGGATTATGAGATATAATCCACAGAGTTTCCATCTGATCACTGAGCTCAGAGAAGCCGGCATCGCACAACCGCCGGCCGGGGATTACCTGCTTCGTCACAAAGCCCACCCTCATTCTCGCCATCCGGTTTTTGCACCACAGGAACAAACTCACATCGCTTCCTTTTCTTCATCTGTTCAGAATATTTCACGGAAATCCGGGATATTTGTTAGGAATTTAATCCCAGAAACAAAAATCTTTTCAGTCGAGTGTTTTTGTCGTGAAACTGTGATCGAACAACGATGTGTCACCAAGTTAGTCCAACTGGTTCGGATTCCTCATCAAGAACAACATTAAACTGTAAACACGACAGTTTATCTTAAACTACCATGATCAGATTAATGAGCATATCAGAGCAAAGTAAAAGTAAATTTACAGCAAATATAATTAATAAACCAGAAACTACATCATTTACGTTTTGGTTTATTTCATTTTTTTAAGCACATTTGATCAAACACAGTATATAAAAATAAAGATTAAATGGTCTGAGTAAATCTAAATTTTTTTCATATATTTTAATGATAAAACTCAAGGTTTCTGTTACTTAATTTATTGATGACAAAAAGATTCAATCATTATCAGGAAGCAAATATATCTGCGTCCTTATCTGATACTCTTTGGTTTCTGTGACTGAAATAGAAAATAATTTTTATGTCCTTAGCAGGAAAATCATGTGAATATTTTCTTGTAATTTTGTCATAGCTCAAAGATACAAGCTGCTGTTTTACCTAAAGGTTGAAGGGAAATATTAGGATTTATTCCACGATACAAACAAGACCACCGCATATATACGCTCGTCAGCACACTATCGTACGGCTATCTGTAACAAGACCCGGTTTAATTTTGATCTTGATTTGTGTCCTTGACCTTGGAGCTGGGGTGACGAACGTATTTGTTATACTCCGACTAGAGATGATGCGTGTGTGTGTGAAGTTTCATTAAATTATCTTGAGCGGATCAAAAGTTATGGCCCGGACAAGAGAAAGTTTACAGACAGACACTTCGTCTACCTTTTGATAAGCGAATAATAAAAAATATTTAATTTTTCTGATTTTAAAGAGGTATTAAAGTTGAAACTGGTTGGATCATTATGAATTCCTTTTATGGACCTGAAGTTCACACAGACGCTCTGTGGGCTGAAACTATGAACACAAAACTGACCTTTGACCTCAGGCTGTAAAAGCGCAAGACCTGTGGAGAATTAATTTGTTTTCAACAGAAATGTGTGATGAGGGGAAAAAAAAAAAAAAAAAACTCCTTCGAGCCGGATTTGAACCAGCGACCTAAGGATCTCTGTCCTTTGCCTCTACAGTCCTCCGCTCTACCAACTGAGCTATCGAAGGGACAGTCAGAGTATAATCGGGGGACGTTCACATGCAGAGACAAAGGTCAAAGGTCGGAGGAGCGCCGGTCTGTTTTTAGTCCCACGCTGAACTCGTTCCTTTCCTCACTCAAACACTTGAAAACACGAAAGCGAACGACCCGTCAGGATCTGAAACGAGTTCTTCGACAGGTCAAAAGCCAGTGAAGTACAACTGATTCATGAAGCACATTTAAAAACAGCAGCTGTTACCAAAGTGCTTGACAATAAAAACAACGGGAGTAATTTCAAGAAAAAAACAAAACTACGTACAAGCATCAAAAGAAAAAATATTAACCACAAAACATAAAAACAAGTACAAAAAAAAAAAAAAAAAAATCACTCTGGGTTAAAAGTCAGTGAAAACAGATGCGTCTTCTGAGCGTTAAAAGTTAAAAACTGAACACGTGGGCTTCAGTGAGCTGGTTGCAGCTGCTTCTTTATTATCTTTCATAATCGGTTAAACACACACAGGCCTGGCCGACTGCCACAATGAACCGTCCCCTTCTGGGGGATCTTGAGACGTTCCCAGCCCAGGGGGGATAATCCCTACAGAGAGTTCTGGGTCTTCCCCGGAGTCTCCTCCCAATTCGAGTCAACTCAACGGACTCGAAGCAACTCCTCGACTCCTCGCCGTTTCCCCGAGGCTGAGCCATCCTCCAGAGCGGCTTAGATCCAGGATCAGGGTTTTTTTTTTTTTAGTCGTGATCCAAACCTCACGGCTACACAACAAGGTTGGAACGCAAGCGGACCATCATATGTGTTACGATGATAGACCGGAGCAACACCCTCATTACTTCACACGAGGCCCTGATCCACGTCTTGCTGGCAGTTTGCCAGGGAGGAGGGGGGTTTGAATGACTCTTGACCCCCTGCGACTCCCCCACTGTGCCAGCCCTCCTCCCTCAGTTCACACTGCTTCAGCTTGTCTGACTTTGACGCACCCCCTACTTTTTGTTTTGTTTTCTATATTCATGTGCACGTCTCTGAACGTTATTAAAATAAAACTATAATTAGTGAACGGAGAAAAGAAAAAAAACCCCTAGGTGTCTAAATATATGTCCAGACGTGTTCTCTCTGTCCTGATGTGTCTCCTGTCCCTACATGTCCCTCTGTCCAGAAGTGTCTTCTGTCCTGGCATGTCCCCTCTGTGGAATATGAATGTTTTGTTCTCCATTCTGCTGAAACGCGTTTTCTCTGCTGTCTTCATGACCCGCGTGAAGCCTTTAACATTTTAAACTACCGTACGTGTTTAATCCAGAGCAGATTAGAGTCTGTGTGTTAACAGCGCCCCCTACAGGCCTCCAGGTATGACTTGTTGCTGAACGAGCAGGTGTCTCCACATTTCCTCCATTTCTCTTTAATAAAGTAAGCGTCCCGGTCCTGCTTCGATCGCCTTCCCTCCCCCACTCCTTCCATTCGTTTGTCTCTTTCCCATAATCCCTTGCTGCAGAGGAGCGCACACATCCTTCACCTCATGTCCTGTTAAGATCGCCAATATTTACTTCTGCTGTGTTTGTGAGAGACGTGTGTGTGTTAAATGCCTTTACAGCCAGGCAGCGCCGTGCACGCCCCTGTGTGTGTCCATGTGTGTGCATGTGTGTGTGTCGCCTCCCTCGTCCTCTGCAGTTGGCCTGATTTCTAGCACCACATTGTGATTTGTCTGTGACAGCTCACTGACTCGTTTCTTTGTCTCATAGCGCCCCCTCCCTCAGCGCTGTCTGAGTCGGAGGTCGTCTTCACGCACACATATGTCTTTATATACATGCCTGTTACCCCCACCCCACCACCACCACCACCAATTGGGCCAGTGGGGCAGCGGGCGGGGATGCCAGCAGGAACAGAACCATTGTCTATTTTTTTCTGACCTGTTCGTTCATGCCGAAGTCTGAATAAATACGACCTTAAAATGAAATACTGAAAAAACTGAAATGATCTGAAATAAGAGATTTATTGTCTCGAAGCAAAAGAAACAATCAAAAACTAAATTAAAGATAAAAACGTAAAGTTTTTGAACAAATTACTGGGCTTACGTTGTATTTGTCGGCTCTCAAAATGATCGGAGAGTCGTTGAAGGAATCTGAAACGCATCTCAGTTTAGTTTCTGTACATTTAGAGTCAGAGCTGTGTTTGGTCCAACACCGATGTCTCCTGTCACTGGACTGGAACTGAACAGAGAATGAAGTAAACCTAAATGTTTTTGGTGCAAAATATTCAAGTGGGTAGAAGTTGCACTGTGGAGAACAGAGGAAGGTTTTTTATGTTTGAGGCAGCACAAAGTGATGGAACCTGGAAAGTAGAGGGACCAAGTTTATCCGCTACCAGGAGCAGTGGTGGAGCAACGGGGTAGCCAATAGTGACCTTGACCAACATAATTATTCTTCAGGCACCCCAATCATTTGACGATATTGTGCTTTTAAGCAACATGAAATCTAGAAAGCACAGTTTTATCAAATGATAGGGGTGGTTGGTCCATCCAACCATTATCTTTACCCACTTCTTTCTTTTAGGGTTGTGGGGTCCACTGGTGCCCATGTCCATCAGTTACTGTGCGAGAGGCAGTGGACACCCTGGACAGGTTGTAAGTCCATCACAGGGACACAGAAACAACCATTCACTCTCTCCATCACACCTAGGGACAACTTAAAGTTACCAATCAGCCTAACATGCATGTTTTTGATCTGTGGGAGGAAACCGGAGTACCCGGAGAAAACCCACGCATGCATGGAGAAAACATACAAACTCCACCCACAAAGGATTTATGATGGTGGCCATCTTGGATCTTAACGTGCCAACCCTATTTTCGAATAAACCTTCCTTACGCCAAGATGCAACAACACACCAAAATGGAAATTAGTACCTCAATTACTTTTCAAGCTATCACACTCAAAACATGCATGGATGCACGGAGATTATTTCCAGTTCCCCATTTTTACTCTGCAATGGGGGAAAAACACAGTGGTACTAAATAATAATTATTGAAACCACTGCCTTTAAGTCTGAAGTGTACAATAAAGCATCAAAATGGAGCAGTTGCCAAGGTGGGCATCACTATGTGCCACACAATGTGCATGGAGTAGACTAATGTTTTGGAAGCCGTGCACATAAAATAGACAACACAAAGCAAAGCCACAAGGCTGGCTGGTCGGGAACACTCAGAATTCAATGTGACTGCAACAGGAAGTTCAGCTATTTTCACTCAACATAAGGAAATATTTCTTTATTCTAACAGACATCTTGTGATAGTTGTAAACTTATCACAGAAATGTAAAACACAATGTAAGGGGTCTCAATACACAGCTCCCAACCGACGTCACACGTCCTACAATTGGGAACTTTCCTCCATCCTAGCAGGATAAACTCACCGAAACCAACTTTCCGTCTCAGTGAACACGTGTGAGAGATCGATAATGGCTGTGTACGGTTAAAGTAAAGGGTGCACAAATAGCAGATTTCATCCTGAAGTACCGCTGATCAGGGATGACGTCACAAGAATTGTGGGAAATCTCTGAAGTCCTGGATGTCAGGCAAGGAATGCAACAGATTGCAGACATGATGGCCACCTCCAATGATTTGACCATGTCAACCTAAACAAAGACGACGTTCACGAGGCCAAACTCGACTTGGGATACACTGAAGGATACATCAATACACAACTTGCCCGGTCGAGTACAACGATCATTTCGTTACACGAGTAATCGGCTTTGGAAATGGCATGGAACAAAAACCTTGCATTTGAGGCTCGACATCATGTCGGCCATCTCTATTTCAAGTCCTGTAGCAACAGAGATTCTTAGATACCATTTATTTATGGGCACAAACCACGATTGCAGCTCTACTTGTATTGTACTCAAAAGTTCTGTTTGCCTGACACCCGGGTACTTGTTGGCATCATACATTGCATATGGAGCCATTTTTAATTACCCTGACCAGTGCTGTTGAGAAAGCTTGAAGTCCAACAAAGTTTACAAGCCGGCATGAAGCGCCGACGAGTCAACGATATCAACAACAACATGAAAGACGAGCCATCGGAAGCAAGAATTCAACCCAAACACTCTTCGCATAAAAAAAGTTAAAGCATAATCAATCTACCATCCTGTCCGTTTTCTACTTAAATGGTTGAAACACTAATTATGAGGCTGGAATCATATATTTTCATGTAGAGCGTAAAGATAAAGGAGCGCCTAAAACGTGTTAGTTTCCAGAGTCATCCTTCACCCAAACACTTGCTTCATTAAAAGTGTCCAAAGATTTTAATGCATGTAGTTCCTGCAGAGATTATACATTTCTCTTATAGAAAAGATTATTCACAATGTCCGACTGAGCACATTTTGTCTGTTGGCTTTGTATGGCTTGATTCTAAGAATGGTGGTTTTTTTCTTCCTTACTTTTCAACATCACCCAACGAGTCTCTAGAAGGTCTTTTAGCATTTGAAGACCCCACAGCTGACAAAAATTTAGGAAAAAAATAATGCCTGAAAAAAAAAAAAAAGCAAACAAAAACGAAAAACCTCAGTAATTTTGGTTACAGGAATCCTAATGATACAGTGATCGTCCGGTAGGTCTAGTTTTTGATACGGTCTTATGGGAACTTTGTATAGTTTACAAAATACAGGTGGTCACCGAATTATGGCGCCATCGACTTACGGCAACTCGGACTTATGGCGCCGCCCCAGTGACGTCATCACTCCTTACATTGTCTTTTTAATGCAGCATTTTATGTTTTTTTTTTTTTTTTTTTAAG
>JARVGS010000548.1:8026209-8038960 GCA_031762315.1 Hypsolebias antenori | reverse complement strand
GGAACCAACTTCCAGTTTCTGTCCGTGAGGCTGACACATTGTCCAGTTTGAAGACTGGGATTAAGACTTTCCTTTTTCATAAATCCTATAGTTAGGATTAGCTTGTTATGCTGCTATAGATTTAGACTACCGTAGGACAAATTGACCTCAATGAATTGTCACAACTGAACAGGTTTCATTTGAAATTTAACATAATTCTCGACCTGCCAATGTGTATCCGTTCCTCCTTCCTGTTCCCCTCAAACGTCGAAGCAGATGGCAGCTTGTCACAATCCTGGTTCTTCATCATGAGGGAGTTTTTCCTCTCTACCGTCGCCTTCATGCTCGCTCAAGATGGAAGTTTGCAGCGAAGTAAGACTCAAAGCAGCCTGCTCCTCAGATAAACACTGAGATGACTTCTGCTGTGACTTGGTGCTATATAAATAAACTGAATTGAATTTCATACATATAATTAGAGCTATATGTCTTTATGACATTTCCATGTTTTAAATAAAACAATCAACCTGGCAGGTTATGCCTCAATGTGGTGCAGCAAACTTGAAGGGGAGCTGAGATTTTACCCTCTCACCTTTTCCCTGCTAACCCAGACTATTTGCACGGACCAGACCCAAAAGCCCAGTGCATTGCTCTATGACCCGATTATGGGCTTGAGGGCCCAACACCAGCAGAGGCATGAAGCACCCCTGCAGTGAGCTGGTTAAGGGCTCATGAGTTTGGACAGAGTGAGGAATGTGAACCTTAACACGATCCACCACAAGCTGCAGAAGAGAAAGCTCATTAAACTCCAGACCTGACAGTGTTCATGGAATTAAGTAGTTATGCATATTAAGGGTAAAAAGGACTTTTTTTGGTCACAGATGACTCGCCTACCTCAGCAAACGGCTTGTGAAACTGTATAATCCTCTTGTTTTTTGTGTGGTGTAGCAACACTCCCATCCTGTGTCATATAGATTCAAACCGCAGCAAAGCGTCTGTTAAATGACTGGTTTGTGGGTAACCTTACACAAATTTAGTTTTGATTTCTCAGCACGTTTTCTGTAACTGTCAGGTGAGGTTTAAGTCATCTGTTAGCAAGGGAGAAGTGTTTACTTGCCTTGGATTAATGAAAGTTAATGATCTACTTCTTTTGTCTTGCACTGCAACATTAATCTTTTGAAGCTTTCCGACATAAGTTTTCACACACCGCACCATCATATTAGAAGGTTTCACTTCCAGATTTGGCAGGTTGATTGTGAACTAACTGCAGCTGATATTGAGAGTTCTGTTCGCTTCACGTTTCCCACATCAAACGACGTTTTTTTACACAGTGAGTGAAACCATGAAATGACTCATTAAGAGAAGCGTGGAAGGTTTTTAACTTCTTTTTAAGCTCAAGTTTACAAACCTTTACAGGCCATTTAGTTGCTTAACTTTGTTCAGTCAACCCATTAACCACTGAAGAAATTTTAACACAGTTTTCTGCATGTAATCATTAGTGCATTGAACTGACATTTCAAGATGGCTAAGACGTGAGATCTGCAAACACAAGAATGGTTACACGCAGTCAATTTAACAGATAATGAGCTAAAATTAGGTGTGGTAGTAGCTGAGACTGATCCCCGACATCTACTATGAGCTTTAATTTATCTGTGTTTAAAATCTGTGTTTAACACTTTATATAGATAAATAGCCATTAAGTATTGGAGTTAACTCATGAATAACTTTGATTGTAATGAAACCTTCTGGGAATAATCACTGAGTCTACAACTGATTGATTTGGAGCCAGTGTAATTCAAGATGACCACTCATCTAACTGCACTTAAAAACAAAAATAAATGACCAATTCTATTAAATTTACAACATATACTCCCAGTGCTACTCATTGGACAAGACCTTTATGTAAAACTTTAGCATTAATTGTTGGAGTTTACACTGTTTATATCTTTTAGCTGCTTATTTGAGGTCAACCAGTTGCCGACCTGAAATTTAGCAAAATACCTCGAGACACTGGATGGTTTTCAATTAAACTTTTAGAAAGTAATCAAAGTATTACAGCTGATTAACGTTTGGAGTCAATTCAAAGTCAAGATGGCCAAAACAAGAAGAGTCACATGATACACCGCATATACACCCTGTGTACAGTACATAATTTTGTTTCATCAATGTGATGCAAATGACAATAAAGACTCTCTGACTCTGATAAGGATATTTTCAAGGTTTGAGTAAAACGGCTGCAACTCTTTTCTTATTAGGCCTAATGTTCTTATGCAGGGAATGTTACAAACATTTTAAATTTAATTTCTGTATTATTTCAAGACAAATGTGCTTGAATGGAGGTAAAAACAGCAGTTTGGGTGTAAAGTCATTGGTCTGTCATGCAGTTCAGTTTGCTCTGGATGATGATCTGTAAGGGTTGGGGTCTTGGACAACCGTGTCAAGTTGCTCTGTCAGAACCGAGCCTCCCCTGTGGGCTCAATGTTCTGAGAACTGCTGCACAATTCTTAGAGATCAGAGTCTGTGCACGCAGCAAGACGAGTACGACTTAATTTATGAGCAGAAAGTCAGAGTCAACACAAACTGCTTATGTTTGTTTGTTTGTTTATTTTGACAAAAAATAGCTGGTTTGTTGGACTAGTAAAATTTTGTTCCACTTCAAACTGCTGCATGTTAAGTTGTAGACAAAATAAAGTAGAGTAGATAATGATGAGAAAAGTTCATGCTCAATAATCCAGGTATAAAATCCAACAATGTTCAGTCAGGTCAACTGAACAGTTTCTTTTTTTATTTTTATTTTTTTCGAGACGTTTCATCCTTCATCCAAAGGACTTCTTCAATCTGAGGAGCCACCAAGCAAACTGATTCCCACAAACAACATACTCCATAGTGGGGAAAAAACTGTTTGCTGATGCAAAGATGGCCTCCGGGGCCTGCCCTCTCCCCCATCATCTCCTCTGAGACAGTCTGACTCCTCAGATTGAAGAAGTCCTTTGGATGAAGGATGAAACGTCTCGGCAAAAAAAATGATGATGATGAGAAAATTAGTTTATTTTAATTTTTTTTAAGGAGATATTAATGTTGTTGGTATCGTCTGAGTGAGTGTTGTTGCAAACAAGATATCTCTGGGAGTGAAATGAGTAAAATGAGCAAATAATTAAAAAATAATAATTTCTTGAAGAAAGGCACCTTCCAGGCCGGAGTAGGTCTGGCACGGAAACAAATTTTGCTGTGCGATTGTCTCTGAAATTATTGTGATAAACTATAATGTTTGAAATTAGACAATAATTAGTAATTGTCAAATTTTGAAGAAATTATGGTTAATTTTTGTGTGTAGTACCATTTTTGACCACTGGATGTCAGTATAAGACTGTTTGGACTGAAGGCTGGATAGTGAGGGAGCGAGCAGTGTGTCTCTAAGAAAAATAGGAGAGAGTCCCCTTGACGTGACATGGGCTGTCTCTCCTTCCTGTTTTTTAGTTCTCAACATGGCGGATGCTCGGTGTGGTTTGAGCTCTTTAGCATTTTTCACACAAAGCTTTTAATCAGAAACAGTAAACAAGTTCGCAGCTTCTTTTTGCAGAGGAAAACAACTTTTGAGACGAAGGCACAGGTTTCGACTGTGAATTTTGGAGCTTTGACAAGACAGAGATTTTTTTTCCTCAAAGTCGACCTATTAGCTTAGCTTGTAGCTTAGCTTATCAGCTTTAGCTGCTTTTAACGATCCAAAAACGTGATTTTGGATGGTTAAAACAGATTTTAAAGAGAAAGGGAAGTGAAGAGCACCGGAGTTGAGCCTTTTGTCATCCAGTGTCTTCAGTAGAAAGAGAGAGACACAAAGAAACAGTAAAGCCATTAAATAAAAAGGTCAATAATTTTAATTTATCTTGCGATTAATTGATTTATTGATTGTTGCACAGGCCTAGGCCAGAGTTTATTAACTCTTGTTGGTAAATGGAGTTGTAGTTTTTTTTTGGTCAAACCTCGTAAAAGACAATCTTGAGCAATACTGTGAGATCTCTTTGTTCCCTTTAATACATATTAAACATTGCTCATTTAAAATTCACATTTGTAGTACCAGTACTTAATTCCTCCACGCACATTTTATTAAATTCATCTGGGCTGGAGGTGCTTGAGTCGCTCCTTGTAGCATCAGGATGTTGTTAATTTCATGCAAATGTTTGCGAAGGTGTCGAGAGAAGGATGCTAGCTGTCTCCAAGAAAGGAAATGCACTTTTTGCGTATAGACGATTTCTAGCAAAGAAACCACCGTGTTGCTTGCTCAGAATGACGGTGTAAGGCAGCGGCTGTCTGAGGTCAACCAGCTGCCGACCTGGAACACCTCGGCAGGTACGTACGCACGTCAAGGAGCGCGCTGAACATGCAAAAACTTGAGAGTAAAATATCACTTTTTTCAATCTTTCTGTCTTGATGTTGTAATAAAACGTTAGGCTGCGAAAAGTGTGGCACGAAGCTCCAGTCACGTTGACGTACAGTTTCCTGTGGTGGTGTTTGCAGTACGAGCTCGAGCTGTGGTTACGCTACGCTCGCTAACAGTCAATGGGAGATGTGCTCACATTTGTTTGAGACTAAAAGCATGCTTTGATTAGTAATTCTCCAGTTTTTATTTCTTTTTTTTAATGCAGAACATTTTGTTTCTGGAGTACACAAGTATTTTATATTAAAGCTCAAATGTGTCTGTGTTTAATGTAAGATTTACTGTTTATGTTTAATAAGATTATAGATAAGATGATTTCATCTGTTTATGCACAGTCCACTCAGCTGTGCAAACTCTTGTTCCAAAGTAATAGATATTTCTTTTACATCTGTCTTTTAGACCATTAATGTTTTTTTTTTTTTTACTACAAAGCTTTTTTTTGTGTTTCACTCCATAAATCAAAGCGTCTGTCTATTATTTTTTTTAATAATGAGGCGTTCCAGTTGTGGTTCAGAGAGATATTCAGGCCGTAGCGTCGCTGCACGTTAAATCATTTGGTCTTTTCTGAAAGCAGTGGTTTCAACTCCCACTCGCGGCACTGAAACATCTGTGGGCAGATGTGACGCTCCCTGTTTAAAACTTGACAGAGCAGCGTCTCTAATCTGTGTTCCTCTCTGTTTCTTCTTGGTCTCGTCTGTGCAGGTAACTCGCAGTAAATGGCTGTTCAAGCGGGAGCCCCAGGTGCCCACAGCAGCTCTGTGTGCGTCACTCAGCTCATCTTTGTCTGCTGTTTTAAAGACCTCAGCACTCATCACCGCAGCACCGCTTTGACAAACTGAGCTGATTTGTTTTAAGCATATGGAACCAACTGGGGACCTTTTAAATGTCGTACCAACTGTACGTTCCATTTCGGACGGCATGGACGGTCTGTTTGAATCGGGTTGAGTGTCTCGCGCCTCGTCCCCTTCTTCCTGACTCTTCTGCAGAAGGAGGGTGGGGATTGGTGTGGTCTCCCCTGCCCCTCCTTGCAGACAAGACCAGTCTTCCATAGCTGTTTTTTTTTTTTATTGGTAATACCTTGTGATCCCACCAACTCTGTTCCTCTCTACCTTCATGAAATCCTGCCAGAGCCTCAAGGAGGAGGTTTCCATCCTGAGCGTTGGCGGGATGTCACAGGAGGAGGGACACAGGGCTCCAGTGTCCCAGTCCTTTTTCAACTCTCCCAACCTGGACCTGGACCTGACAGGAAAGGTTTTTAAGAAGGAGGTTGGTGGCAAGCCTTTCTCTGTGTTGGTGGATAACAAGATGTCAGCCAAGAGCGCCGCTGGAGATCAGAACGTGGGTCACTTACCTTCTCAGCATGGCACTTTGCAGCAGCAGTACTTCAGAGAGGAAGGAGCAGAACGTGAGGGCGGCACGCAGGGGTCCCTAGTACCCATTGACGGATCCGCCGAGGACACGGAGGATGATGAAGAGTGTGAAGAGGGCTACAAGCGAGAGCAGATCATCGTGGAGGTGAACCTGAACAACCAGACGCTTTATGTGTCAAAGGGAGACAAAACTGAGACGGCAGCAGACGACTCTGACAGAGGTGGAAGTGATGATGAAGAGGAGGAGGACGACGACGAAGAGGAGGAGGAGGATGACAACGACGAAGAGGACAGCCATGATGATGATGAAGAGGAAGAGTATGAGGAGGAGATTGAGAGTCAAAGAACAAGGTCGAGAAGACTCCGACGAGGTGCTAGCAGCACGTCAGCAGCCAGCCAGCCCCAGAGGAAAAGCCTCCGGACCGCCCTGAGCGCCGCCACCGCCGGGATGACCACCAGGGGGCGACGGAAGCGCATGGAGCCCCCAAAGAGGAAGCGTCCGTCAGCCAGGTCGACCCCCTCCTCAGCCGGTACCACGACGACGGGAGGAAAGGCAGAGATGGAGGAGAAGGAGATGCTGACGTGTGAGAAGTGTCCGCGAGTGTTCAACACGCGCTGGTACCTGGAGAAGCACATGAACGTCACTCACAGGCGGATGCAGATCTGTGACAAGTGCGGCAAGAAGTTCATCCTGGAGAGTGAGCTGGCGCTGCATCAGCAGACGGACTGCGAGAAGAACATCCAGGTAACACAGACCTCCATCTCTCACCTGCCACTTCTTCTTACAAATGTTCTAGAATGAACAAGAAAGGTGAATGCGTTTCTTGTTTGCCTCAATGCATCGAGTACTTTTCAAACGTTTTGCCAAAACGGAGTTTACAGACGATTAAAAAAAATAAAGCTATTTGTATTTAACATAATACTTAAGTTCTAAATTAAGTATTTACAGGTGGTCACCGACTTACGGCAACTCGGACTTACGGCGCCGCCCCCAGTGACATCATCACTCCTTACGTTGTCTTTTTTTTATGCAGCATTTTATGTTTTTTTTTAGATTTTTTTGAGGGTATTTTGTTAGCTAACTGCTTGGAAGCACATTAAAACGGCGTTCTAAGTACGCTGTTGTTGTTTTACATTGAAAAGAATGTGTTTAAAAAGACGTTATGGCCGCCATGTGGCCAGCGCTCCGAGTTACGGCAAAATTGGGTTACGAACGGGCCGTAGGAACGGAACCCGTTCGTAACTCAGGGACCACCTGTAAATAAATAAATAAATAAAAAGTAATTTTTCAAGGTTTAAGGAGGCTTCATGTGGTACATGAGGTGGAACGAAATTGTGTACTCAAGGTCTCAGTTACACCCAAAAATTATCGCCACTTCAAAATTTTTGAAGCAATTGACAACTGGGAGGAATACTGTGGTTCCCAACCCTATTCCTTGAGGAACACCTGCATGTTTTAGTTGTTTCTCTGCTCCAACACACCTGTTTCGGTGGTTTATTACTTCCTTAAGTTCAACAGAAGCCTGTTAATCACCCTGTCATTCAAATCAGGCGTGTTGGAGCAGAGGAACAGCTAAAACAAGCAGGGTGGTGTTCCTCAGGGAACAGGGTTGGGAACCACTGGCAATAGGGGTCACAAGTCTTTGCTTCTGTTGTTTCCTGAAACAGAACCTGAAAAATCTGACAACTTCAGTCCCATCAGCCCGACTCTGACGAATGTTTCCAGTTTCATGTCTGATCTGTGACGAAGTCTAAACAACGCATCAGACTCGCTTCAAGTTCTTACAGAGTAGAAGAAAGGACCGTTAGTGTTTAAAGATGTAAATAAGCCAGGAGTTAATTACGTAATATCAAATAAACCCAGTGTTTGGAGGGTTTCTACGTGTCTGTCCCCTTCAGTTCTGCAGCAGACTTTGAAACAACGCAACAGAAAGAAGAACTGCTCTGCTTCTTTAGATGGTTTCCCATTTTCCAGCAGAATATTTCAGCCCTTGTTTTAAGAAATCCAAGGGTAGGGGTGATGAGAAATGGGAATGAGCCAACATACATGATCATCCTCCCTCCCCCCAGCCTTAACTTAGAAGCTTCAAACTAAATCTTAATCAAATCAGACACTTTTCCCAAGAACAGCACCAAGTTTTGGAGAAGAAATCTGAGCAACAAAGAACGCTCCTGAAAATTACGGTGCACAAGTTTCTGACAGAATGGAGAGAAGTAGAGAGAATATAAATAAGGTTGGAGGGGTGGCGGGGAGGCAAAGTGAAAAACTAGCAGAGGCCCATGCTAATGTGGCCCGGGCATGGCTGATCCAACAAAGGTTTCTGTGGAGACCAACAATGGGGCTCTGAGGGGCCCGACGGCTGAGAGGAGCCAGAGAGGAGGGGGCGGCGGGGGGCTGGGACCTCCAGAAAAAATAATCAACGTCTCAAAACATCCCAACTGAACTTTCAGCTGGAAAACTGTCTGAAGGAATTCCATTTAAACTGAAAACACAGCACTTCCTGTTCAGTATTTATACAAGGACACCCCCCACCCCCTACACCCACACACACAGCTCAAACCTACAACTGGAGTGAATCCATGACACAGCAGGTCAGTGCTGGACGACACCATCAAACCACAACGTGTCTTTGTTCCAGCTGCAGTTCTGATGCATCAGGTTCGGTTGGGGCTGAAATCGTTTATAAATCAGAAAAAACGTTCTTCTACCGAGCTGCAGTAAAAACACTAACGTTGAGTTTAGGACAAGGAAACCAGCAGAGGGGGTTCTCTCCAACAATCAGGTCCTAAAAGCCAGTTTTTACCACCAACGTTTAGACTTCATCCCCCCCAGTGATGGTCCTACATGACAGGGTTGATGGCATGACAATGACAGTCCAACTTTAATACCAGAGTTTTAGACGAAGGCAGTAGGGCGCAGACCCCTGGGTGGGGCAGGCCTGAGCATGTAGCAGGCAGGATTAATGTTGCAATACCTCGCTGCAGCCCAAACCTGTTTTAGGGACGCATAAAACAACAAATAAAACTATTTATGACTATTTATTATTGTTCTCTTTGAGAGGTTAGACACCGCCAAAATCAAGGATCGCAATCGAGGATCGCCGAATTGAGTTACCTTATGTTTAAAAAAAGATACGAGGCAGACGTCTGTTCCACGTTTGACGCGTTGAAGCTCCACATCAACCCGGCTGAGGAGAGTTCTGCTCCACGCCTCGATGCGAGAGCGCAGCCTGTGTAGGAGACCACCTCGAGAACCATGTCCATCAACTAGTCCACAGCAGTCACAGCCCAGTGGAACACCAACTTAAGGCCTCGTCACTGTCCATTTTTAAAACCCGTCTGAAAACGTATCTACTCTTTGGCATTCAGCCAAACTGAGACTTGATTTTACTTCATTTTTTTTATTGGTATTGATTTTATCTGTTTAACTTGTCATTTTATTGCATTTTAAATTGAGTTTTTAATTCATTGTGTGCTTAGCTTTGTGAATTTATGCTTTCTCTTATTTATTATTGACGTTCAGCACTTTGTAAGTTGATGATGATAAGTGATCGAAATGAGTTGGGAACCAGTCTCACTACCACCACACCAAGCTGTAGGTTAATGATTGCAAAGCTGACCAACCTTTCATCACTGGCATGTTTATAAGGTCTTAAATACTGTGCTGTTTTACACAATGCTGTAAACACCAGCTGCAAGCTGACGCAGCAACGTCTACATCAGAATGAGCTTCTTTCTGCTCATATCTGAATGAGAATCTGGCTGATTAACAGCTGGAATGGCTAAAGACGCAGTTCTGCTTCATACGCGTCGTCGACGCCTCAGAAACCTCCACCAGGAGTCAAAAGAACCCGTTTCTGGACTCAGCCTGAGGACTTGTCACAGCTGTGCCACCGGGGTTGATGTAAACTTGTTCAGAGCTTCTTGTCCCGGCGTGCACGACCGGGAGTGTTTCCACATGTCTGAGCATGAGCATTTGTGTTGTTGTACGGAAAACTGTCCAGGAGGAGCCGGAGGTCGGACTTTACAGAGACGGCGTGATTGTTAGGATCATGCAGAAACTCAGAACATGAACGTTGCTCCTGTTGATGCAAACATTACCAGTTGGAATAAACTCCGGTGTTCAGTGTGTCGGCGGTTCTTCACTCACCCGGATGCAATCAGCGCTCTGGACTGAGCCATGGCGATCCTCTGCAGCGCCGGCCTGCTCAGCCCGGCCAGGCTCGACCGCTGCGGTAACGGGGCGTGGCACACCGTCGGCGCACTCTGCGGCTTCATCACCATCGGCGACGGCGATGGCACTGGAGAGGGAGGCGTGGTGACTCTGCTGGCGGGGGTGACCAACGTGGCGGTCGGCACCGGCTCGATGGCGGAGGATGAGGAGGAGGAGAGTTTGGGGGGGATGGACGGAGGGTTGGAGGAAGGAGGCTGCGGCGGTGGGAGGCACGGGGGAGGCGGTCTGTTTGACGGGGCCGAGACGGCCAGGGAGGAGGTGCCGGCGGTGAGGGCGGCGAGCGACTGGGCGAAGAGCTGGGCGTTCTGTCGGGCCGTGGCGGTGTTCTTGGTGATGGCGAGGCCGTGCGGCAGCGTCTGGTAGTAGCTGAGGTTCTGCTGCTGACCCCGGCCCAGTGTGGCAGATTTAGATGGACTCAGAGGTTTGGAGGTGGGGGCTGACGAGTTCTTGGGTCGCTGTACGGTTAATGAGCGCCGACCCAGAGTCTGGACCCCCCCTGCTCCCATACTGGACTTCACACTCAGGACCAGCATGCACTGCTGGCAGGAACAGGGCTGGCCCAAACCGGGAACCGGTATACTTCCATTAGAGGTGACAGAACTCCCAACTCCCAAGCTGGCCCCCGAAACCCCAACACCGAGCAAAGCGCCCGTTAGCCCCCCGCCTCCTCCGACGCCGCCACCTTTGGGTAGAGGCAGCGGGCCGGCCACTAGCGGGTAGGTCAGGTCCGCACGGCGCTGGATCCTGCGACATCTCTGGCTCTGTCTGTTCACCTGCAGGAACAGAAACAGACTTATCGGAACATTTTTTTGAATATGAAGTTGCTCACAGACTCAGAAGCATCACCACCAACACATCAGAAGTTTTACTAACACATAAGCCTGTCGCGATAAACAATAAATCAATTAATCGCGTGACGAATTAAAATTATCGACCTCATTTTCATTTACCAGCTTTATTGTTTCTTCGTGTCTCTCTACTGAAGACACTGGATGACAAAAAGCCTCTCTTCACTGTCTCTTCTCGGTCTCTTCACTGACACCTCCCTTTCTTTTTTCACTTTAAAATCTGTTTCAACCATTTAAAATCACATTTTTGGATCGATAACCGCTAAGCTGAGAAGCTAAGCTACGAGCTAAGCTAACAGGCTGACCGCAGGGAATAAACCTCCGTCTTGTCGAGCTCCAAAAATTCACAGTTGAAACCCGTGCCTTCATCTAAAAAGCTGTTTTTCTCTGCAAAATGAAGCTGAGAACTTGTTTTCTGATTTTTTTTATTAAAAGCTCTGTGTGGAAAATGCTATGCTAAAGAGGTCAAATCACCGAGCGTCCACCATGTCAGCTCAAGTCACGTCATGGGCCCTCCCTCCCATTTTTCTTTGAGACACGACGCTCAACTATCCATCCTTTGGTTCAAACAGTCTTATACTGCCACCAGGTGTTCAAAAAAATGTACTACACTCCAAACAAATCAAGATGTCTTTTAAAATTTGACAATTATTGTTAAATTTCAAAAATATTAACATTTATCACAATAATTTCAGAGACAATTAATCGCCCAGCAAAATGTGTTACCGTGACAGGCCTAGCCGTAACCTTTCAACACACCTGGGTCATGTTCTTATAGTCGATGAGGTAGCAGAAGCCGAGCGGCGTCAGGTCCAGGCAGGCCTGCTGCCGGCTGTGGGCGCTCTCGATGGCGATGGCCACCTCCATGTCGTACGGCGTCCACGTGCCGGCGTCGTTCTCCCACTCCCACTGCCAGCCCTGACCCGGGGCCGAGGCGGGATCATAGAAGCTCCTCCGGACCGGACGGATGGTTCCTGACAGAAAAAAAAATAAAGTTAATATCCTCGTGTTTGGTTGAAAGTTAAAAAGATGCAGCTATAAGACAGAAAAAGGCTGATTCTGGTTCTGACCCATCATTAATAAACGAACATCCAGGGATTGGTTCTGAAAGTTCTGCTCGTTTCTGTTTTTGGTTCGACAAGACCCGCAGGCGCCCACAGATAAGGAATTTGTACAGACTGGTCTGTTTTTTTTAAACCTGTGTGTTTTGTGTAGCGTTTGGTCGGACCGCAGACGGACGACAAACGGCCCGTTCTTCTGAACACCACGCCCTTGCAGGCTGCACGGATGATTCTCATTAAAATATTTCAAGGAGAAAAACAAATCCACCAAAACAAAAGTCATGTGATGTCACGGTCAGCCCTGCAGATTTCCCATTTTTCTTAAGGCTCTTTCATAAAACGATTCGAGCTGAGACTTCTGTCCTTCTGTCTGCCTCGGAGTGATTTCTGACAGGACCGAGGAGGGTTGAAGCAGACCCACCCCCTGATATCAATATCTTACATTTGTTTAACAAGATGCTGCAACAAAAGGAATAAATGCAAAGAAACTCATAATGGATGGATTTGATTTAAGCTTTAATTAACCAGGAAAATGTCACCGGATCACAGAAGTCTTTTTCAGTGGAGGCCTGAACCTCAAGGCTGAAACAAAACACAGCATGGAGCCTATTTCTGATTTTTATCATGTAAAATGTTCAAAACTGGGCAAAGCTCGTCATATAGGTTGTTTTTCTAATATCTTGAAAGTTTAAAAGTTGTAATAGTTTCCTGTTTTTTATAGTTTATTTTAGCTAATCAGGTTTTCAGCACGGCCCAAGACGATTGAACAGTTAGAGGCCTGTATTAGACATGAATGGGAGAGCATTCCTATTTCTAAACTTGAGAAA
>JARVGS010000548.1:7951431-7961459 GCA_031762315.1 Hypsolebias antenori | reverse complement strand
GCTCCGAGTTACGGCAAAATCGGGTTACGAACGGGCCGTAGGAACGGAACCCGTTCGTAACTCAGGGACTGCCTGTACTAAAATCAATTTAGGATTCCTACTTTGCGGTTTTTCACCTATCACGGTGGTGTCTGGGATGCAACCCCTGCAATAATCAAGAGGCTACTGTATGGCACTATACACCGAGCCCAAATGTCCCAGATGGATTAAATAAGGGCTAGATTCTGATTACTGTGGACAGTGTCTGTTGTATTTTATTTCCTCTCAGTTAAACTTGGTTCTTGGTTTTTGGGCAGGTGAAATTCTTCAATCTGTCTACATTTATGCACAATGTTCTCACTACCTGCTGATATGAACTGATATTAAAATAAAGACATCTCTATTTTGCTAAAGGGGAGAGCTCAGAACACAAGTGAAAAGTAGCCTGTTGGATGAATTTGACTCAACAGATCAGTAAATTAATTACACAAACACAATACGAGTGTGGGGACTCCATTTAGTGCACATAACCAGGGCTGGTTGGCCCCTAGTCATGAGTGATGAATGAAAACGACCAATCTAATAAATAAAAATGACCCACCTGTAGAAACCTTCAGCAACTCTCTGGTGAATGAACCTGGAGATTTGATCAGATCCTCCCAAATTTCAGCAATCATCTAATCAGTGTTTGTCCAGAGTGTTCGGTCATCCGTATCTTGGCTCAAATGATAAAGTACCTTCACCACACAATGTACCTCAAGGGTAAGCTTTGTAGAGTAATACGACAGATCTAAATCAGCTGATAATTGGTTGATGCTCATCTTAGCGTCTCGTTTATTGTTGACTGTTTGCGTTCTGTCCACCAGTGCAGCGCACCTGTAGCCACACCTTTTAATTGACTGTTGAACGTTATTTTATTGCTGAGCTTGTGAGTCAGCAAGAGAAAATACTTTTAATTGTTCTCTGAGTGATATTGCTCATCTCCATATCAACAAAGTGAGGATGCACGCATCAATTTATTTCAATTTCAATTCAGCATTGTGGTCTAATGTACTGTCTTATCAACTGGTAAGTCGCTATTTGTTCATTTCGACAAACGACAGAGAATTTAATTCACATTTCCTTCAGACTGTGATCTTGTGGTTTCAGAGGGTTTCCTCTTTACGTTCTGGCAGGCTGAGTCTGTGCTCCCCAAGACAGATTAACTCATGATCTTGCAGAAAATACTTCATTTTTAAAGTCCAGGCGAAATAAAAGAGCCAGAAACAAACGGGGTGTGGGGGGGTGTTGTGACGAGGTCCTGGGTGTGAGACAGCCTGCAGCTCTGAGCAGGAGATGGACCTTTCCAAGACACTGTTTTGTCACTCACAGCTCCATAAATAAAGGATGCTGAAACCCATTCCCATATCGTTCTTGTCTATGAGTGGACAAAGTCATTTTAGGAGCAGATGCAGGGCTTAATTTGAGCAGGATCCTGCCAGAACACAATCCAGGAACTCTCTTATTTTGACAGGGTGTGTTCCAGTAACTGTTCGCTTGGATCCGGTAATGTTCAGGCTTACTAATAATAATGTTATGAACAAATATGACTGCCTTGAACAAATAAAACATATATTGGATATGTAAACTGAAAATAATTCTATAAACACTCATTTTAAACACAACAGCCATTTACGAGCTTCTTAATAACACATACGATCTGCCCCTTCAAGTAGAATTTCTGCTTCTACCCTTAAAAAAATAGCCTAAAAGTCATTGCACAATTTTGTTAAAAAAAAAAAAACTCTAAAATATATTTAAACAGTGCAACAACATTGCAAATCAGTTTGACAGTTTCAGTGGGTCATTAATAAAAGTTTGATTATTTATTAAAAATACAACGAGAGAAATGTTTGATGTGTATTGTTCACATCACATATCAAAACAAAGGTGCTCATTTGGCAAAATAACAGCGATCAAAATGTAAAAAAGACAGACAGTCCAATTTACTTTCATGAAAAATGGCTTCTTATTGTCCTTGGACAACCGAGAACTGAAGCACTTAAGGGCAGTGGCAACCTTCAGGTATTTGGAGGTTTAAGATGACACTGTTGGAGATATTCGAACGGACAGATTGCGGATTAAAGTCCTGACTTCATGCTTTAAAGCACCATGTTTAATTTGTTTTGAACGAAGATCTGTTTCATAAAATAGTGATTAAATGGTTTAAAACTTTGTGTGATCACTGATCATGATTAAGAATGGAAAATGACATGGTCATTGTTAAAGTTTAATGAGAGTAAAATTATGTTAATGTTAGAGACTGGAGTTTATTGTGAGTGTTCAAGTAATTAAAAAAGTGCAGTTTGGAGCTCAGTTTGGGTTAGGAGCTGAGATTTAAAGTTAAATCACTATTAAGGAGTTAATTTAGATAATACGTGTCTGCATTTTTACCCTTTTGCCCATTTTTTAATAGTTTGTTGTCTTTATGAAAACATATGGTCATGTTTATTTGTTTGTGGTTATGTTCTGTTGTTTTTGTGAGTTTATCTGTGCCATGAGGCCAGTCCACCCATTTCCTGCCACTCCCACCTCCTCCTCATCTAATTAGTCTCAGCTGTTTCTCATCAACCTCAGCCCATATAACTCCTCTGCTGTTGTTCAGGAGCCAGAGGAGTGTTTCTTGTTGCCTCGGTACCTGCTGGTGGGCCACTGCACCGCCTTGTCTTTTGTTTTATCCAATAAAGTTGGAAGTATTCAAGCTTCCTGTGTTGAGTCTGCACCAGGGTTGCCAGATAAGCAATGATGAACTATTGTACTGTGTTGAAATTATATTCTTTTGACCTAAATGGTCACATGTGCTGCGTGAAGATGTTTTAAGATGAGACTCGTTGTGTTTGGTGAGCATGTGCACTGAACAGAGAAAAGGAGGGGGTAACAACATGTAAATCTGGCAACCTGCCCACCTGCCATGAATAAAGCTTAAAGAAGAAATAACATAAAAGTTAAAACTAAAATCAGCTTCTCGCACAAACCTCAGCTTTTATTAAAACACTGAACGTTGTGACAAGTTCGGCTTCTGTTTTGTCGCCGTGTTTCCACGAGCTCTGGCTCGAAACCGCAGGAAACGACGAGTTCGCTGCCTGATGAGATGCAGAGCCAAGACGTGTGGTTAAACATGTCAGCAGCCTCCAGTAATGTGCTTTCTGCTCCGCTGGCTTCCCACACCAGAGGATCTGGAACAAGTGTTTTAATCATGGGGGGTAATAGCCGCTGCGCATGCTATGCAAATAATATCACAATCAAACCGATTGGATTTTCTTCCACCTGATGTGCTGTTGGCGCCGAGCTGTGTGATTTACAAGCAGGCAGGGAGTGGTGAGGCTGCAGCACCAGCCGAGGCCCTGCGCCTGCTGGGAGATTGTTTCTGGTCACTGGTTCAGATCCCTCGCCGCCACCCTCTGTCAGGTTGAGAAGCAGCAAACAGGAAGCCTCACAGATTTATTCATACAAGCAGAAACACTCAGAATGTTCCTCTCTCTGCTGCAGCTGCTGAATGTGCAGCTTGTGCTGACAGGAGCCGCAGGAGGACGAGGATGTTTGGGTGTCTCGTTTTCTGATCTGTGAGCGTGAACGGTACACAACCGGGCTTCTGTTAGACTTTTATATTTACCGCTGCGATAACTGCACTGATGCTCAGCGTCGCATGTCTCCGGAGCCACAAATAAGGAGCTCAGTCTCAGAGGTTGTAGCTTTTAACGTGCAGACGGCAGCAAAGAGAAGACAGTCTGGGAAAAGTTCTTTAAACTGTTCCAACAGCCGAAGCAGCTAAACGCGCCGCTTCTTATTTTATAGCTGTTAACACAAAAAGTAAATAGTTTATGATTAATGACCATTAAGAAGAATAAAGATGGATGACTTGTGTTTTTCTTTTCGAGCGTCTGTAACCGTGTAATCCTAACGATGCTTTAATGACACACATGCATCTTATTTAGGGCCGCAGACTTTTTTGGATTTACAACGAAAAGCCATTTTATTTTTATTCATGTCAGTTTAATACACAAAACAAACTTTAAATCTTAACTCAAACATTTTCAATTGAGCCTGATTTGGTTCCTTTAAATGTTCCAGGCTCAACAAGCTTAAAGGATTTTCTGTCTTTTATGAACTCTTTAAGCTGATTTCTTAAAATTTTTATTTTTTATTTTGTAGTTTTGGTCCTCCAAATTTGAAATCTTTTTTCGACAAAGTGGGCCAAGAAGAAACAAAAGTACTGTATTTATAAGAATTTTAAGATTTAGACCAAAAGGTTGAAGTCATACATTTATAGCAAACTAGACACGGGAACATAATGTGGAAGTTGAAGCCAAAACAAAATAAGTGCCCCCTGGTGGACAGGATGCAGAATGTTTGAATTCTTGACTGGAAGAAAAAAAAATACATAAATTGAACATTTAAATCTTTTTGGTCAACTCAAAAGTTTTAATTTGTGAATTTAGCTTTTTTTTTTTAATTTAATCTTTTTTTTAAAGTTTTTGAGTGTTTCTTACTTTGATGTTTTCTCTGAATTATATTTCATTTGTAAGACTTTATAGATTTCATCCTAAAAAGGAAAGATGTTAAATATTAAAACTTTAAAAGATTAAAAAAAAATCTCTGTATAAAATATTTTTAGCCTTCATACATAAATCTATGTTGATTTTTTATTTGCAAATTTATTAAACCAACAAATAAAATATTTCCCATCAAAATAAACCAGTCAAATGTTAGTTACTGATATGTTTATAATTTTTATTATAATAAAGGCGACTTAAAAAAAGTAAAAAAAAAAAAAGATGATAATGCTTCACTTTTGAAGCAAATATTTGTTTTATTTCTGTAGCTTAAATAAAATCACAACAGGAAAATCTAACAAAGGACATAAATTAAAGTAACATAATAAAAAAAAGAGTAAAAATCATTTATATCAGGGGAACGCCTCTGACTGAACTCTTATTTTAAACCAACAGGAAGAGGTGAAATAGACTACAGTATATGCCATGGGTAGAAAAGCTTTTATTTTGAAATTTTCTAAGGTTTACTGAAAGAAATCAGGTAAAAGCCTCAAGTCTGTCCTTGGCCCCTAAATGTTCCCTGCACCTGCAAATCTCCACCTGTAGGGGGCAGCGACATCCTCCAGGGCTGCTGTGTGCTCATCAGCATGCTGCTGGGGCTCTGTGCACCCCCCACCTCACCCGCTGCACCACTGTACGGGGGCTGCGGCTTCCACGACTGAATGCATTAACCTTTTCGCCACTCCCACAGAAACACGGCAGCGATTGGAAATGAGCCCCAGAAGTTGGAACAGTTTAACCAGAGGCGGATGCACACTGTTGGACGGGAGGGTGGGGTGGGGGTGGGGGTTTGGGTGGGGGGTGGGGGGGCTTTATTTGCTCTTATCTAGAAAAAAAATGTCAACTCACATCAGATGGTTAGTTATTCAGCAGTGCAAGGCGTGTTTCTGGGTGTGATGCACAGTCACAGAGCAGCCGAAGGCTGACGCTGTATTCCACCAGACAGGCGGCAACTTTTGAGATGGAGCCTCTAATTGTGTCGCTGGAGACCGTCTGATGGGCTTTCTGCGCCCGACGAGGACTTTTCAGAAGCTGTTTGTGTCAGCGTGATCAGCGCGGCGTCACGAAGGAAGATCCAACCTCGAGGAGAGCGGCGGAGTCTGGCTCGTCCGGCCTCCCCCCGAAACATCAAGTTAAACGGGTTCATCCAAATTCTGAAGATCTTTGGTCGTAGCTCAGAAGCAAAGAGTGCACGTTTCATTTCAGCAACGTTTTTTATTAGAATGTGACGTTAAACAACCAAAAGCATCAAAGAATGAGGGAAAACGTTCACTTTGGTGCCATAAACTTTAAACGTCCTTCAGCAGGAAGCTCTTCGTCAACAGTTTCAATAGTTTTTAGGCAAATGGCTTAAAAGTTGTAAACATTTGTGTCAAAATGAAAGAGTTAAAGCTTAAATATACAGTAAAGGTTTATCGACTTTACATGTTTTATTTATTTAGTTATTATTTCTGCAGAAGTGTTGAACGGTGTCGCGGCTGCTGAACGTCCACCATTCAACAACTTTCTTCTCTAAAGCCCAGAAATGATGTAGGGCTTTTATTTTGTAAGAAACTCAACGGACAAAACTGTAGAAGAGTAAAAAGAACCAAGAATAAACTAAACAGTGGCGCTGCTGAGGCTTATTAGGGTCACCATGGTAACCATGAACCTGTGTCTGTCACTCTCCGACTGCAAAGTCAAAGACAGGCAGAAACGCAGAGTAAAAAGTTGCCCTCAAACTTACGGTCCCTGTGAGAAAACTATTAGATGTAGTGAAATAAATGCTGAAGTGTGAGTGTCTCCTGTCACTGATGATCACACTTTTTAAAATGTTGATGTTAAAGAGATTTCACTTCCTGTTCGGAAGAGAAGCTTCTGAGCTCATAAATGATGGACGTCGATGTGCTTTTGCGCTCGGACAAGAAAATCAATGGAAGATGACACAAAATATCAGCGTTTTGATGCGCGGACTGTAGAATTCATGTAAATGTAGATGTAAGAAGAGTTTTGTCACTATTTGTAGCCGGATATGACCCAGAATGCAGAAAGACAGCTCAATAAAATAAAAGTATATTTTATTGAAGCAGAAATAAAAGTGTGACTAGGAACAAACCGGCAAAAGAACCATCAAAGCGCTGCTGAGCACTGGACTGAACAGAGAACAGATAAACGGCTGAAGGAGAGACGAGGAACAGCTGAGCCAAATGAGACGGGAAAACAAAAAACATAAATTAGCCTAAAAATATGACAAAACGACTTTGAGCTAATAATTAACAAAAGACATGAATCTGACAAGCTTGGAAATGTTCGATGTCAAACGTCACAATGAACATTCTGCCTCCAAAAATCCACAAAATCTAAGTGACTGTGTTTAAAAAAAAAAAGTTTCCAACGTGCCACATCAGTCAGAGTCAGAGTCGTGTAAAGTCCAACTTCCTGTGAGCCAGTTAGACTCTAAATGATGATTCTGCTGTGAAGTCGGAGCTGGAGACACAACCAGGACCAGGTTGGACCACTTGGTCCACTACAATCCCTCTGACTTCCGAAGGGAAAGTAAATGTGCTAAAACTGGGGGTGGTAGTAGCTGAGAGTCATTGAAAGCACATACTGAGCGATCAAATCAAACTGAGTCAAATATGAATGAAGAAATGATGAACTGCACGAGAGTTATTGTTAAAACATAACAATGAAGACATCATTAAACCCAGACTGCAACATTAAAGTCTACTTTCTGTCCAAAGCTCATGTCAGTTTCGTTCTGGACCACATCTTTGTGCGCCGGAGGAGGCTGATGTAGAGAGCAGACGTCAAATATGACAGCTGAGGATCCAGAGGAGCGACAGAATCCACCTGCAGTGGGTGAGTTTGTCCTGGAGGCGCCGGATCTGGATCAAGAAGAATAAAAAAGACTGCAGCGAGAGGGAGGCTCCATGGGGGTGATGCTGCAGACAGGTGGGGAGGGGGTCAGAAAACCAAAAGGATGAGGAGGAGGTGGGAAGTCTTTTCTGACAGGAGAATATTCCAGAGGCCAGAGCGGGAACCAACGTGGAGGGACCGATGTGACGGGAACAGTTTAATGAGAGGGAGAGAAGGTGAAGCCGAGAGCAGGAAGGTCCAACAGCTGCGTGGTGAAGGTCCAACAGCTGCATGGTGAAGGTCCGACAGCTGTGTGGTGAAGGTCCAACAGCTGCGTGGTGAAGGTCCGACAGCTGCGTGGTGAAGGTCCAACAGCTGCGTGGTGAAGGTCCAACAGCTGCGTGGTGAAGGTCCGACAGCTGCATGGTGAAGGTCCAACAGCTGTATTGCGAGGGTCCAACAGCTGCATTGCAAGGGTCCAACAGCTACATAGCAAAGGTCAAAGGTCAAACAGCTGCATGGTGAAGGTCCAACAGCTGCATAGCAAAGGTCAAAGGTCAAACAGCTGCATTGTGAGGATCCAACGGTCAAACAGCTGCATGGTGAAGGTCCAACAGCTGCATGGTGAAGGTCCAACAGCTGCGTGGTGAAGGTCCAACAGCTGCATGGTGAAGGTCCAACAGCTACATAGCAAAGGTCAAAGGTCAAACAGCTGCATGGTGAAGTCCAACAGCTGCATGGCGAAGGTCCAACAGCTGCATGGCGAAGGTCCAGCAGCTGCATGGCGAAGGTCAAAGGTCAAACAGCTGCATGGTGAAGGTCCAACAGCTGCATGGCGAGGGTCCAACAGCTGCTTGGCGAAGGTCAAAGGTCAAACAGTTGCATGGTGAAGGTCCAACAGCTACATAGCAAAGGCCAAAGGTCAAACAGCTGCATGGTGAAGGTCCAACAGCTGCATGGCGAAGGTCCAGCAGCTGCATGGCGAAGGTCAAAGGTCAAACAGTTGCATGGCGAAGGCCAAACAGCTGCATGGTTCCTGAGCTCCATAAAAGTTTTTTTTCCATGAAGCTACCTCCTCAAAGAGACCCTTAAGAAAAGCTGCCACAATAACCCAAATCATAAAAACAATGACGTTAGAAAAATGTTCTGTCAGATCAAAGTTGTGCTGCAGCTGCTGAAACCCGACCAGCAGTTCTGGTGTTGGCTCAGTCAGTGGGGAACACAAAAATCCATTGAGCCTGTTTAGACCTGACCGGAAGGGTCCGGTTGAGTTTTCCCTCTTCAAACTCTGCCTAATGACCTCGGCTGCCTGTTAGCTCCGTGCTTCTTGACTGATGGGTCAACCACACCCTTCATTGGCTGGGAGCTCCCTGAGGTCCAATTTGAGCCAATCCTGCTCTTTGTTCTGTCCACCACCCCTGTGTGGTGATGGTGGGAGTCCTGTCAGAGCAATACTCATCCCTCCTCAGCACTCTGCCAACACCCCCCACACCCCCACACATAGCAGTGTGTTGGAGTTTTAATCCACTCCCACTGTACCCTGGAGAAAACCCTGAAGCCCTTATTTTATTCTGCTGGACCAGAACGTCACTCGGCAGCAGCCGCACGGGTTGGAACAGATGCTCCGGGTGAGGTTCAACAATTCAGACTGACAGAATCACTTCAGCATCAAAACGTGTGGCTTGGTGAGCTACACTGCACCCTCCCGACAAACGTTCCCACCCTCCTGCGCAACAAGATGGTTATCGGCATCTGATTAATGCTGCGCTCTGAGGACCAGCTCGCTGAGGATGTGGATCGAGCTGAGACTCTGAAACCGGCGTCACTAATCAGCCCTGGAGCTGCAGCAGGTGTGGGCTCCGGGAAGTGCCGGGCAACAAGTAGACATCCCATATTAATGGCACTCCCAGGCAGACGTGTTAGCTAAGCCACAGGCCGAAACACTAAGCAGAATGAATGAGATCCGAGGCGGCAGGTCCTGGCCCGCTTCACGTTCCCCTCAATCAGCCGAGCGACACTTTATCTGTCCTGTACTAATCCAATCAGCGAGCTGATTGCACTTTCTCCTCATGTTCTCCTCCAGCAAGTGATGTTTAAAAAGATCCCCCCAGCCCTGAGACGAACCATGCAGCTCCCACGTTGTCATCAAACCCTGACCCGACGTGGCGTCTGCTCAACAAAACACAAATTGTTTTTTAACACCTCACTAGATCCACACCATGATGGTACGATTGCTCTGAAATTTCACCTGACGAAAAGGGAGAAATAAAAGTTTAGTTTGAAAAAAAAAAAACAAAAAACAATGTTGCATTTCACAGACAATTAGCCACGTAGAGCTGGACTTTCTCTAGTGTCATATCCAGAGTCAGAGAGTCACAACGACCATGTTTGGCCTGAACAAATGAGATCTTCTTGCAGCTACGCAGCTGTGAAATTAATACTAAAAAGGCCTCCTAGAAAAGTCTATTAAAGAGTTCACAATGATGCTTCACAGAGTTCACTCAGTGAAAGAAGAGTTCAGCTGAGACTTGGTCGTCCCCCCAGCTGCACAAATTGTATGAACTGTGTGTATGTGTGTGTGCACATATATATATACAGGTATATATATATATACAGTAT
>JARVGS010000548.1:7904839-7922153 GCA_031762315.1 Hypsolebias antenori | reverse complement strand
CACACACACACACACACACACACACACACACACACACACACACACAGCTCTTACCCCCAGCTGTAAGCTGTCAGTTCCTCTTATCTGTACAACACACACACTTAAACACGCACACATGCATAAACTGCTCTTTTAGCTGGCACGCTGATGAGCGTTGCCTGCGTCTCTTGGCTGCCTGTCACCAGTCTGCCACCCATGAGCACCAATCAGATGTGATTGGCCTGACTGACAGGGCTCTCTTCATCACACTGACAGTTAACCCTGCTGCGTGTTTTCCAGAGTTGTTGCTAAAATGCCTCTAAAGTTGCTTTTCTTCCTCGTGTCACCATTTCTTTAATCTCTTATTTACCTCTTTCGCTGCCTGGTTTTTACAGCTTTGTTTTGTCCAACTGTCTGCTCTCATGTTTCCCTTTTTTTTTCCCTCGTCTCTTTCAAGTTGCATCATAGCGAACACTTTCAACTGATCACAGCTCGGTAATCTCTCTTGTTAATGTGTCTCATCTGCGCTCCCGTTTATCTGCCTCTGCTGCTATCTGTTATGCAGTTCACCTGCTGCGTCAGCGTTAGCCCCTCCTAGACGCAGCCGATGTTTTTCTCAGAACTCAACAATAGTTTTGTGATACAAAAGTTGATAGTGTATCGTTTGATGCACTTCACGAAGAGAGGTTTTGTCTGTACAGGAGTTATCTTTCACGTTGACAGCAGACCTTGACTCATCTCATTTAGTTTTTTTAGTGACAATGTTTTAGATTAGAACTAATAACGTCCTCAGCATCTTATGAAGGAGTGCATATCGCCCGCTGCCTTTAATGCCAGTCATCGTGGATGTACAAGCAGTGATTACTTGGAGACTTCCATTGAAATTTGTCCAGTGGTTCATGAGATATTTTGCTGAAAGATGAACAGTAAAGCTTGTTGAATTTTCATGTCATATAACCCAGATTCATTTGATAATAATGAAATCGTTCAGTATGGGATGATAGTTCTGCTCATACCCTCAAATGTTTGTCTGTGAACAGTTAACGCTGAACATAACTTACTGCGTTTCTGTTAATTGTTATGCTTTGGTTCTTGTTGGAATCAATCATTTTCCACAGCGAGATCAAAGGTTAGGGTCCGCTCCAAAACATTTATCCTGAAGCCGTTAGATTCATTGCCTAGCTCAAGGGCACTTCACTAGGACGATCGCCCGCTCTCACACGGCCTTGACTGTAGTTATTCCTAGCACACTGGGCCACCTCGCCGCCCTTGCTTGTCTGATCTGCTTTGCGGTGTGTTAAACATGATGTGTATGTGTTTTCTCCCCCAGACCCTGTACCTGTGTTGGAGCTGGCTCAGCAGCTGCAGCTGAAGCTCCAAAGGATGCACGACATTGAGACAGAGAACACCAAGCTTCGAGAGACACTGGAGGACTACAACAAAGAGTTCGCAGAAGTTAAAAACCAAGGTTAGAGAGGGGATATGTGCTTAGGCAAACATCTAATGATATTTCTCACTTTCGCTTCGCTTTGCTTTTGAAGCAACTCAAATAAATCGACTTCTTTGTGAAACTCTGTTAAAGGTAAAAACACAGACACTGTATTTTTACAGTGAAGCATTCTACAAAACAAGCACACTTCAGTCAAGAACGGGTTGTTTAAAGATTATAAAACAAAGTTAATAATGCAAGAAGTAATGCAAATAAGACAAACATAGGCAGAAAATAGTGTAACTTACTTGGCACACTACTAATTTCAACCATTTTTAAACATTTTCTCTACTCGCAATCAATAACTCTATAATTGGAGAATTAGGTTAAATTTATATTCCTAAATTATTTTCAGACTGGACATAATCTCCTCCTGTAAAGATTATGTATACAGTGCAGTACACCAGTCAGGATGAGCCTTAAGTCTTTTATTTCTTAACTGTGTCAAATATAAAGTGTAAGGGTGGGTCAAAGTTGAGCTGTCACTTATAATCTCCTGAGTTGGACTAGAAGGTAGTCACATAACTCATTTGAAGTGTATGTGTGTAGACTTTAACAAACAATGCTGGTGTTGTTCAGTCTATTTTATAATGTGGGCTAACTGAGCTAAGCCATGTAGCTCTGAGCTGTCTGCTGTGTTTTCTGAATATATATTGAACATCTTTTAAAAAATATCTTATGTCCGTAACACTCAGTAAAAACAAGTTTAATAACTAGCTTAGCGGTGGCATCACACTGGGCTGTGACTAGTTTGCAAATGGCATTTATGTGGGAGTCTTCTTAACGTTTTGCAATGTGCACGGTGGACGTCAAATTCTTTGAGTGACTCCGAGGCGTGCAGTCCTGTCGCTTGAGGTTTGAGCATGTGCACATTTTTCTATCAAGTAGTATGAGTCGTTCCAGTCCTCGAGTCTCAAACCTACCTGAATTGTCGTCGGCCTCTCCAACTCATCTCAAGGGTTTTGAGCTGTTGATTGACTATGGGAGATCTCTTGACAGAAAACATCAGAGGCAAATGTCAAGATCTAAAAACTGTTCATGTAAAATTATTTTAATAAATGCTCTAAAAGGGCTGCCTTCATCTCATCATGTACTCCTGCAGAACAAATCATAAACGTGAGGTTGGCTGCAAACATGGGTACAATGCAAGTGGAGGGGACAACAAAATAATGTGCACGACCAAGAATACAGTTCTGCAAGCCGTGCACCCAACAGTAAGCCACGATACAGTAGTCCCTCCCTCGCTACTTCTCGGTTCGTTTTTCGCAGACTCGCTCTATCGCGGTTTTTCAGAATAAGATTGGACATGACAAACAATTGGCTGATTGATGGATGAGCCGCACGATCGTCATGAAATTTTTATTTGAAATAAAATATTTTAAATTATTTAGCACCTGCTGCACCTACGTGCAGCCCACACTGCAGGATAAGCTTCCTGCTGCGGCTGATCAGCTGTTCTCCGTGCAGAGCAGAGAAGTGGGCGTGGCCAATAACGTTTGCAGATAATGGACAGATGGATGGACGGACGGATGGATTAATACTAAAATAAACTGCTACTTGTACTACTATCCCTATTTCGCAATTTTTTTCACTTATCGCAGGGCTTCAGGGTACAGATCCCCCGCGATAAACAAGAGTCTACTGTATTTAAGAATTTGTCAAAAATGTGGCCTTACCTGGTTTCAAATCTGCATATTTTCTTACCGTTTTGACCAACTAGTCTACAACAGTCACGAGAAACTTCCCTTCTTTTCTCATTTTCCTACCTGAATATTTTCACAGGATTTTCATTTAAACCAATGTGAACAGAATTGTTATTTTCATCTTCATTTTAGACATGACATTAAATCTGCAGCTTCTGGAACCGTTTCAGTTGCTAAAGCTACAGAAATATTTTAATCTTGTAAAGGTTTTAAAGTAGCACCATGCTTGGGAAAACAACCTGGGAAATTGTAGGAAAGTTTAATATGATGAGTAGAATATATTAACCTAAATTAGAGTTTGTTCTGATGCACATAAAGTACACTAATAAACCCCTTTTTGCCTAATAATATGCAAAAATCTTGTTTGCGTGCAAATAAAACAACACAACAAACATACGTTTTGAGCATTAAGTCCATATTTGAACAAATTTAATGACTCATGCATTTTTCAGAAACACACAAAATGAACACGGTTTTACATTTTCAAACAGGATTTAAAGAGAGAGGAGGAAAAACACCAGGCGCCGTTTCATGAATAAAAAACGACGCTTTACCTCAGGGTAGAAGAAAGATGGAAAAACTGACAAAGATGGAGAGATGAGTGTGAAGTGGTAATAAAAGTGCTGCAGCTTCAGTCAAAACCGGAGCGAGCGAGCGAGCAGGGAATGTTTTGGAATCTCCCCTTCTTTTTCTCCCTCCTCTTTTCCTCAGCGAGAGTTAATTGGAACAGCTCGATAGCGGCAGGGTTCCATTCTACCATTGATTTTCCTGTTCCCTCATCCTTTATCCCTCCTTCCCGCCTCAATAGATGGGGGATATTTAAACCCCCAAAACACACTCTGGAACTCCCACTCCTGTTAAATGAACACGCAGACCCAGCCGCACACACACACACATACAGAGTGCAGAGGCCATTGATCCCCACAACCTAAATGTTTAAAGTTCAGTTAAGCAGTTAAGGGGTAAGAGGGCTCTAAGGGGACTCTCCTCTATTGATTATGTGTCAGAACTGTGAGACTGGAGTTTAAATCACACACACACACACACACACACACACACACACACACACACACACACACACACACACACACACACACACACACACACATATATACACATATATATATATATATATATTTATATATACACATTTTATATACAGTATATACACACATATATACATATATATAATTATATACATATATATTTGTATATATATACAGTACATATGTATGTACATATGTACACATATACATAATTAATAAAAAGAAAGTTAAATAATAAAAAGTTAAAAATAGCAACTGTGAATAAGGTCTACAGAATAACCTGATAGGTGTTCTTCATTGTTTTATGTACTTTGTTTTCCATCAGAATAGAAGAACTAATTTAGAAAATTCAACACCGACAGTGAACTGTAGCTGTGTTTTTCACATGCACCTTTATTTGCATCCAGTACGTCTTTGGCCTTATGAGTCATTCAGTCTATTTGAATGGAGAAAAGTACTTATCGAGCTGCTTGTTATCATTCACTGCAGCTCAGTGAACACAGACAAGAGAAAGAGAAACAGGAGATAAAAGAAAACGGGGGAAGAACAACACAAGCATTTTAAAAACAGCTTGATTGTGACAGCTGCAAATATGGTCATTTATAAACTACTGGTTGTTTAACACTTTGACATGCAAGGTGGTAGGTGAAGCATTACTTCAAGAAATCCTAGTTTCATTATTCTTACAGTTTTGTGGGGATGGAATGCACATGACTACCGGTACTATGTAACTTGAGGAAAAAAATCTAATAATTTATATGCATGTTTTAAGGATTCAAAGTCAACTTAAAATAATATTCAAAAAAAAAATTAAAATAAATCTGAACAACTGCAAATTAACCTCCAACATCTTCTGAATAATAAAACCTTGGACATTTTTAAAATTGCCTGATCTCAGTCCAGCTGAAAATCAACAACAACCAAAATCACCTGAAGAAACCTCTCATTAAATCAGAAAAATGTGACTGATTGAACTGATCTGAAGTTTTGGTCAAAGGATTTTTTTTAAAATATACCTTCTAAATTGATTTTAGTATTTGTATTGTATGGCTGCCGTTTTGTATGGAAAACGACAGACGGTTAATTTGTCAGCACTAACTGTCATGAACTTTTGTGCTTTAACATCACCCAAAAGTAGAGCAGTACAAAAGAGCTTTACATGGAGCTCCACTTTCTTCTTTTTACCTGTCTGCTGGCTCATGTTAATTAAACCTGCTCCCATGAAGTTTTTTTTTTTTTTTGTTCTAGACATAAATCAAACTACAAGTGTTTGCCTTTAAAGTGACCAGAATGAAACCCGTTAGAGTCACAGCAGAGATAAAAAATGTCTTTGGGGGATGAACAAAACAAATTTAAAGCAAGCAGCCCATTGATGGAGCTGCTGCTATTTTCTGCTCCGTCAGCTGATTACAAACCAGCTCTCCAAAAGGCTTGGTGCCACTTTGAGATCAGATGGAAGCTTGTATAATACTCATTTCCCCACTAAACTATAGAATAAAGAAACCCTTACACGTCCTCTGATCCAGAGAAATGTTGGCTCACCACAATGTGAACAGGACAGTTTGTGTAGCCTGCAGCTGGAGGGAGGAGGAGGTGGGGTGCTGGTTTGTTGGAATCTATGACATTCTTCAAGGCCAACGTAAGATTAAAGAGCAGAGCTGCCGTGCCTCTGATCACATATTCACAAAAGATACTCCATGAAGAATGCATCTTTAAAAAGAGAGACGAGTGCAAAATAGGAGCACTGCTTGTGAATATTTGTGGCAGCCCATTACACATACCACATAAATGTTCCATTACTGAGTGAGATTTTTTTTCCCTTCATGTCTTTTTATTAGCCCGTTTTTTAATGATTCAGTTCTATGAGCAGCTGGATATAGTGTCACCATTTTGTCCTCTGTGATGTTACTGTGTGGGGGGAAAAGGTCTCGAGCTGGAATTTAGCAGAAAAAAATACTTGTTTGTTTACCGAATTTACCGTATTTTTCAGACTATAAGTTGCACTTAAAATTGACAGTGAGCTTTACAATCAGGCACACCTTATGTATTAATTCTGGTTGTGCTTACTGACCTCTAACTGATTTTATGTGGTTATTGTGAATGAGTTGAATAAAGTTTGACTTATCTGACTGTTTTGTTTCGCTTTAAGCACCTTGTAATCCAATGCACCTTATGTATGAAAATAGACCCGTTCATTGATATTGCACCTTATAATCCGGTGCGCCTTATAGTCCAAAAAATACAGTAATGCCTCTAGGTGTATTTTTTTTCTCTTCAATCAAATGTATTTATATTTTAGCTGAATTTGGACAAATAAAAGCCAGTAAACTTCAGCTGCAGCACCACTTGCATGTGGAGTTCCTCAAGGTTTCATTCTGGGCCCGGTCCTGTTTTCATTATACACATTGTATATTGGGGTTTATCAGAGATAAAAAAAATAAAAAATTCCACAGTTTTGCAGATGATACTCAGATATTTTTCCACAATCAAATAAAAACTGATGATTCTTCAGTCCTATCAAACTGTCTAAATGACATCAAGATACTTCCCCCGCCCCCAATTTGTTTAGTTGTAAAGGCTCTTAATAATTTTGCATTAGTCTATCCAAAATCCACTTCTACTCACTAGCATTTAACTTGAATGGAGCTTAATACCACAATATAACAAATTGTGTTTTTTATTGTGTTGTATGGAATGTTTTACTACTGTCAATTTGTTCTGCTTAACATTTAATATTGAGATATAATTTAACTGCTAACTGAATTTTTTTGCGTTTGCTCAACTGCACTTGGATCCAGTTTTTGCTGTTTGTAAAGTGCAACATAAATAAAGTTGACACTGACATCACTACATTACTCACCCAGCACGAGTCAGCTAGAGGACACTCCGGCAGAGAAACAGCCATGTAGTCTTTCTTGGTGCAAACTGCGACCACCAGCACACCCTCCATGTTGAAGAAGGCCTCCAGACCAGTTCCACTTGCTGTGAAAAAACTTTACAGGAGAAAAATGTCTCTGTCACTGCATTCTAGAACCATATAAACAAAAGTTAGATCCCAAGTTATGTCTGACAAATATGTCCTTTTACCTGTAGAGTTGTTTCCTACGAGGTCCTTTTCCCATGTTATGATGAGCCCCTGTGCCAGAGTTGGTGGCATGTTTATGGTTATTGGAAGGCTCTGAGTGATAGGAAGCTGGGAAGTCCATATTAAGACAGAGCCAAGCATGAAATGCGAACCCACTGCCCGGCCAGCGCTGGACTGTCGGGACCATGATCCCTGCCATGGGGGGTGTGAGATCAAAATATTGCAAAGCATTGTCCTGGCCTTCCCTGGCTGCCATGGCTGACAGCACGCATATCATACGGCTGCAGTAAGGATGGATCTTCCCTGCTGCTGCACCATCGTCCTGATCCACCCTGAGGAGCCTTAGGAGGCTCTTTAGCTCCTCTGGTCTCAGACACAGGGAGCCCAAGTCCTGCAGGAGTTCCAGCAGGGAGTCTGCACACTGTCTGTCCAGACTCTGGGGCTGCGAGAGCACTTGCAGCAAAGCCCCCACCATTCCAGCTTCTACAGCCACTGTGCGACACGGCAGCGAGCCCCCACATACAGCAGCCAGCCACTGGGCCACCAGCAGCTGGAGGTCCCTCTGACCCGACAGGTCAGGCAGCCACTGCAGAAGCAGCAGCAAAGGTTGGTCATTACTGATGCCGAGGTGATGAGCGTGGGCGTGCTCACCCTCCACCGCCTGAGGCCAAAACAGGGAACACAGACAGGAAGGAGCAAGGAGTTTAATCAGCGCAGGCTCAAGTTACATGGGAGGAAGATTCAGCAAGAACAATTTGACTTCAGCAGTGCTGACGGGATAATAATGAGAAAACGTCATGATCACCATGTTCATCAGCTCCTGCAGCAGCCTTTTGGTGGGTTGACCTTGACTCTTCAGCACATCAAACAGCTGAGAGTAGCCGATCCTCTCCTTAAAAACCTCCTGAGAGAACGAGACACAGAAATGAACTGAAGGAAACAGTTTGAGAAAGAAATCCATGCTGGCACACTTTTATTATTCAGAGAAAACACCATGAACACATAGTTTCCCGTATACTTTCAGTTTTATTCATTTTTAAAGCAATAGTTCGGATCTTTTCAACAAAGGTTCTGGGAAAAAGCTAACGTATGAACAATTACAGAGCCTAAAAGATGAGTGACGTAGCTGAGGTTTGCTGAAGTAGCAGAATCTCAATCATTAAAGCTAAAGTAAGCAGACCACTACCTAATAGCTAAAATAAGCAAATTGTTGGCTAAAACAAAAAGTAACAAAATGCTAATTAAAAGTAGCTAAAAGTTAAAATAGCACAAGAGTAAAGCACATGACACACCCGTCGACAAATTACTATACAGCAATTGCATAAACAAGCAAAGACTTTGTATGAATTTGACCTTGATTTGTGACCTTGACCGTGGAGCTGGGGTTATGAAAATGTTAAGCAACACACTGTCTAGTTTGGTACAAATATGTATCAAGTTTCATGAATTATCTTGAGCGACTCAGAAGTTATGTGCTGGACAAAAGAAAGTTTACGAAAGGACAGACTGTTCAATATGTCTGCCTTTTGACGGGCGTGAAAAAAAGAGCAGTAAGAAGCTAAATGTAACAAAAGACTAGAAACAAAAGTAGCAAAAGGCTATCTAAAATTTGCAAAAGACTTGCTAAAAACCAACTGTAGCATAAGACAAAAATTTGTATTTCAAAAGGGAACAAGACTGCTGAAGAATTCAAGAGATCTGTGTGTTTCCATGACCATGTGTTTTTAAGCAACGCTAAATATTTGGAAAAGTATTAAAAATGCAAAAGTCAAAAGTTATAGCACCCATCTCCTGAATGAGCTGAACGTCTTGATAAATAAATGGCTAACATGGCACAAATGTGCACATGTTTTTATACTGCCAAATACATATAGAAAAATTAAAAACCTTGAAAATAATACGGGTGATCCTCGGTTTCCGGCTGTCTTGGTTACCGGCCGTTTCGCGTTTACGGCTTCCGCCTCAGTGACGTCATCACCTCACGTTGCCTTTTTTATGCAGCATTTTATGTTTTTTCGTTTTTTTTTTTTTAGGGTATTCTGTTAGCTAACTGCTTGGAATCACATTAAAACGGCGTTCTAAGTACGTTGTTGTTGTTTTACATTGAAAAAAAAAAGTGTTTAAAAAGACGTTACGTCCGCCATGTGCTTTCAGTTTTGGTTTAAGGCTAAACCGGTATCCGGCCGGGCCGTTAGAACGGATCTCGGCCGTAAACCGAGGACTACCTGTATATAAAAAAAACACTAACGTTTTCAGAGGTCATTCTCGTGTTAGGGTCAAACAAACAAAAAAAAAACCTGGACTATCCCTTTAAGGAGCACCACAGGGAAACACTAGAACCACGAACGTGTTAGGTTTTAGAGCTGGGTCTGAAACCTCGACACAAAGAGGAGCCGGTTTCTGGTGCAGCTCTGACCTTTGTGTTCATGGACGGGAACTCAACACCAACATTCAGCATCAACTGAAAACTGTTTCCACACAAACACAAATTAAACACAAGAAAACAAGAAATCAGAGAGATTTGAATACTTCTGCTCACCACGAGCCTCACTGTGAACAATATGAATAATTCTCACTCCATAAACAAACATCACACTACTATTTTAATAAATGCACTTTGTGATTTAATTCAAACGTCTGTTAACACAATATGAAGCTAATTCTGTGCGTTTCAAAAGCCAGCATGCAGCCTTTTTTGTGAAGCGGAACGGTGGCTCAGTGTTTCTGCCTCCCTCAGCGCATGCGAGGTCAGCTGAACGACGGCACCTCAACCAAAGATGAAAAACATTTCTCCGTGCCTCCGTCAGGATTCTCCCTCTCTGCCGACTGCACGGCGAGGTGCACAGAAACAGGTCAGAGAGGGAGGAGTGTGCTGCACGAGTTTTTTTTATTATTAGTCCTCAAGAGGCTTTTTATTCCTTATTTTTTAATATTTTTTTCTCTTCTATGTTAATAACTTCCTAAATATGCCTTTTATAAACCTGATGGGTGAGGTATTGAAGCGTAGTCACTATCTTACCTGCAGAATACTGTCGGAAATGGCAGACAGATTTCAGACATCTGCAAAAAAAAATCTGTATTTTAGGAGCAAATTTCTCACCCACCTTTACAATTGACCACCTGACTGTAACTAAGAATTAACCCCCATAAATGTTTTAGGACATTTTCTAAATTATCTTCTTTAAATCTTTAAATCATCAATTATCTTCCACATCAATTTATTGTGGGATTAGGATATTTGCTGTTTTGTAAATGTTCAGACAAAACAAGCTTGTTCCAAGGGTTTGGGTGAAAATAGGTTATAAACGTGTCAAAATAAACACAAGGCGCTTTTGGCCATTTTCAGATCATGACCACAAGTTGGAGTGCAGATGAATCAGTCGGTTGAAGGCTTCGTCTTTCAGCCACGCTCCATTTTCACTACGACAGACCAGAGCAACAGCCTCATTACTGTAAATGTGGCCTCGCTTCATCAATCCTTCTCCTGCTTCCCGTCACCCACAAACACAAACTCTTAGAAACGTGAACTCCTCCAGCTGAGGTAAAGACTCGAGACTCAGTCGCACAAGAGCTGAAGGCCGAACCACCAACGGTCCAACAGCGGGTTGTGATCTGAGGAACTCAGGGATTGGCTGAGGCTAACTGGCTCCGCCTACCACTCAGTAACCGCAGCTGGCGGTTAGTTTCTGGTCTCAGAACTCCAAAGTCTGAGTCACAAAATGAAACATTTGTTACTCAAAATGACAAAGAGCTGTGCTGGGAGGTGGATCTCCCATTAATCCCTCCGTTCCGTGCAGTGGTACAGATCTGGTCCCTGCTCCTGATGTTCACAGGCTTCAGCTGATTTCAGGCCTGTGTTCTCTGTCGGCTCAACGCCCCACTGTCTGTGACTGAACGCCCCCCCCGACATAGTTCCAACGAGTTTGTCACCTTTTTTCTGTTCTCCTGCAGATGCATGAGTGCACCGGTGTCTCGAGAGTCGCTCCGCTCATCCCTCCCCCCCTCAGCTCTCTGATCGTGTCTTTAAGCCTCGGGGTTCCTGCTCCTCCTTGACAGATGGAAATGGGCTCAAAGACACAATCTAGAAACCCTCAGGTTGTGTATAACACACGGAGGAAATGGATATAAGAGCTGGAAATCACAAAGAGGACTGATGATCATGGAGTTTTTAAAACTTAAATGTAGGACAAATCTTTTTGACAAATCTAATGAACCAATTGAGAACTAAACATTTCTAACAGAACCATTTCTACGTCTTCGCTCCCATCATGCAGTCTAAAGAGTTTGTGGAACGTCAGCATACCATAATCTGCCTACTCATTTTCTGTATCACATTTAGAGGTTGCTAACAAATGCATGTTTGCTGTGACTGTAATCTTCCTAACGCAGAAGTTTTCTTAAAAAAACTGCTCCACGTGCTTTTTGTTGGTCCTCATCATCATCATCAGCTGATCAGAGCTGGTTTTATTTCTGAGTCATTTGCTTCTCTTTGCTTTGCAGCACAACATATCTTCCATTAACCATCTAATTATTATTTTTTATTATTACCATCCATCCATTATCTTTACCGGCTTCTTCGTTTTTCAGTCACGGGCGTCTGGTGCCCATATCCAACACTCACTGTGCGAGAAGTGGGGGACACCCTGGACAGGTCTCCAGTCCATTACAGGGACAGACGAACAACCATTCACTCTCTCAATTTCAATTAGGGACAATTTAGAGTCACCAATCAGTCTAACGTGCATGTTTTTGGTCTGTGAGAGGAAACTGGAGTACATAGAGAAAACTCACACATGCACGGAGAGAACATGCAAACTCCTCCTAGAAAGGCCCCCGGCTGGGATTTGAACCAGTGACCTTCTCCCTGAGAGGCAACGGCTCTACCACATCATCAAGAAGAACAAACTCCTGTTGAACGACGGTTGTATTATTGTACAGTCTCCAGCTATACGAACATAAACGTTCTCTGGTCCGGACCGTACCTTGACAGAGTATCGAGTACACGGTCCATCATTCTAGCCTCAAGGTCATTGATCAAGGTCAAAGGTTATACAGTATAAGGTTTTTGCTTATCTGGACCCTTTCTTTAGATAAGGGCTATTCAACTAAATTGCTCGGGGGTGCAACATTTACTGAGAGTCAAGAGCTGGACATGCAGTGTTCATTCTCATTAAATAAGTTTCTTTCATGGTTTAAAATCTAGTTTTATTTAAAAATGAAACCGTTGGTGGGCCGAACTGAGCTCGCCCATGGGCCTGATTTCGCCCCTGGGCCATCAGTTGAATAGCCCTGCTTTAGATCGCTGTAACATACGTTGTTGAGGGGTGTATAATTTGCGGTGAGCAGTTCTCTTCTTTATTAAAACTTTTAATCCATGAATAACCAACCACACACACGTTTCTGTTTACGTTCAGGTTTTTTTTTTGTAAAACAGGATATAAAATGTGTACAATGCAGATAAACTGTTGGAACATGCAGCCCCAGGGTTAGTGAAACGCCAAGGAACAGAATGAATAATGTCAACATTTTCAAATTAAATATTTTCTCTGAGAATAAATTATTACCAAAAAAACAAACAAACAAACATAGAAACAAATCCTTCATGTGAAGTAGTTTTTATTTTTGGGAGCATCAGCGTGTCGTCAGTAGCTACAGGCTGCTGAGGAGAGCTAAAGAACAAAACTCAACTAAGACAAAACTGTTGGAATCTGCTTCATCGCACGTGACGTTCGTGTGTTTCTGCTGTAGGAAACGTTCAAGCTTGTTTCCGTCGGCCTGTTTGTAACGGCGTGAACGTTTATGAAGCATTCAAAATATTCAGATCCATTTTTCTTCCGTACGTTTTTCTGCACGATTCTCGTCCTGCAGTTTTCAAATGTTTCAACAAATCATAAATCAGAATGTTCAGCTTTTTCAGGACTATCCTGCTAAGACTTTTGGTTTTGTTGCAGCTTTAGCTTTTTGAAATATTTAGCCTTTTCTGCCATTTTTTTTCCCTCACAGAAAATGAAATGAGCTCATTTTACATCCTTCAGATCTTTAGATGTGTTTACAACCTTTTACTGCTCTTTTCACATTTTGTTCTGCTTCAGCTTCTTTCAGCTTCCTTGTGCAAATTTAAGATTTTTTTAGCTACTTTCAGCTAATTTCAGCTGTTTATTCAGCTGTTTTGTGCTCTTTTCAGATTATTTCTGCTAACTACAACATTTTTGTGCTTCTTCTAACTTTTTTCTGCTATTTTCATCTTGTTATGCTTCTTTCAGTTTATTTCTGCAAGTTTAAGCTTTCCATACTATTTCAGCTATCACATAGCTGTTTTTAATGCTATTTTAAGCTTTTTCAACTAATTCCACATTTTTTGAACTCACTTCAACTTGTTTCTGCCTAATTCATCAAAAATGTGATCTCCTCTTCCTTGTAATTTCAGCTTCTTTCTGCCTTTTTAGCTACATTTCAACTTTTTTTTTTTTGTGCTCATTTCTGCTTCTTTCAGGCTAACTGGGCAAACATGTTCTTTCTGCTTTCTTTTGCTATTTAAGCTTGTTCTCTACCTTTTCAGCTACATTTTAGCTAATTTTGGCTGTTTTCAGATGAATTCAAGTTTTTAAAGGTAATTTCTGCTACTTTCAGCCTAATTAACTCCTTTCTGCTGATTTCATCTTGTTCTGCTCCTTTCAACTTATTTATGCAAGTTTAATTTATTTCAGCTATTATTTAGCTGTTTTATGCTAATTTTAGCCTTTTCAGCTAATTCCACTTTTTTTGCACACATTTCTACTTTTTTCAGCCTTATTAAGCAAAAATCTTGCCCTCTCAATTTCCTTCTAGTATTTATGCTTATTTTTGCATTACAAGCTACTTTCCAGCTGTTTTTATTTTCTAATTTCAGCTTTTTCAGATAATTACCACTTTTTTGTGATAATGTCTGGCAAATGTGTTTTTTCCTGCCTTTTTTTTTTTGTTGTTGTTATTTTAAGCATGTCCATCTTTTTCAGCTAGCTTTTTTAGCATTTTTGACCTAACTTCTGCATTTTTTTCAGCAAGTTCTTCAGCAATACCGTAAGCATTCACACTGCATTTTCACAGGAAATGGTATTTCTCTTCTTTGGTTTTGTGTTCGTTGTTTTTGATCAACCTTTTGGGGGAAAATCAGCAACATGAATATTTTTGTTTGTGCTTTTGTTTATTAGTTTATTTTGGTGCAGTCAATAAACCTGATTTTTTTTTTTTCGGAAAAAAGCATAGAAGCATGGTCTCCACTGTCTCCAGTCCATCACAGGTTGGACTGGAGACCTGTCCAGGTGTCCCCTGCTTCTTGTACAGTGATGGTTGGACATGGGCAACAATGACCTCCGCGACCTGAAAAGGAAGAAGCTGGTAAAGATAATGGCTGGACGGATGGTTCTTGCATCTTTGTGGACCTTCATTGTGTCCTTATTATCAAAGATACACAAACGATTGTATTACCAACAGTCTGTTTCCAGTGGAACACCACCGTTCTGTCACATTTCACCAAGTTTAACTTAATAAGAGCAGTTTATTTTTCCTAAAGAGCAGAAATCTGATGGTTGTGCAGGGCAGCCATGGGGGGGGGTTAACAGTCAGGCCACAATATAAGAAGCCACCTCAGCATGCTGTTCGTTCAGTTGTCAAAACGCTGCTTTCTGCAGACTGAAAGCATCTGCAGACCCTCAGATGGCAAAATTAGGCTGTTTACAAAAACAGTCCCTGCGCTCAGAGGATAACCGGAGCCGTCGTGCTGCTGGAGCGGACCCGTCCGGTACTCCTGTTGGACGATCCGCTGTGCGTAGGCAGCTTCATAACCTGTCCTCATCCCCGAGCAGCTGTGTTTGAAGACTCAATTGAGTGGGGAGGAGAGGATTCCCCTGCTGACACGGCACTACTGCTGCAGTCTGCTGCTGGTTCATTTAATAAGGTGTCTTCAGAGGACCACGGGGGGGCAGGGAGGTGTTCGGGCTCACAACCCACCTGCACCATGGAGCTGCTTTAACTGAAAATGTTGCCGGTTTGTGTAATTTAACCTCCCACATGCCTGTTTTTAGAACTCCAAGAGGTAGTAATTAATTTATGACCTTTAAGGAACGATTATACTTCAACACAGGAAGGTGAAGGTTCTGACTGAATGCTAACTGGTTAACTTTCAAATGCCTCTTTAAATAAACCGAGCACCTTACGGACCACTCTGTGATGCAGCCTCAAACAGAGGAACAGGTTTGGTCTTGTCCCTTTGGTTTGGACCCAGCACCAACATGAAGACCGGCTGAGCGGATCACAGGTGGGGACATGTTCAGTTCCAAACCCACAGACCCCGGCTTGTTGCAGGAGCAGAGCACGTACTCAGACATCAGCTTCAGTGGTGGCTGAGTGGCTTGCGGTGGGTTTCTTTTTGTTTGTTCTGATTGTATTGGAGCTGACTGGACCCGCTGCCATGTGCAGGGTTCAAAACAGTCTGTGCCAGGTTAGGTTCACCCGAGGCTGCCTTCACAGTATGGCAGATCTTTGTGCCGCATCACGGAGTGAAGAGGGGGAATTGGAAATACTCGCCGTCCATCCGTCTGTCTGCCCGTGCATGTTGCGAGCATGACAACTTGAAAAATAAGTGTGGTAACATAAGTTAGGTTGTGCCATCCATTTTGGTGAGTGGCTACATCTAGGCATGAGAAAGGTTTCTTTTGAAAACTGGTTTTAAAAGAAGGCCACCGCCGTGCATGTATAACAAAATAGGTGAGTACCAAGATAAATGGATTGAGATTGAACAGACTCAAACTCTTAAGAATGAAAGTGCTTTGTTTACAGTGAAGGTACAGTATTTTGTTCTTTACAACAGGAACCTGGGAAACCTGGAGGAGCAGAGTCAGAATGGCTGTGGTGAGGAGAAGGTAAGTATTATTAGTCTGGCTCTTACAGGTGGAGTTTGAGAGGAGGGTGGCAGGTTTCAACAAGAGGAAGTCCAAGGATGATGAGCGGTGCTGAGATGGAGGCAAGTGGTTGGGTGGCGCAGATGTTGGTTAGTCACGAGCAGCTCTTAGAGGATTCGCACATGTACATGAGTTGGTGGTTCAGGGTGTAGAGAGGTCCAGCTGTGGAGGTTCAGGAGGCAAAGTCTCTGGGAACACGAGAAGAATGCAAGAGTAATCACTTTCTTTGAATTCAGGTCACACGAGGAGCAGAAAGCAGAAATACCCATTGGCATGTAATGCTCCAGCAGGGAATGGAGCTCCTCTGCGGTCTCTTATACTCCTGGTGCCTCATTAGTGGGATGGATCCCAGCTGCTGCTCGTTGGCGCCAACCTGGACTCAGTAACCTGCAGAAATGCTGAAACCCTACTCTATATATAAACTATACACCCCATCATTTGAGGAACCCAAGTTTTTATTGCTTAAAAGTATAGTTTCCTCAAAAGATTGGGATGGCCAAATATTCATATATGGTGGTCAAGGCCACCAAAGGACCACCCCGGCTCCATCATTGCCCTGGTGGTGGATAAAACACCTCCCTGTGTTCTTCTCCACAGTGTAACTCCTTCCCACTTAAACATCTCACACCAAAAACATTTAGGTTTACTTGCATTCTCTGTTCGGTTCCAGTCCAGAAAAACACTCAACTTGAAAACAGACATTCACTATTCAAACCCCTCAACGATGGGCGGCATCACTGTACTTCTTCTTAGCAGGAAGTGGCTCCTGGCAACAGACTAAAACATATTTTTCACATGAAAACAATCGAGCCAACAAATCAAAAGAACTGAACGCTTTAAAAAAAACAAAAACAAAAAAACAACAACAACCAAATCAATGTTAAATTGATAACGTCTTTCACATTACCCTCAAATATCCAAAAGCTTTTTGTAAAAAGAAAAAGTACTTACAATCTCAAGGGTACAGATATTTTTGTCGTGCCACAGCATAGAACTAGTTTAAAGAGTAGGTCTACTTTGATTTATGGAATTGGTCTATGGAATGGTTTAGAAAATAATATTAAAGTTGCAAA
>JARVGS010000548.1:7677788-7689580 GCA_031762315.1 Hypsolebias antenori | reverse complement strand
TAGTTGAATGATAAAAGATATTTATGTTGTGCCACTTTCTGCAAAGTTCATAAATCATGTCACAGACGCTTTAAGAATCAATGTAAAATAAATGTAACAAACAAAAACAAACTTTTTCAGTAAAATAAGTCCTACTTATTATAACAAGGTATTTTAATAAAGTCAAATATACAAAGAGTCATTTTAAACAATGTACACTTAATAGCATAAAAAAAGTCCCACTTTTTTCCTGTGAATGTGCCTTTTCATTTTAATTAAACCTTTTACAGTGAACTCCTTTAACTTAAAAAGTATGTTTGCATCAGTGAACACTTAACTCCAGCACTGACAAATCTGATACACGTTTTAATTACGTTTAATCAGTCTAGACCAGTGGTCCCCAACCACTGGGCCACGGACTGGTACCGGGCCGTGGGTCAATTTGTACCGGGCCGCACAGAAAAAAAAAGTTTTTTTGTTTGGTTTTTTTTTGGGAAAAATCACCGGATTCTCTCCACCATGTCTGTCAATCACTCACTCTTGACGCAGGTCAACATACACAAGCGGTAAGTTTCAGTTTCTGTTAGACTCATGCGCAGATTGGTTCTAAATTGCCTGTTCGGGTGGAGTAGCTGTGTGGTCCGGAGCAGACAGGAGGAGGAGTGCGGCCGTGTGTCTGCGCATTTAAAGGATAACACTGCATATTTTTCAAACCGCCTGACGAGTGACTGTAAAACTATTAACTAAATAAAACTATAATTTTAAACAAAGCTTTCTAAAATCACATCAGAGCATGTTTTGTCTTGAACTTTTTTGAATTCACATCAGAGGTTTTCCTTCATATTTCTGCTTCTGCTCTTTAAAAAAAATCTCCGCCCCATAGAGTTCAAAGTTATGGGCAATTTTACTAAAAAAAAACACACAAATATAATTAAAGTTTTGCACTATGCATAAGTTCCTGCGCGTTTGTGTCCTGATGTGTGAATCACTGTGGAGCAGGGAGGAGGATGACGAGGCACAGCTGACCCCGGTGTGGGATATACTCATTAAATGAGAAATGATCCTGCACTTACTACATTTATAAATCACACATAAAGTGATTAAAAGTAAATTTGAAATACAGGTGCTGGTCACAAAATTAGAATATTGTGAAAAAGTTTGTTTATTTCAGTAATTCCATTCAAAAAGTGAAACTTGTATATTAATTCATTACACACAGACTGATATATTTCAAATGTTTGTTTCTTTTAATCTTGAAGTTTATAACTGACAATTAAACAACTGACAAAGCAGCGACCTCAATTTGTCCTGAAGTGAACGCCCCTTATACCATCTTTGCAGTCATTTCAATAATGAGTTTATATCTTTTGTTTCATGTTAATCTACTGTAATAAACCTTTGTAAAATATACCAGAATGCAGGAAATGGCAACTATTTTGTCCAAAATTTTCCACCCCACGGTCTGTGAAAATATATTCTGACATTAAACTGGTCCGTGGTGCAGAAAAGGTTTGGGTCCACTGGTCTAGACTACAAACATGGAGGACTTCTTGAGATTCCACAGCAAAGGCCCATTTGATTCCATCAGACGAATGACAGACGGCACCATAAGCAATGAAAAAACACAAAGAGCTGCTTCCTCTTTCTAAATATAATAAAAAGACTCACAGATAAAGCTGCAGACTGATAATGATGTTAAAAAAATGGCATTTAAAGATCAGAATTATAATTTTAAACAGGACAGGCCTTTTAAGCCTTTTAAGCTTGTTTGTTCTGATTTAGCCGAACTCTGAAACAAACGGTCGAATTAAGGACGGCTGATCCGTTTAGCCGCTTTGCTTTCAAAATAAATCTGCTTGTTGCTATACACGACCAATAAAGCAAATGCTAAAAACAAAGATAAAAGAACTGTTTGCTGTGCTGTTCTACATTTAAATGCTTTTTAAAAATCAGACCTTCAGGTAAATCCATTTGATCAGTAAACTCCACATCGCTAAGCATAAAAACAGGAATTATAAAGTGAATTTCTTGCTAACTACATGCACACAGAGAGGGTTTGAGAACTTGTCTGTCAGGCAGCTGAACAAATCAAACGTGCTGATTATTGTGTGAACGTTGAGGAAGCAGTCATACGATTGTGATCCATTTTTCTTCTGTACGTGTTTCGACATATTTCTCGTTCTGCAACTTTTGTGCAATTTGAACAATTCATGAATCAAAACGTTCAGCTCTTTCATGACAATCCTGCTATGGCTTTTGGTATTGGTGCAACTTTAACGTTTTGAAATATTTAGCCTTTTCTGACACTTTTTTTTCCTCTTAGAAAACTAATTGAGTTCATTTTCCATCCTATAAATCTTTAGATCTGTTTACAACCTTTTACTGCTCCGTTCACATTTTGTTCTGCTTCAGCTTCTTTCAACTTCCTTGTGCAAATTTATATTTCAGCTACTTTCAGCTAATTTCAGCTGTCTTTTCAGCTGTTTTATGCTCCTTCCACATTCTTTCTTCTAACTACAACATTTCTATGCTTCTTTTAACATCTTTCTGCTAATTTCAGCTGCTCCTTTCAGCTTGTTTATGCAAGTTCCAGCTTGATCTGCTATTTCAGCTACTATTTAGCAGTTTTTAATGTGAATTTCAGTTTTTCAGTTTTTTCAGCTAATTTTACCTTTTTTGATCTCATTTAAACTTTATTCAACCATCTTCAGCAAAAATGTGCTCTCTCCACATCCTTCTGCTAATTTCAGCTTTTTTCTGCTTTTTAGCTTTGTTTCAGTTGTTTGGGCTAATTTAAGCTTTTTTCAGATAATTTACACTTTTTAGTGCACATTTCTTCTTGTTTAAGCTTAATTAGGCAAACATGTTCTTTCTGCTTTCTTCTGCTAATTTAAGTTAGTTCTACATTTTCAGCTTACCCTTTGGCATTTTGTACCTAATTTTAGTTGTTTTCAGATAAGTTCAAGCTTTTCATGGTAATTTGTGCTACTTTCAGCCTAATGAACTTCTTTAAGCTAATTTCAGCTCTTTCTGCTCTTTCAGCTACTAATAGGCTGTTTTAACGCTCCTTATAGTTTTTACAGGTAATTCCACATTTGTTTTAGCTCACTTCAGTTCCTTCTGCCTCCTAAAGCTTTGTTCTGTCTTTTCAGCTACTTTTCAGTTTTTTTTTTTGTGTGTGTGCAAATTTCAGCTTTTTATAGCTGGTTTACTAATTTTTGTGCTAATTTCTGCTTATTTAAACCTAATTGGGCAAATGTGTCCTTTCTGATTTATTCTGCTAAATTAGGCTTGTTTTTCCAGTTCAGCTACATTTCAGCATGTTTTTAGCTAATTTCAGCTGTTTTTCTGCAATAAGCATTCACAATGCATTTTCACCGGAAATGCAATTTCTCTACAAAGGGTTTTTATTTCCACAACAGCCGAGTCAAGAATCTGTATTTCCTGCTAAAGGGAGCGTTTAAACAGTAATGAGCTAATAAAACATTTTAGGTCCAGACTGTGTAGCAACAAGAAAAACAACCAAAATATCTGTGCAGTGCAAGCATCTCTGTCCCAGCTGTCATCTTTAATGAGCTCTGTCTCGCAGAGGTTAACGGCACTTTTTCACCGTCTCATCAGCAGGAAGACCAGACAGGGAGAGTCACTCCATTCAGCTGGTCTCATTTGATGCCGGTACTTTACAGAACAGAAGAACTGCAGTTTCAGTGACAGGAAACCTCTGTTCTTCATTTCCAGGCCCTAACAGGAACTGAAAAACTACAAAGAACTACATACCTTTTTAAATACTATATGTCAAACGGTGGTTTATGCATGTACATTATGATGGGTTTGGTTAAAGTTAAATGTGTCCTTTTTCAGAAATGTTCTGGATTTGAAGGAGTTAAAAGCAAAGCAAAGAGCATCTTAACAAAATAAAAAGCTGAATAAACTAATCACCTCCACTTCTATAAAATTGGTCACAGCAAGCAATGGTTGACTCATACTTCAAAGTCTCTTCCAGTTATGTCAGATGTACCCCAAGGCTCCAATCTTGGTCCACCTATTTTCTCCATATTTATAAACGATATCCCACTTTCTGTTAGTGAGGCCTCCATTCATTTACATGCCGATCACGCTATTTTATATGCTTTCGGTTCCGGATGAGGTTGTAAAGTCCCTTGCAATCCAGCTAAGTTTATGTGGTTCAGTCATGGAGGAGGGACCATGTCCAGCTCGGTGGACTTCATCACTGATGAATATGGTAATATTATAGAAGAGGTAACAGTTAATAAATATTTGGGAATATGGATTGATGGTGTGTTGTCCTTTTCACTTCATGTTAATGTTTTGCAATCTAAAGTTAGAGACTTGGTTAACTATACAGAAATAGATCTTCGTTTGCGTTGGCTGCAAAATGCACCGTTGTAAAAAAAAAAAAAAAATTCTACCTTTGTTGGACTATTATGGAGACATAATTTACAGATATGCTTGTAAGGGTGTCCTTTATAAGATGGACACAATCTATCACTCTATTTGCTTTTTAACAAATGCTCCTTATAGAACACATCATCATCACCTCTACTCTTGTTAAATGACCTTCTCTATATACTTGTCATGAAATTAATTGGTTTACCTTCATTTACAAGACATTTCTGCGTTATTCACCTCCATATTTAACTAAGCTACTGCAAATACCTGTAGTACCAGTTTCAACAAAGAGCATCTAACAAAACACACACAAAAATTGAACAAACAAATCAGGATTCCTTCACCTCATCTTCACCCACTTACAGAATATACAGCAGCACAAAAAGTTCAGCTCTCCTCCTCCATCCTGCACCAACTCCAGGACAATCATCACTTCAGCTAAATTGGGCCTTTGCTCATCATGTACCCAAATGTATTGGTATAAAACGGTCTCCCATAAAATACATACGTATTTTTTTCTTTACCACCATTGTAGCCAGTAGTAATTAGTAACAGTGTGTTTATTTTACACACAACGATGAAGAAGCAAAATGTATTCATGCAAATTCAAACCCGTATTGATCCATTCAAGTGCTTGGGTGTTAAATGGGAACCATTTTGCTCCCTGTCGGTATAAAATGGTCGGCTGTCTTAACGATGAAGGAAATGTTTTGATGAGAAGAAGAATGGACCGGCCCCCTCCTCCAGCTGTCTGACTAAACTCATGAAAAAAAGAAAAACTCAAATTGTGCTCTGATTAGAGTTTGACCGTATTATAATAACTTGTGTGCCTTCATATTGTTGAATGTTGTGATGAGGATATTTAAATCCATGTTTTCTTCACGTTCTTTTCTGCTTTCATCCAGTCGAGAGTCCGTTAGATCGACCAGATACAGAACATGACTGCGAGCTGAAATATGTCGGCCTGTAATTTATTGCTGCTTCAGCAGTCCTTTGTGATACTGATGTGTGAACGCTCATGAAGCATTCACACTACAGTATTGTGATCCATTCTTCTCTGTATGTTTTTCGGCATCTTTCGCATTCCACAATTCTTGTGCTATTTGAACAAATCATAAATCAAAACATTCAGCTCTTTCAGGACTATCCTGCTATGACTTTTGGTATTGGTGCAATTATAGCATTTTGAAATATTTAGACCTTTTTGTCTCTTAGAAAATGAATTGTTTACAACGTTTTACTGCTCCTTTCACATTATGTTCTGGTTCAGCTTCTTTCAGCTTCTTTATGCAAATTTTAACATTTTTCCAGCTATTTTCAGCTAATTTCAGCAGGTTTTTTTTTTTCAGCTGTTTTGTGCTCCTGTCAGATTCTTTCGGCTAACCAGAACATTTTTGTGCTTCTTCTAACTTTCTGCTAATTTCAGCTTGTTATGCTCCTTTCAGCTTATTTATGCAAGTTTCAACATTGTCTGCCGTTTCAGCTACTATTTAGCTGTTTTGTACACATTTTAGACTTTTCAGTTAATTTCACATTTTTTGCACTCATTTCAACTTTTTTTCAGCCTAATTCAGCAAACTATGCTCTCTCCACTTCCTTCTGGTAATTAGATTTTTTTTCCCCACTTTTTAGCTACTTTTCGGCAGTTTTTGTTTGTTTGTTTGCTCAGGCTAATTTAAGCTTTTTTTCAGATAAAATTATTTTTATTGTGCTGATTTCTGCTTCTTTCAGTCTAAATTGGCAAAACTATCCTCTCTCCACTTCCTTCTGGTAATTTATGATTTTTTTTTTTTGGTTACTTTTCAGCAGTTTTTTTGTTGATATTGTTGTTGCTAATTTCAGCTTTTTTCAGATAAATGTAACTTTATTGTGCTCATTTATGCTTCTTTCAGTCTAATTTGGCAAAAATGTGCTCTCTCTCCACTTCCTTCTGCTAATTTAAGCTTATTCCACCTTTTCAGCTAATTTTTTTTAGCATTTCTTAGCTAATTTCAGCTGTTTTTAGACAAATTCATTTTGTGTGTGATAATTTCTGCTACTTTCAGCTTAATTAATTTCTTTCTAGTAATTTCAGTATTTTATGCTCCTTTCAGCTTATTTCTGCCAGTTTTAGTCCTTTCTGCAATTTCAGCATCTTTTTAGCTTTTTGTGCTAATTTTAGCTTTTTTGGCTGATTCCACATTTTTAGCTCATTTCAGTTCTTTTCACTTCCTCCTTATAGCTCAAGCTTATTTCTGTCTTTTTAGCTACTTTTGAGCTATTTTTAGGTAATTTAATCTTTTTAGCTAATATCCTAATTTTGGTGCTTATTTCTGCTAAATGAGTTCTTTCTGCTTTCTTCTGCTAACTTAGGCTTGTTCTTCCATTTCAGCTACACTTGCATGTTTTTAGCTCATTTCAGCTGATTTTCAGCATTCTTCTGCAATAAGCATTCACATTGCATTTTCACCGGAAATGCAATTTTTATAGTTATTATTGCGCTCACTGATAATGTGATGATAATATAATTTTAAATGTATTGCACAGCCCTGGTTTTGATGCTGATTTTAGATGTTTCAAATCCCTTAAACTTAAAAGTTTAACAGACTGAAAGGCAACTTTTATCTTGAAAGCTTCGTGACAACAGATTTAATTTGCCGGTGTGATAATTTGTTGTTGAGCGACTGTTCTTACCTTTGCTGTGCTGGACGGTGCTTTACTGACAATCTGACTCCTTTTGTTAGTTTGTTTCCTCCTTTTTAGTCATCGCTAAGATGGCACACGCTTTTATTGTACCTTACTGGTGAGATTATAAATTTCTTGAAAACTGTTTTCTCATTAATTTTTTGCAGTTCTTTGTTATCATAGACAATCCATATTTGGCTTTTTAAAGCATTTAAAAAAGTAAACTATCTTTTAAGCCTCATCCACCTGATGTTAAGCTGTTTCTACGGTGCATGTTTTTAGAATAAAACATTATATTGTCGGACTGCTCAGTTGGTTTCAAAAGTGCTACTTTGGGAAAGACGTAAAACTCCTGACTGTCAAAGTCAAATAAAAAGTTACTGTTGTGAACAAAAAAGGAAGAGTGTTTGATTTTTTTAAAGCTGCTAACAAATCTTAAAACAAACCCAGACACTGTTTTTTAATTAAAGTGCATTTCTGTGTAACCAGTCGAGTTGTTTTACTGTGAAAGAAGCAGCAATAAGATGAAATAAATCTTTATTTATGAGGAGTGAATGACCAAAAGGACGAGAGCAAAACTTACTCAGCAAAATGTTGCATAATCTGGCCTAGAGCCAAATGATGAAGTTGTTTCTGATTAAACTGGTCAGAACATGCTTCCTTTCACCTGATGCACCCGGAGCTACTACCACCTGCTGATGTGGTTCGCTCATGGAGCAGCACACGCAGGTGAAGCGTCTTTACGGCCGCTGGCTTTTTAAGGACACGCTCACGCCAGATGAATCCCCACAAATCAGCCACGCTCTGCTGGCCAGAGCAGCTTGCAGAACGCAGTGGTGTAAGCACAATCCAGGAGAAGCTAACAGATGATGGTTTTGTTGTGAGGTTGTGTGTCGGTGGGTCTGTGAGGAGACGCAACATCTGTCAGGCCTGAGGCAAAAATCTCCAAACGGATGCATGGAGCGGAGCGTTGAAACATCCCAAAGCCGGAGAAAAAAAATTTAAAAAAAAAGAAATGCAGCTGTGACTGAGGAGAGGCTGAGAGTGACAAATCCAGATGGACTCTGAGATGGAGGCTGTCGGAGGGGGCTGAGTGAAGAGGAGAAATCACCAACGTGTCTTTATGTGCCTTTCTTTGGATGCTTTCAGTCTAAATCCGTGCAGTTCAGAGCGATTTTTTTTCCCTGACTTAAAGGAAACATTAGACCTGAGCGTTCAGCGCAGCAGCTCTGAAGGTTTTCAGCTGAAAAACGAATTTGAGCTCTTTACTACAGAACTAATCTGATATCCCCCACAGCATTTTTTTAATGAGATTTTAGAAACAGCTCCAGACTCACATCTGCAGGAGAAGCCCTGCAGTCTCTCCTGGGACTAAATAAAATTAACTTTACTTTTATTCTCATTGGAATTTGTGAAATTTTAACTATAGCTTTTACCTCAGTGAAGCAGTCAGCCAGAGGTTTTAATGTCAAAGAAGAACGAGAGTCGGTTTAAGCAAAGACTATACAACAAACAATTTCAGTTCCTATAAATAAGTTAAAAAAATATGCAAGATCCTTGTGAAAAATGTATTTTTGACCCCCATCAAGGAGCGAAGAGAGGAGAATAGGAAACCACCTCCATCACATCCGTCTGTGTTGTGAGCATCAAATCTTAAAAAACAAGTGAGGTGCCGTCTTCCATGTTGGTGTGTGGCTGCATTCAGGCGTAAGATCGCTTCCCTTTAGAGAACTAGGTTAGTACATCAAAATCCAAGATCACCACCACCACATTTTTACATAAACAGAACAATAATTTGAAGAAACTGTGCTTTCTAGGTTTGATTTTGCTTTAAAGCTGAATATCTCATCAATTTGGAAGACTTGATGATGTGTCTATCTTTGTTGTCAGTGGTGGATGTTAAGAACACACATATATATAGTTGGATTTATGATAACTGGTTTTCTGCTTTTTGGATTTGGCTGGTTCCTGGTTTATCAACAAACAAGGAAGTCATTGGCAGAAAATTTGGACTGCTCAGGCTGCCTGCCTTATGTGATGGCTTGGTTTGTGCCTCGAGCACCCAGACTCTAATGCTTTTAGCAGTTTGGATCAGATCTCGGGGATTACTCTCAGACTCGGTCCAGTCGTGTGGCCATTTCATTTGGACGTTTTGGAACCGAGAGGACCAACACAGACTCAAGGTAGACATAAACGGTAAAGTTATGCCTGTCCCCAAAACAATCATGTTTATCTGAACTTGGCTCCCAGACTGGCCTTGACAGGCCACCTTAATTCACCTGAAAGCTCTGTAAACCTTGACACTCTTCGTTGATGAAAACCTGTATTTTATCAATGAAACTGAAGTCAAAATTAAACATCTTGGACAGTTGCATCAAAATCTGTCGAATTGAGACACACCAAGAACGTTTTCCTGAAGTCGGTGTGATTCCAGAGCTAGACTGAACCTTAAATACTCCAAAAACCAAGTGGATGTTTTGTTTTTACACATTTAAGCTAACAAATATATTTTCTCAAGAGCCAGTTTACAAAGAATATGTCCTACTCTTAGATAATTGATGACAAGCATGCTAACTTCGTTACAAGAGTCAAGACAAAGCTTGAAATAAGTGTTCTAAATTATGCACCTTAAATAAAATCTATTTACTGTTTCTGTATGCAGCCCTTTGATTGCTTTAAATACCTTGATTTGGTCCTCTGGGATAAAAAAAAAAAAAACGTTTTCCACCCCGCTTTAAAGTATTTTCTCAAATGACCAAGGCCACCATTGGCCACCCCCTGGCTCCGGCTTTGGTCATTGATAAAACTGCTCCCTCTGAGAAAAAAATAAATAAATAAAAATCTCCCTCTGTTCTTCTTCACAATGTAACTCATCCCCTCTTGAATGTCTTTCAGTAAAACATTTAGGTTTACTTCATTTTCCATTCACTTCCAGTCCAGTTTCAAGATCTTAAAATGTCTGCTGTAGTCTAAAAATACCTTAAGCTTCCATCATAAAGCTCATTATTGTCAAATGTTACCATCAAGTCATACGTTATGTTTAAATCAGATTATGTCTGTGTAAAATTAGCTCACTTGTTTCACACTAATGAGAACGTTTTTAAGTGTCTAAAGTCAACGTGTTAGTGAGGTCTCTGCTCCTCTGGGTGTCATGAACGAGCGGCTCGGGCTTCCGTTCACAGCCCTCCAGCTCCAGCTCTGCTTCGAGAGGCAGCGGTCTGACATGGAGACCCAATTATCCTGAAAGGCAGAAACTGACATGTTTGTCAGGTCTGGCTGAGGTCTGGGGTGCGCTCAAATGTCAGGCTAGCGTTCAATTAACAGCAGCTTTAAATGCCTCAGATCAAGAGACAGGACTTCCATTCCACGAGGCGGATCAAACAGCTGAAAGCACCTGGTCGATGCGGAGGATCAGGCAGCCGCGGGAGCAGAGAGTAATAATTATGAATATGTGCATCAACTCTTTTTGCTTTCATGTCCTGCACTTGCGGACGAGGAGCTTGATGGAGTTTGATGGAGAGTGCTGGCCTTGAATATTCATGAGTGAGACGTGGTGGTTTGATTTGCAGCGTGCTGTCAGAGCAGACGTTTGGCAGAGTTCACACAGTTCTACATGAATACACACCTGATGAGCGTCGTTAACACGCTGCGCCAGCAACGGCTTTGGAACTGTCGACCATTTCATTGTCCCCGCCGTCACAGAACCAAGAGGAGGTACCCTCCATCTGTCCATGCATGTTGTCAGCATGATCAGTTGAAAAATAAGTAACGTCCAGCATACATTTTGGTGTGTGGCTGCATCTAAGAAAGGTCACTTTCCAAAATTTGATTGCCTCTTCAAATTCCACAATGGCCACCACCATCTTGGAAATACAGTAGTCCCTCAATTATCGCAGTGGTTATGTTCCACACTCCATCGAGATGGGTGACAAACTGCAATGTAGGAATGCTGTATTTATATTTATATTTTTAAGGCTTTATAAACCCTTCCCATACACTTGCACTGTTCTAAATGCAGTTCAGTTTAATTCAGTTCAATATTTTTTTTATTAATCACAGAGGGAAATTAAATGCTGTTGTAACTCAACACTCCAATCTGTCCTCCCAGTCTCGGCTGGCTTCTTGGTTCCCCGGGCTGCAGGAACACCCGATGCCAGGCAGAACTCCTCCCAGATTGATAACCACTCCTGCCAGCAGACTGCCGAGCTCCTCGTCGCCGCGGACAGCTGGCTGCAGGTGCCGGGGGACGACCCCAGACTTTCTGCTGTCACGAGCTGTGTTTCTTGCCAGTTCCAGGATCTCCTTAGGAGATCTGGGGACCCCAGTCATCAGGCACTTGAGGTAGATGGGAATGCATCCATGGAGCCTCCTTTTCAACTAATTTGAGATTTGGGGCTGTAGTTGAGATATTTGAACTTCTGAGATGTTAATCAGCTGCTCCTGGTGGTTAAAAAAAACACCTTGCTGTTATGGTTACGAACAGTGGTTAATTTGAGACAATAATTCCTGCCAGAACAAGATCTGGGAACTCTCTCATTTTGACTGTTTGGATCCAGCAACTCTTTCATTGGATCCGCCAACTCCGCCCCTAAATGTCCAAAGTCATTGCACATTTTTGCTGTATTTATTAAAAATACAGCGAGAGGAGACGTTGCCCGTTCTGCAGAGTGGATGTTCAGGTGTTGTGCCAAAAAGTGATTCTCTGCCAAAAACTGATCGGGTGAAATCGGAATCACTTT
>JARVGS010000548.1:7609918-7624430 GCA_031762315.1 Hypsolebias antenori | reverse complement strand
TATATATGTGTGTGTGTGTGTGTGTGTTTTGAATCCAAGCTGAGTTTGCTTTTTTTCACTCTTAAGGTTTCTGGCGCCAGTAGAAAACACACCCAAGCGAGCAAAATCAAATGCGGAAGACCTTACAATAATAAAATCAGACAGTTTGGCAAAAGAAAACCTGATCCTGAAGTTGGCAGAATTTTTTTTTAAGGAGAAGATTACAAATGTCAGCAGGCCAAATCAGTTTTTTTTTTTTTTTTCTTTTTTTTTTTAAGTGAGGTTGCATGGAGTAAGTCTGAGCAGTCATTCTCTTACCTGCTGTGGGTGGCAGTAAGCACAATCTCAGTTTGGAAAATTAGAGAAAAATTTGAGTGGGATTGTAAAAACTAATCATTATGCAGAGCATTCAAGGAATAATTTCTGTTATATCATGCAATCCAAACTCATAACCCTCTTGTAGCTCAAACATATGTTTGATATGTTTAAATGTGGCCTTTTCACATGAGACTGTTGATGACTATGTCATTATGTTCTTAACTGAACAATGTTCAAGTTGCTTCAATACCAGCGTGAATGCTGCTGCTAATTTGATAACAAATCTGCCGTGCCTCACAATTCCGACAACTGTTAATAAAATTGATGTGTACAAAAGCAAACATGCCCTTTTTTAAGGCAATGAGAAACTAACAATGCAAGCCAGAATACGTGGTGGAAAATAAATAAAATAAAACAGTAATTAAAAAGACAGCTTGTCAATGTCAGAATGGTTTTAGTAACATAGACATAGTTAGCATAGCATCACAAATACTTGGTTGACAAGATAGTGACAACATAAACAGCTGTCTCAAGTCAGTGTGTTATTTCTTTAAACCGCTAGAAAATCTTTAAGTTTAAGTTGTTTTAGATCAGTAATCTTCACTTGAATAGCTTGAACTTCTTTAGTCGGAACTCTCTACTGCAGGTAAGACACTAACTACTCCCACAGCATCAATTATATAATTAAACGTTTCTCAATGGAGCGCTTTGCTTGCCATTGACGGGTGAAATGCACAGAGGGAAAACAGTTTAGATTGACTTCTCTTGTCTCTTCATTTCAGGGGGAAAAATTAACTAATCTTAAGAACAAATATTGCAAGATCTCTTTTCTTTTTGTTTTTTTTTTAAACATACACGATTCCATTTTATTAATTGATACAAATCAAACTCTGATTTATGAAGAATTAAAATACAAGCTAGCTCCTAGACATTAAACACATCAATGCAATATGCAGCATGGCAATGGTTTCAACAAATGGTCTACACAACTGCTGTGCAGAGATAACATTTTTTTAGTTAAGCCAAAAAAAATAAAAAATAAAAAATAAAAAAGTTTCAGTATTTACACTGTAAATGTTGTTTCAAGCCAGTTGGTCCAATTCTTCTGTTTTGATTGCACATTACATTTTATTTCATTTTTAATAAAAACAAATGTTACCTGTTGGATCTTTTGCATAATTTTGCATTTTTTTTAATGTCTATATTTTGCTTTAAAATGAATAGAATTATGCATTTGCCTGTGTATTTCCTGTTACAAGTTATGCTGTGTTGCAAATGTAAATGTAATTATATGTAAACCTTTTTTTTAAATGGTTTTTCTCCATATGAACACAGCTCTGACTGGCCTCCTGTGTCCCTCCACATCAGTCGCCTTAAAGCCACCTGAAAGTGACCTCCTTACCAGGAGCCCTGTGTGGCCATGCGTCTTATCACCATCTTCCTCCTCCTGCTGCTCCTCTGGTCAGCTGAACCTCGGAGAGGCCTTGGGTCAAAGGTTACAGAGAGGAGCGCCAGGGGTCGCGTGCGAGGCCGAGGCCGGGCCGGGGTCACAAGGCGTCAAACTCAGGAATGTAAGGAGTACGTGGAGGGAGGAGAGAAGTTCCTGGACTGCCAGGATAGGCAGCTGACCTCTGTGATGCAGGACTGGCCCAAAGATGTTCACCACCTCCTGCTGGCAAGAAATAAAATTCAGGTATTTGTTGGCAGCTTTAAACTTTCTGGTGTTTAGTGTTTAAGAGCCTTTAAAAAGACCAAGAATGATTGTAAATGGTTGGAAAAGTCAACCAGTTTAGTTGAGAACCGACGATTGACTAAGCCCTTGAAAACACTCAAGATGTAATTTTTATTCTTTCTAAACCAAAGTGAGAAAAACCTCAAACACCAACGCTGAGTTTTTTTGTGAACTGCCAAAACACAACCTTTCCAAAACAACATCATAGACCGAACTCTAATGTAATTTACAATCCAAACGTGACAGACGTCAAGAATAAAAATGACACATTATATGCTTGTGTTTGTGTTGCTGACAGGGTTGATGAATGATAACAAACAGAACTAGAAAAAAACCCACTAAATATTACAGCAAATACGCTTTGGCCAATCATGTTATTCAACTGTTATAAAACTAAAGAAAATGTTGCAGACAATATATCACTGTGAGAACAGAGAATAGTTTTAAAAGACAGATAATTGTTGCATAAAGAAATTATCCTGACATGCTTTGAAGCATTGTTGAAAAAGGAAACTCTCCTCCATCTGTCGTTCTGTGAATAAACCCCCTGAAAACATTAATTATGTCCACATCTTTAGACTGACACAACTTCTAGTCAAAGATGTTCCACTTTCTAGTCAGTCCATTAAAAATAATAATTATATATAAATATATAATTGCTCTTGTTTTCACCATCTGTCTTCTGGTGTTTACAGTTTGGAGCGTTTTTTCTTTCCTGTTGGGTGCTTTTGTGGCAGCATTGCAGCGCCACCCACAGGCCTGGCATACTTACTGCAGCATTTTCTGTGTTTACTGTGTGGATGTAAACATTTCTAGAAACAGTACTACGTTAATGAGGAAATTTTCATAAATAACAAATAAAAAGACTGTAAGAAAGTCAGCCTTCCTGCGTGGACAAGGCCCTAGACTCTGAAAGCAATCTAAAGAAGTTAAATTCAAAGAAAAGAAAGGTGATGTCATGAGCACCGCAGTATGGCAGCACTGATGGGAGCGCCGTATTGACGTGATCTTTTTTTGTTCTTGCTGTGCTTCTTTTAACTTTTTTTGTGCCTACACTGCACACCCACACTACGGGTATGACCGCAACACACCTTTGGAGTTTTCTGTGTCGCTGCCTTGCCATCGTGCCATCCTTCCTCGTGCTTCAGTTCCACACCCCCCCTCCAGCCTCAGGCACCGGCCTGTCACGGTGGCTGTCCATGATCCTCCACCTGCATGCACAGACCAAACTCTATGGACATGTTTGGTTCTGTGAGGAAACCCTGGATGTTCTGGCGGGCAGTCTGGGAGGGCAACTGCTGCGGTATTTACCATCAAGCTGCTAACGGGACATGCAAACACTGCTAACAAGACCACGCCTCCAACCGAACCATGCTACTGAAAGAACCTCACTGCTAACTGAACCACGTTGTAGATGTTTTTCTTTTTCTACTCTTGGTGCATGCTTTGGTATTTGCTGTTGTTTTGTATTTTTAGCGAGTCGCGACAGTTCTTCTCGTCCTAAGCGTTTCATTGCATTGTTGACCTTGTGCTGATTTTGCATATGACAAATAAACCAAACCAACTCTTTGAGGTTATCAGTGCTGACAGGAGCTGTGGGGACCGGAGTCATTCCGTCGTTTGTGATTTCTGCACGCCGACACCTTTGTGGTGTAAACAACTATGGTGTGAGATGTTAACTGACTGCTGATGGTGGCCGCCCCACGGGACCACCCCTTCTCACTCCCTGTGTGTCTGTGTCCTCCAGCAGCCTTTAATCACCCTGGAGGGAAGCGTGGCGTGCACGTTCTCCAGGGAAGGCATCAACAGCGTCACGGTGCAGGTGTCTGCTGGGAGTGCCATCCTGCAGGACAGGAAGACCATCGCTGTGCACGGTGAGTCTGCTCAGCTGCTGTCAGAGGAACAGAACCAGGCCCATGCACACTGTTTAATAACAGGAAATTAAAATATATATATATTTTATTATAAAAACAGAGGCGTTAAAATAGACATGTCCTGTAGAGTTCATTTATTTTTATTTGAATTAAGGACGGCAAAGAAAAGAAAATGCCATTTTCCACCCTAAATCTCATGTGCAAACTTTGACTGAGGGCTTTTTAAATAAAGAAAGAACCCTCTGAGACTGTCAGTACACAGAAAAAAAAACATAAAAATCTACATTAAAAGTATATTTTCACACAAATACACACATAGGGTTAGAAGGAAAGTCTCTGCGCTGGCTCTTACAGGCTCGTGGTGTACATCAATGTTCACAGATTTATATCAAAAGAACAAAACTGTTTTATAGCTGTTGGTAAACTGCTTTAAACATGAGCATTTGCAAACTAAAAGGATGGATGAGTTGGAAATGACTAGAGTAAAGCAGCTTCAAGTGTTCATAAAGAACTGTGGCTGTTTCACTTCATAAAACTTGAAGACCTGCAGCTGGGACTTTTGTTTCCAATGGTTCCCAACCCTGGTCCTTGAGGAACACCATCCTGCATGTTTTACTAATTTCTCTGCTTTGACACACTTGGTTTGAATGAATGGGTGATTAGCAGGCTTCTGCAGGTGTGTTGGAGCAGAAAACAACTGAAACATTCAGGATGGTGTTCCTCAGGGACTAGGGTTGGGAACCACTGAAATATGGTTTCATGTGGTTCAGACATTCCTGAGAATGTCTGGACTCTGAGCAGGTTTATCTGGGCCCCCGTCGTCTTCACTGACACTAACATTAATAATAAGGATATGTTTATTTCAGCTGATGATTAAAAAACTATTTTTATTCAAACAAAAACAAAACGTGAAGCTCATAATTCATCTGGAAGCCGTGCTTGAACATTAATATGTTAAAAATAAGAGCATAAGTTATTATCTATAAACCCGAGTTCTCCAAGGTTTCAATCCATAAAAGTAGTTTTTATTGCATTAAAAGGGCATTCATTTAGCATTTAAATAAAATTTACCATCAGTTACTTTTACTTTATTTTAAAATAGATTATTTCAGTTTGTTCTTTTAGTTTTCTGGTTCTTTTATAATCATAAAAACTCAGTTTGTGGACTGTTTGTTTGATAATAATAGCTTTTTTCCCCCACTTGTTTCTCTCTTTAAGTCAGGTGTTTGTCTGCACGTCACTTCATTTCCATTTGAATTTAGAAACACGTTCTTTAAGCCACTTGAAGCTGTTTTTAAAACCACAAATTAGTTTTGCAGCAGTTTTACGACACTGCAGGGAGAAAAGGCTGCTTTAGATCTGCTCCGTTTCTGTCTGACAGTTTTTAATCCTTTCATAATGATGGACTCTTACATGAAAACAAGACAAAACATTAAAGAACGAAACTGCTTTTTTTTTAAAGAAATGTCTAAACCTCAGCTGTGAACTTTGTTTTGGACCTCTTAAAAGGAAAAACTTCAAACATTTATTATTGTTATTATTATTATTGTTGTAGAATACTTCCGATCTCATCTGCTGGCCTTTTCGTCCAACCTGGACGAGCACAACCCTGACGTTCCTGAGTGGAGGCTGGATGTGAGCCGGGTCATCAGGAACTCCCTGATCCAGGTAGGATCGTCTTCCCAGCAGCTGTTGCTCTGCTCCTGAAGATGCTGTCGGAGCTCAGCCGGACCTCTGAGCGCACCGGGACCTCCTCGGAGCTCCAGGTCTCCACTAAGACTTTTATGAGGATAGATGACGAGGGTTCAAGTTCAAGTTCAAAAATCGTTATTATCCCAGAGGGACAATTTGTTTCAAGTCAGTAAGCACACAAAACATCCATACTGAGACATTGAGACATGGAGTTGGTGATCAGGATCTGCCAGAATCAGCCTGGACTTGTTCTCTGACCTCACTTAGTGTAGGTCAGTGAGGTTCTGTAGAGCCACGCCAGCAGTTTTGCTGAACATCTTAACAATCCCCGAGAGTTTGCACCTGCTTTTGCGTGTCAAAAGTCCAAACCAACAGATGAAGGTGAAAGCTAAAATACACTATAAAACATTCTCATAAAAGTTGAATCAACATTAAAACCACAGAGCTTCAGATAAAAATGCATTCACTGGTGGGCCTTCTTACAAAATGAGTTCACATGGGGGTCAAAGGTCAGGTTGTCATTGAGAACAGTTCCCAGATTGATGCACCACCTCAACAGCTTCACCATTATTGACCACAGGAGTGGCAACTGAAGAGTCTTTTCTAAAACCAATAGCCGTCTCCTTTGACGTAGAAACATTGAACTCACATCATATTCAGTGAAGTCCCTGACCACAGGGTGGAGAGCAGAGGCTGACGATGGGGAGGACACGAAGTTCAAGGATGTCTGATTGCTTCGAACACACTCTGAGAGTCCAAGGCTGTGCAGGAACAACCTCCTAGACGTTCATGAAGACAAATAAATGTCTGCGTTGACCCGAGGGGACGCTGGGGGACGAGTGCTTCACCAGCTGTCAGGTGTAAGAAATGTTTCAGCTCCACGGCCGACAGTCAGCCAGTCTGAGTCATTAACTCGTTCTTCACACATCCTCAATCTGCCAGTATACTTCTGGGTCTCCGGAAGAAGCAGTCTGGGCCTCGCTTCATATTTTCACACGTATTTCAGATCCAGAAAAATCTAAATTGGTGCTGAGAACATCCGTCTGTGCAGTGTCCTCGCCGAGCGAGCCTGCGCTGTTATTTCTTGCAGGCATAACACGAAGACGGAGAGAGATTAAGATAAAGAACATTACTCGACGGGTTTAAACCTCCTCAGCATTCACGGCAGCAGAACCGCAGAAAAACGCTCGCAAACTAAAACCTGCAGCTGCTGCAGGAAACGAACAGCACTGTTCTCCAGCTCTGCCTGCCTTCCTTTAAGGTCACGGCAGAACTAGCACAGATGAAAATGAACAAAATTAAACGTACAAGATAAAATAATTGTTCCTCGTTAAACTCTACTGTATCAGCAGCAGAGTGATTAATAAAAAGAAGCTCACGGGATTAATAGTACACGTTAAAAACAACAATTTTACAAAGAAAACAAAGATTTAGAATCTGTGTTCAGAAACAAATGAAAGAAAATCTAACAGTTTCCAACAAAAACCTAAATGTTTTACAGTTTGTTTTACCGGCTATGCAGAGCTGAATTTACTGTATTTTTCAGACTATAAGGCACACTGAATTATAAGACGCATTAAGCAAAACAAGTTCATTTGGACAGATTTTTGAGCATCGTGTACCACATAAAATCGGTTCGAGGTCAGTAAGCACAACCAGAATTAATACATAAGGTGCACCTAAGTTTCACTGTCATTTTTTGAGAGAAGTAAAGGATTGTACGTGCGCTTTATAGTCTGAAAAATACGGTAAGCATTGGGAACATCTTTGGTTCCTAAATCATTTAGAACATTTTTGTGCTTCTTCCAACTTTCTGCTAATTTCAGCTTATTTATGCAAGTTTCAGCATTTTCTGCTATTTCAGCTAATACTATTTAGCCATTTTAATGCAAATTTTAGCTTTTTTTTTTTTTTTTTTTTTATATAATCCCACTTTTTTTTTTTTCACTCATTTCAACTTTTTTTGGTCTAATTAAGAAAAAATGTGCTCGCTCCACTTCCTTCTGCTAATTTAAACTTGTTTCTCATTTTTAGCTACCGGTACTTTTCAGCAATGTTTATTTTTTCCCCCTTTATTATTATTTTTGCAAACTTCCATTTTTTTTGTTTGTTTGTTTGTTTGTTTTGTTGATATTTTCTACTTCGAGCTATTTCTGCTCCATTCAGCTTGCTGATTCAATCTTTTTCAGCTAATTCCACAATTTTGGGCTAATTCCGCCTTTTTTTGCTTCCTTCTGGTAGTTTAAGCTTTTTAATATTTTTTTCAGCTACTTTCCAGCTACTTGTTGCTAATTTCAGTTTTATGTTTTAGCTAATTTCCTAATCTTATGCTATTTCTGCTTATTTAAACTCACTTCAGCAAATACGTGTTCTTTCTGCTTTCTTTTACTAACTTGGTCTTGTTCTTCCATTTCAGCTACATTTTTCAGTCTGTTGTTTTAGCTAATTTCAGCTGATTATTAGCAAAGATCTTCTGCAATAAGCTTTGCCACTGCATTTTGCATTCTAGTGAGATTGTGATTGTGTGCCTCAGACAGTTGTATCTGTCTCACCCTCGTCTCCTTCCTCCCTGCAGGCCACGGGTGTGAGTGAGGACCAGCTTCTGGTCACGGTCCTCCCAGGGTTACCCACAGCAGCTGAGTTTTTCCTCCTGCCCGACAAACAGAAAACTGAGGGGAAACCAGAGAAGAGCTCGGCTCATTTAGATCAGGTGAGGCAGCAGCGCCGCTCCTCCTGGACTTCAGAACGTTGTCTGTTTTTTCTTGATGTCACCTTGTTGTCCTCGCTCTGACTCCACCTCAGTGCAGAGCTCTGTTTATCTCTTTCTGCTTTAATACACATAGAGAATCTCCTCATGGAAGAAGCTTGTCCAGGCTCCTTAAAATAAAACCTCACCTCAGAGTTCCTCCTCCTACCAGCAGATGCCAGCATTACACTTCCATACCATGAGTCTAACAGGAACATGTTGACTCATTATGTTGCCTCCTTCTGAGGAGGAATGAATTTTAAACAGTCGTATCCTGTCCAGTGAGGCAAAGCTGTCGTAAAACCCTGACAAAAAAACATCCAGTCGACGAAAACCAAAATGACTGTTGGCGTCAAGAAACATGATTAGACCAGAGAAGGAAATCAGTTGCAGTTTTCCTCTTTCCTTCCTGCTCCATCTTCTCCAAACCTCCATAAATCTTCATCCCAAAGTTCACACAAGTGTGGAGCCGACTCTGCTTATTAGAATGTATAAGAGATTTACTGACCCTGGTGTATGTTGTGAATAGGTAATTAGTCAAAGCGTAGACTAAATTTAAACAGTACAAAGGGGAAAGAAGGACTAAAGAAATTATTCATTTCACTATTAATTTGGCAAATGAGGCAGATAAGATAAATGAAGTTTCTGCAGCAGAGAGAGAGGAAAAAGCATCTGCACACAGGAAACACATTGTTTTATTATTCGGCTCATACAGCCTTGTTTCAGGACACCAGAATAATACGTAACTCCTTATTTTTAAAGTATATATGACCCCAAATATAGGATTATAATTGTGTAAAAGAAAAGATCTGTGTTGGGAAAATTAGATTGAACCAGATTTTTATTATTTCTGTAATTCAGTTGTCTCACATGAAAACGTCCATCCATCCATTATCTTTACCTGTTTGGTTTAAACCAGACTAAATTGTCTCCTGCCTGTCTGAAGCACAGATATCAGGCAGGGCTGCATGGTAATCAGGTTTGCTATTTAAAGTGGTAACTAGAGAAACTGCACTTCCAGCTAAAACACAGTGTGAATGCTTATTGCTGAAGAACTTGCTGAAAAACAGCTGAGATTAGCTTAAAACACTCTGAAATGTAGCTGAAATGGAAAAACAAGCTAAGCTATCAGAAGAAAACAGAAAGAACACATATTTGCTGATTTAGATTTAAATAAGACGAGAGTACAAAAATTAGGAAATTAGCTCAAAAGGCTCAAATTAGCTAAAACAAATAGCTGAAAAGTAGCTGAAAAGGCAGAAAAAGCTTAAACAATCAAAAGGAAGTGGAAGGAGCTGAAATGAGCTAAAAGAACCTGGAATGAGCTGAAAAAGCTAAATGTAGTACAAAACATCTAAATAGTAGCTGAAAGAGCAGAAAAAGCTGAAACTAGCAGAAAAAATCTGAAAGGAGTAGAACAAGCTGAAATTAGCATGAAGAAGTTAATTAGGCTGAAAGTAGCGGAAATTACCACAGAAACTTTAATTTATCTGAAGACAGCTGAAATATATTTTAAAAAATAGTTGAAAAGCTAGCTCAAAAGGTAGCGCATGCTTAAAATAGCAGTAGAAAGCAGAAAAAACATTTGTCAAATTAGGCTTAAAGCAGCAGAAATGAGCACAACAAAGTGGAAATAGTCTGGAAAAAAACTGCTGAAATTAGTAAAAAGAAATAAAAAACTGAAAAGTAGCTTAAATAACAGAACTAAGTTTAAATTACCAGAAGGAAGTGGAGAGTGTCATTTTTTTGTACTGAATTAGGCTGAACAAAGTTTAAATGAGTGCACAAAAAAAAAAGTGGAATTAGCTGAAAAGGCTCAAATTTTCATAAAAACTGAAGCTGAAACTTGCAGAAATAAGCTGAAAGGAGCATAATAAGCTGAAATTAGCATGCAGAAAGAAGTTACCAGAAACACAATAATGTAGTTAGAGAAAATAATCTGAAAGGAGCACAAAACAGCTGAGCGTAGCTGAAAAAGTTTGTTTGCACAAGGAAGCTGCAAGAAGTTGAAGAAGAACAAAATGTGAACGGAGCAGTAAAAGGTAAACACATCTAAAGATGTGAAGGATGTAAAATGAGCTCAATTCATTTTCTAAGAGGAAAAAAATATCAGAAATTTCAAAAAGCTAAAGCTGCACCAATACCAAAAGGCATGGCAGGATTTTCCTGAAAGAGCTTTTGATTTATGATTTGTTGAAATAACTTGAAAACTGTGGGACAAGAATCTTGCTGAAAACCATGGATGACAGAGTGAATCATAAACATCCACAAAACTAGTGATGCAACAACCTCTTTCAGGATTACTGCCTTCATTTTCTGCTCCGTTTGACCCTTTTAGAGAAGAGTCATAATTTATAGAGGTTTTTGTTGTTGTTGTTGTTGTTGTTTATTTGCATCAATGTCAGATGACTTAAAAGAAAATGGGGCTTTTGCAGAATTGCAGCTTTTCTGAGCCTTTTCGTTTCCTGATTCTGTTTCTGCGCAGCACTTTTTATTCTTCTAACATAAACTGCAGCAGGGAGCTAAAAGTTAAAAAGCGTATAAAGTCTGTGGTAACCGCACTGCTGAGCTTCAAACGTCTCATACACTTACAAACAACAGCACTTCTGAGATCGTCAGAGATACCTGAAAGGAAACACAACTCTTAAAATACAACACATATTTAAACTCCTGATCCAGGTCTCTGTTTTATAATTGTCTTCCAAGAATCCAAACCGTCACGAACAAAGCTACGATTTAACAAGCTTTCTGAAAGGTTTGTGTGTGAACTTTTTCTCTCAGTTTTATTTATCTGAATATTTTCAGAAGAACATTTTAACTCTGACCTCTTACCTCATTCACTCAACAATGAATCAAAGGTCAAGTTAGCAGAGTTTAAATGGTGCAGTTAGGCTTGTTCTGCACCCACAGCTGGTTATAAACACAGTTTGTTCACTTGTCTAAAAAAAAAAAAAACCAACAACAAAGTAACAGTTTGACTGACAGAAAACAGGTTTTAGCTCCAACAAGGTGATCCTCAAAGAGCTGCTTGCAGAACGCTTGTCATATCACAACTTGGTGAGCTGCTTGTCTAAGAAAATACTGAAGTGAACAAAGTGGAAACAAGAACACGTCATGTATTAAAAAATAAAAATAAAAACTAACACCAACAGACGAACGGTGCCTAAAAGGATGCATCTGCAGAAGCAGCTCTAGTTTTCAGCTCTTTCGGACTGAACTTGTTACAGCTCAAACCTTATTTTTAGTAAAACTCTGTAATATTTTCTGCTATTTTATGGATTCAGTTAAAAAAAAGGACAAAGTGTGTCTCTTTGATAAGCTGCACTGAACAAAAAGACTAAATTTAAATTCAATTCAGTTTACTTATGTAGCGCCAAGTCACAACAGAAGTTCATCTCAGGGCACTGAACAGAAACATTCATATATAAAAATAATAATTTAACATTATTGATCTGAGGAGCAGACTGCTTTGAGTTTAACTCCATGACATAACTCATCTTGAGCAAGTATGAAGGTGACAGTGGAAAGGAAAAACTTTCTCATGAGGAAGAAACCTTTAGCAGAACCAGACTCAGGACAAGCGGCCATCTGCTTTGACCTGCTGGGTTTGATAGGAACAGATACACAATGGCAGGTCAAGAATCACATGTTAAGATAGAAATAGTATAAAATGAAAACTATTCAATTTTAACAATTCATTTAAGGAAATGAGGTCAGTTTGTCCTCTAGTAGTCTAAGTCTATAGCAGCAGAACAAGCCAACCCTAACTATAGGATTTATCAAACAGGACAGTCTTAATCCCAGTCTTCAAACTGGACAATGTGTCAGCCTCATGGACAGAAACTGGAAGTTGGTTCCATAAGAGAGGAGCCTGAGAACTGAAAGATCTTCCTCCCATTCTGTTTGGAAACACGGGTAAACCTGCAGTCTAAGAACAAATTTCTCTGTTAGGAAACTATGGAACACCAAGATCTCAAATATAAAATGGAGCTAGGTTGTTGAGAACTTTGTAGGTTAGAATTAAGATTTTTAATTAAATTCTGAATTTGACAAGGAGCCAAGAAGCAAAAACTGGAGAGAAATGATCTCTCCCACTAACTCCAGTTAAGACTCTGGCAGCAGAACTTTGGATCAGCTGAAGACGTTTTAAAGAAGTTTTTGGACATCCAGATAATAAACCATTGCAGTAGTCCAACCTATGCATGAACCAGTTTTTCTGCATCATTTTTGAACACTTTTCCAATTTTAGTGATACTACACAGGTGGAGGAAAGCAGTCCTGGTAACTTTTTCAATGTGGGAGTTAAAATACATATCCTGATCAAAAATAGCACCAAGGTAATGCCATCCAGAGAAAGTGAAAGGCTGAAAAGTTTATTCCTAAGGTGCTCAGGTCCAAAATCTAAAACCTCATCCTGTCTGGATTCAAAAGAAGAAAATTCAGGATCATACAGATTTTTATGTCTTTAAGACATGCTTGTAATCGAAGTAGCTGATTGGATTCATTGGGTTTCATGGACAAATGTGTATCATCAGTATAACAATGAAAATGTATCTCATGCTGTTTAATAACTTTACCTAATGGAAGCATATATAAAGTAAAAAGTATTGGTCCATGTACTGAACCCTGAGGAACTCCATGACTAACTTTGGTGTATGAAGAAGCTTCATTATTTATATTTCCAAACTGGACTCTATCAAATAAATATGATTTAAACCAATTTAGAGCCGTTCCTGTAATCCCAACATCACATCCAAGCATCTGGTGATGTATTTAGACTATACCAAATATATAAAGTAAATTTCTGTGATAGCTCTATAAACATGAAACTAATTTTAAACGAAGACATTCTCATTTGCATATTCTCACTGTGAAACCTGGAAATAAAAGACAGGAAGTGTTGTTAAAAAGGAAAGTTTCTAACAAAAAATATTACTATAAAGTATATATACAGTATGTAACTCTAATATTAACACTAGAATAAAACATATTCTTGGGAAGTAATGGTATTTTTTGAAAAAAAAAAGTTTTTGTCACAAGCTTGTTTTGAATAAAATATCACTAATGAGGTCAAAAAACAGCAAAGGTTAAAGTCTTCTATAAATTGACATCAGAGGAGTCTCGGGGATCAAATTTTACTACCAGGGGAGCAGGAAATAGTAACATCTTCACATGCGCAGGGCATTGTGACCTCCATTTTTTCAAAGGCAGCTGTGTTTCTAAGATCCACACAAGGTGTCCTTTGACATCAATACAACGATGCAGTGGATTCAGCAGCAATGAAGCAAAAGTTCCTTCGTTAACGAGCAGAAATATCCTCGTCAGGGAGGAAGAACTCATCACACCACGGTTAAGGCTAACGCTTGGGTCACTTATTCCATAAACACATACAGCCGGGTGACGTGAATATGCATGAATGATTGAATTGGATTTAATAGTCACATGTATAAATAAATAAATAAAAATAACCAGGTAGCAGCTTTAGATATGTAGTGTTTGTGTAAAAATACATTATTTAAATGGGTGACAAGTTCGATATATCTGGATGGTGTTCACGTTTGGTTTCTTCTTTGCATGATGGAGCTTGAAGTAGATTTCATGGACAGCACAGTGAACTGTGTTTACACCGTGTTCGAAATCACAATATTGATCTAATACTGACTCCATTGAGCGCAGATATTTCTCCAGATTCTTGAAACCCTTTGATGATATGCACTGTAGATAGTTGGAAATTCAAAAACTTGTCAGATTCCCTTCTAAAGAATGTTTGTCTGAATTTTTTTCCCACTATTTCAAATGCCGTTTCACAGCCTGGTGAACCTCTGCTCATCTTTACGTCTGATAGATTCAGCCTCTCTATAATGTTCGTTTTACACTTAGTTCTTTTTGTCTGATGCCAATTAATCAAATTAGTTACAGTCATCTCGTTTACTTCTACAGCCTTTTGTTGCTCCTGTTCCAACTTGTTTGAAATGTGTTGCTGTCATAAAATTTACGTTTCTTCTAAAAATACTTTCTTAGTTTCAACATTTGATGTGTGTATTATGTGCCATTGTGTATAAAATATTAGTTTGGAAACATCTTGTTTGTTTCCTCCAGTGGTGGAGAAAGTACTCAAACACTGTACTTAAGTAAAAGTACAAATAAACAGACAAAAATGTACTCTAGTAA
>JARVGS010000548.1:7399245-7412733 GCA_031762315.1 Hypsolebias antenori | reverse complement strand
TCAACGTAGATCTTTTAATCTAATTAACATACCCAAAACCTCCGTTTCCCCCCACCGTGTCCGTGTAAATAGGGCCTTACAATGCTGCTATTGCTAGTATCACTCAGCCCCCTGCGACTAGCAATCAACCATCAGGGTGCTAATGTTCCATTGATAGGCTGATGGTCCTCCTTGATCATGTGAACAGCTAGTTCTGGATGTCAACAACAAAGTGGTTGATCCACTATGAGAAGTTGCTATTTATAAGGCCCTGTTTCCACGGACACGGTGGGGGGAAACGTAGGTTTTTTCGTATGTTAATTAGAGGAAAAGATCTGCGTTGATACGGACAAATTCTGTGTTTACCTGCATCCGTAGGAATCCGCCCCCGCCCTCCCGAATTTGCTGTAGTTACTATGCCGGGTCATTAGATGGCGCTGTGAGTTTTGTACCTTCACCTAATGTGCTGCGTCAGTGGTGGAGAAAGTACTCAAACACTGTACTTAAGTAAAAGTACAAATAAATAGACAAAAATGTACTCTAGTATAAGTAGAAGTACCATATTAATGTTTTTACTTAAGTAAAAGTGTAATACATTAATATTGTTGAGACACTTTGAAGAACAATGCTGCAGATAATGCATGTTTTTATTGTGTTTACTCTGTGACACAGTTCCCACTTGGACATATGATCCTGTGCATCAGTATTTCAGGGATGACTTCCAGAGTTAAATGTCATTAAGAAAAAAAAAATAAAGATGAATGATTATATCTTTGAAATTTTTTATTTAACACAAATTAAAACCAATGTGTCATTTTAACTGCAGTAAACATATTTAAGTAAAAGTTGTCTGCCTGAAAAAAGGAGCATATTAGATCTAACAAAGGAACAGGCTCTGATAATTTCAACTCCAGTTTGTCTTCAACTCCAGTTAAAATACTGTCTAGTCAACCTTGTAATGGGTCAATAGTGAACAATATTTTAACTTCTTGACATCGTTTTCGAAACTTGGACCTGAGTGTCGAGCCATTTGGAGGCATCTCTTGTCTCCTAACATCCCATGAACGAACATATTTTAATATTGCAGCAATCATTTATTGTTCAAGTTCAGAAGAATTTGGTTTTCAAAGTTTTTTGAGTCCAGTCTGTCTCTTTTGGGAGAGAGAATCTGTCCAGCTGTACTGAACAGTCTTTCAATAATATTTAAATAGTCTTTCAATAAGGCCATGGGTGGTGTGTATGTTCTGGCTGAATCTCTGTGGTAGAATCCATTTTGGGTGTGTTAGTAGTGCTGTGGGTGCTCCCAGCTCAATGACATATATACTAGAATATACTTCACTGGCCCAATACTTCTTGAAGGAGGGTCTAATATTACCTGCCCACTTTGCAGTGATTCAATGGACCAACTCCCCTCTCGACATCCGTTCTTTCAAATTAACGACAAATTAAAAAGCTACAACAGGAATGTAACTTGTAACTCAACACATTATAGAAATGTAGTGTAGTGAAAAGTGCAAATACTTCAAGTAAAATGTAGTGGAGTAAAAGTAAAAGTACCCACATTTAATTCTACTTAAGTGAAGTACAGATACATGAAAAATGTACTTAAGTACAGTAACAAAGTACTTGTACTTAGTTACTTCCCACCACTGTAACTACTTTTGAAAACAAATATTGACTCTGATCTGGATATTTGCTTTAGAGCAGGGGTCTGGAACGTGCGGCTCTTTTGTTCCTGGTCTGCGGCGCCTTGAAGCTTTGACCAAAACCAACACGACATTTCAAACATGTTATATTATTTTTAAACCCACAACAGAAAAAGGCTAGTTTGAGCAGTTATTCTGCAAATGTTTAAATTATATCACTAATTCATGGTTAGATTTAGTGGTACCACTTTACAATAAGGCTCCCCTTATAGCCGGCTAATAAGGTCAAGGTCAAGTTTTCTTTATTGTCATTCGCATCATATGTGGTACATGTGGTGGAAACACATTGTGTACACAGGGTCCCAGTTACATCCTACAAAATTATAAATTGTAAAAGAAACAGTAACAAGAACTAAGAAATATGCAAAACTAAAAATACACTAAGCACTAGTAGTACTAAAACAATATGCTGAACAACAGCAGCACGAACATTAGTCTGTGTGAGCAGATAAGTATGAAAGAATACAGCAGCATGATATAAATCAGCAGCATGTATAATCAGCAGCATGTATAATCAGCAGCACATAAACAATCAAGTGGCATTACAGTGATTTTTTTATTTATTTATTTGTTTATTTTTTTATGGTGATAATCCTGATTAGGGCTTCATGAGTTTAAAATAAATATTTTTAGAAATGTTTTTAAATCCTCTATAAACACTTTATAAATCATTAATAACTGCTGATTTTGCATTAATTAAGGGTGACAGAGACTAAACTGACCAGTTTCTTGCCAAATAGTGAGACAAATCTGTTCACCTATATATTTCATCTAGAGTTGTTATAATGAACATTTCAGACTGTTACTATCTTGTAAGCAAAATAAGCATTTGTAAACCTGGACATGTTTTGTTTAGTGAGCAAAGAAGTAAAAATGTCTCTTTTGATCAAAGAGGTTACAGACCCTTGCTTTAGATGCATGTGTGTCAAACTCAAGGCCCGGGGGCCAAATGTGGCCCTCGCTGATATCTTATCCGCCCCTCAAGATGATATGTAAACGTAAAATACATCTATCTCTTGATTTTTTTTTTTTTCAGTAACCTTTGAGTATGATGTTGAAAGCACAACAGAGAACATCAAATGAGGCCAATCAAACTCTTGTTGAGGAACCTGTGCTTTAGAGGAACACTTCAGTGTGCGAGTCAAAATACAGCTGTAGAGTGCTGGAGTAGGCCTGTCACGATAACAAATTTTGCAGTGCGATTAATTGTCTCAGAAATTATTGCGATAAACAATACTATTGATTGAAATTTGACAATAATCAGTAAATATAGTCAAACTTAAGAATTTTTTTTTTTGTCTTTTATCTAGTACTTTTTTCAACCACCGGATGGCAGTATAAGACTATTTGAGCCGAAGGCTGGATAGTGAGGGAGCGAGCATTGAGTTTCTAAGAAAAATGAGAGGAAGGCCCCTTGACATGACATGGACGGTCTCTCTTTGGTTCTCAAATTGACAGTTTGGTTTGAGCTCTTTAGCATAGCATTTTTCACACAAAGGTCTAAATAAAAAAATAAAAAAAAAATCTGTAAATTTCACAGCTTCTTTTTACAGAGAAAACTTTTTTAGACAAAGGCACAGGTTTCGTCTGTAAATTTTGGAGTTTTAACAGATGGAAGTTTTTTTTTTTTTTTCCCCTGAGGTCGACCTGTTAGCTTAGCTCGTAGCTTAGCATCTCAGCTTATCTGCTTTTAATGATCCAAAAACGTGATTTTGGACAGTTAAAACACTTTTTTAAAAGCAAAAAGAGAATGGAATTGGAGCTTTTTGTCATCCAGTGTCTTCAAGCCGATAAATGAAAATGCGGTTGATCATTTTCATTTATCATGGAATTAAGTGATTCATTGTTTATCGCGACAGGCCTACACTGCAGACAAGTTGGAGACACCTGGAGCAAACTTCAGAAGTGTTGGAGATGCCCATAAGAGCTTTGTGACTGTTTTGAAATAAATGCTATTGCACTTTTGATTTTTATTTTTATTATGTTCAAAACTCAAACCACAGGACAGAGAGCCTCTGCACCTCCTATGAGGAAGCTAAGAGCCACCACAACCACCACTTCCTGGACACTCTTTCATGAAAGCTGTTCCCCAGCTGTACAGATACAACAGTATGGGATACAACACCATATTTCCTGTCTGGAGGTTGGTCTGAAGCCACAAAGCATCATCTGCAGGGGATGACAGAGCACTGAACAGCTACCATCATTAACCGCCCAATTAACCTAACATTATCTGTCATGGATAGACACCTCTGCTCCTCCTGCTACAACCAAAAGCTTCAGGTTTTCAGCGTATGCAGCAAAAACTGTCAGTCTTTATAACAAAACCAAACAACCTGTTCTACACTTGGTCACAACCTTGTGCCTGCAGAACAAATGCAACAAAAAGGGACTGGCTCAGCAGAGGTGCAGTGTATCAGCAGCAGCCTGTGGCTGAATTCGATGCACTAATTACATTTACAAGCATTTGGACAAACAATTAATAACCCCTCTCGGTATTTCCCAACACTGTACTAATCAATGAGCAGCTCTGATTTATTTCAGAGTCCGTACAGTTTCTTTTCATCTTGTAGCACGTTGTGTTGCTTCATGCACAGCAACAGAAATTTTTATTTTGGTTGCATCACAAGTTGTGACACATGCTCAGATAAAAAGACACTGAACTTTCACCCACTGTGAATGCACTGAACAGCACTGGAGGAAACAGGTCCATCTGTGTCAGTCGTCGTGCTTTCATTTTAAATGTGGAACCAAAGCTGTTTTCACAAATAAACTCCAGAGGGTGTTTGGATAATCAAGGCCAGACTCCTGCAATTCACACATGGACTTCTCAGCAAGAGATCCCTCCCCTGAGATGCAGTCTCACAACTGGAAATAACTCCAGAGCCGCCCCTGGGCCGAGCAAATAGAAGGAAGGATGGAATACAAAAATCTAGTTTGCTTTATGGTTTATGGCCAAAAAAAAAAAGTTTCCACCCTTAATGATTTCTGTTTATGAGTTGATATCAAAGAGTGCACACTACTGGATGGAAAATTGTGTAGTGATTGGTTTTGGGTGCCGAAAGAAGAGTCATTCCCAACATATTTGAAAAGACATTTAACTGTGTTGACACTTTTTTTTTTTTTTACGGACAGGGCTCCTCTGCAGAATCAAATATCCAGTCCTGCTTCTTTCCGTGTAATTAACTGACAGTAAAAGCTGACCAGAAACAAAGTTTCACACAAATCGATTACAAACGCAATCTTTGTTGCTCTACATTACCACAGCGACACCATCTGCAACTGTGAGCTGCAGAGATCCTGCACATTGTTATGCTGATGATTGTCAGATTTATCTGCCCTTAAAACCAAATAGTGCATGCACAGTTCAGTCTGTTAAAATGTCTTGATGACATCAAGGCATGGACAGCTTCAAACTTTTTAAGTTTAATGATCAGAAGACTGAAGTCATTGTGTTTAGTCCTAGCTCTACCGCTGTCTCTGTTCCTGTAAACCTCGACTCTCTTAAGCAGTCTGTTGCAAATCTCAGGACGGTTTTAGACTCTGATTTTAAGTTTAATAAACAGATTAACTGTTCTACAGAAAATCTTCCAGTTAAGGCTGATAATTAAGCTTAAGTCCGTGCTGACCTGATCTGACCTTGAAAAAATAGTCCATGCGTTCGTCACAACCCGGCTGGACTACTGTAACGCTCTTTATGTTGGGGTCAGTCAGGCGTCTCGTTCACTACTCCAGCTCGTCCAAAATGCTACAGCTCGACTTCTAACAGGAACTCAAAGGTTTGATCATGTCGCACCAGTTTTGTCCTCCCTTCACTGGCTCCCTGTACATATCAGAATTTATTTTAAATTCTCCTGCTGACCTTCAAGTGCATTAATGACCTTGCACCCTCATTTCTCTCTGATCTACTTCAACCTTATGTTCTTTCTCGGATGCTGAGATCAGACCAACTACTTTTGGTTGTAGCAAAAACCAGGCTGAAGCTCAGAGGAGATCAGGTCTTTTCAGTCATTGGCCTTAAGCTTTGGAACAATCTGCCACCCTCCACCCCCAGGACCCTTCACTACCTGCATTTAAATCTCTCCTATAAACACACCTGTATTCACTGGCGTTTAACACAGTGTGATTTGATTTAGTATTTCATTGTTTCTCATTGTTTTTATGTTTTTATTTTTGATGCTTTTAATAATTTTTTTTTCTTTAATTACTGCCTTGATCTTATTGTTAAGCACTTTAGTAATAGAGCTCTCATTTCTAACCTGAACCCGGAGCCCGGCCCCACCTGACCCAGACCGGGCTGGGTCATAATAATGTGCTTATACCGACTGGTTGAAAGAGGTAAAAAGTACTGTTAAGCTTCAGATGGGCTACTACCAGCAATCCATCAGCCCAAATGGACGTTCATTCAGCCACTGTGCACGTCGGCCAACGACCTACACAAGTGAGATCACAAAATATCCTGCAGACATGTCAGAGCAGGGTTCAATACAGGCAAAGCAGGACAAGCATTTAACGCACTTTGATGGCTCCTCAGCTCTGATCTTCTGCCCCCATTACTCAGCTACGTGCGTCCCCCAGAATAGTCAGTAGTATAATCAGGCAATGCTTAATTAACTATGTTTTTTCTTTTGTTTGTTTGTTTGTTTGTTTTCAGTTTCAAACCTATAATTACTGTTAATACGTCAGAACGGGTGGAGTTCGGAAATTATGGCTATGGGCTAGGTCGGGTCGGATTTTTTATTTGGTAACAGCTGATGTTTTAATTGTGCTTTATAAATAAATATGATGACTGTAAATGCCACTTTAATTGGTGGATATGTGACTTTTCTGTTCTGCTGATTATCCATGCTGCTGAGCCGTCTCTCTTGGTACCAGGTCTCTCTTGGTACCAGGTCTCTCTTGTAAATGAGTCCTTGAGGCTCAGTGAGATTAACCTGCCTAAATAAAGGTTGACTGAATGGATCAGCAGCATGGATGATCATGAAACATGAATCATGCTATTGTATTCACTCATAACCCATCTACTCACTACAGACTCATGTTGGGGCTGCTGTTTAATATACCGTATTATTTTACATTATTAGCCTTTAGCATATATATAAAGATTGTTAAGCGTATAATTTAGTGTACATCTTATTATATATATTAGAACCTTATACTGTATACCGTTTCTTTTTATACTTTATATTTTTGCTATTTTGGATGTAACTGGGACCCTGAAAGCACAATTTCCTTCCACCTCATGTGACAAATGACAAAGAACCTTGAACTTGACCTTGACTTTACTGAAAGCCGATCCAATCACCTCTGGAATATGTGGTCAGTTGGAGTGAGAACAGCTCGATCAGAACCAAAGAGGAGTTAAAAAGTGAGCCTCAGTATCAGATTTGGATTCAGAACCTGCTGGGACACCACAGACAAGACCAGTGGTTAGTCGTAATAATTCTCTTGCACATTTGACAGCAGCTGGTCCACAGGTGATGATAGTCAATATTAATTCTCCATTTTTTTTTAAAGCAATGTTATGACTCAGCAGAACATGAGTAGTGACTGCATGCCCTCTCACTTGCAGTAAATGATTCGACTCTGCATTAACACGTGGACTCAGTGATTTGCCGGACTCATTACTTGTGAGCTGGCTTGTTAAATGTTGCAATAACTCTGAGCTGAAGGTTTCAGTCATTTGCATTCTCTCATCCAACATCCCCGCCCCCCCCACCCCCCGGAACAGCTCCAGAAAACTGTGGTGCATTTGTGAAGAAACGTGGCACCATATGACGGTGGGGTTTAATGGTTCCTATTTAAACGTGCAGAGACATATAGAAGCTACACTCTGTCAGTCGCCGAAGGTTGTGTCTTTAGTTCTTCATGCTTTATGGAACTCCAATTTAACAACTGTTTGTCTAAATTCAACACATTTGCAGAGAGTAGCACCTGAAGGCACCTGTTTCACAGAAATGTAATTTCTGATTCCTGCGTAGATTTGTCACTGGAGTGCAGGTATTGGTGTAACAGGCCGACAGGCAGGGCCCCTCATGGCTTTGGACAGTGACATATGGCTCCGGTGGGCACCCTCAGCATCTCCCCTCTCCATTCATCACTTCAATGACATCTTAAATTTTAAAGCTTCTGAGCTGTCACAAAGTAAGCTTCATTGTTTCCCACTCCCTTCAATAAATCAAGCGTGCAGCCGAGCAGCTGCCACACCGCCGATGGAGTCTGCAGCAGCAAAGAGACGAGGCTTAACGGAGGGTTGAGGAACTGCAGGGAGGAGGCTCAAATGAGAGAAAACGAGGAATTTGGGCAAAATGTTCAGAACTGCTCCAATTGTTTGGTCTGAAAATGATTAGGAATTCTGAGTCATATATTTCATTCAGTTTTGTTAAAAATGATTGAAAGTAAAAGCTTTTTATTTCCTTATTTAATTCTCAAAATTCCCAACTGTATTTCAACTTTGTCAATACTGTCAAGAGAATTTTGGGTCAAAGGTTGTGAATGTTTTATCATCAACATTCTTCCACTGAGAACAAACAACCTAATTGTCTCCCAAAACGGTCTGTAATCCTGAACAGACGCCCATGAACCATATCTGTGAAGGCCAGGAGTGCCATGTGAGACTACAGCTGGCTTCAAGGACACCCATTGAACTATAATAAACCCTGATGGACTGATAAGGCTATAAAAGTGAGCGGTAACGCAGCTCGTGGCTCATTTCTCTTCATGTGTACACATTTTATGTATATTTATGTAATCAGTCCTGGAAATCTGACCTTGCAAGTAAAACTGCAGGAGATTAATCTTCACCTGCTGTGTATCTGTGGAGAGAGGGGAGGGGGGTATCTTTTGGAAAACAAGGCTAGCAAGTGAAATTTTCTCCAATAAATATCATGAGAAAATAATCATTAAATATGCATCCATACATGAATAACATTTAGATTCCACCCGATTCAAAATACCTGACAATCGTCGCATCGCAATAATTGCTCGTAGAAAACACAAAAATGGCTCCAGTCCTGTCATTTTACAGATATCAAGCCAACGTTTGCTGTGCTGTTAGCCAAGATTTGAGACTGAAACAGATCTTTGCAGAAAACTTTGCTATGCAAGGCAGTGGGCGATATGCGCTTGTTTGAGGATTGTTAGTTTCATTTTGTTGGGATTTAAAATGGCAATTTAAAAAGATGCCTAGGGAAGAAGTTGTTTAAAAAAGTATTTATCTGTCAGTTGGATTAAATCCTTCTCTAAACAGGAAGAACAGAACTTTTAGTAGAACCAGACGAGCACAACCATGTTTCAACCATTTGTGGTCTGACAGTTTGACTTAGAATGCACCTGATTGTAGTTTTATGATCAAGACCTATAAATGATGGAAGAGTTTCTGTCAGTCTGTATGTCCATAAACTTTCTTTTGTCATGCCCATAACTTCTGATCTGCTCAAGATAATTAACAAAATAAGATTTACAAATAAATCAAAGTGGCGTACACTTTTCATCGCCTGAACAATAAGGTGAAGGTCACAAATAAAGGTCAAAGTTCATAAAAGGTCTTTACTCGTGATGGCCATTGCTATAGATTGTTGTATAACAGTTTTCTGTTGGGCGTATGATGTGCTGTATGCTTTTGTTTTTAATTTGTTTCAGTTTGGAGCTGACCAAACTAAAGTTTTCACACTTTGCTCATTTTGTAGAAATGTGTAAACGCGGAGTCGTGAGATTAGCAGGAATAGTTTGTTCATATTTAAAACAAATATTGTCCCATTACTGAGACAACCTTGAACATCTAGCACATCTAGTAACAACAGACAAGAGTAAACAGCTTTCAACAAAAGTGTGAAGTCCTGACAGAGTCCTTTGGAGTGGAAAGATGGAATCAGAAAGAACTAAACGTTTCAGAACAAGGACAGCGTGAAACAAGGACTCGCATCCGAAACAACAAAGAAACTAGAAAAATAAGTTTCTTCTGGTAAAATGCAGGAAGAATTGCTGAAATGTGTTCACAATGAAATAGAGCTGTTAAAATTTACAAGTTTAAACAAAATCTAAAAGCAAAGTTAACTAAAGGGAACAACTAAATGTTCAAACCAGCAGAAACATAGCAAAAAGTTAAAACTGGCAAAATAGTAATTTTAAATTAAATTTAGCAAAGCAACTAAAAGCTAAACAATAAAAACATTGGATAAAAGCTAAAGTAACAGAACAGTAGCTATAAGCTAAAAGTAGTAACAATGTAAACCAAAGATATATTGAACAGGAGTAGCTAAAAGCTAAACTCGGTAACAAAAATGTCAAAAACTCAAACCAGTAGCTGAAACCAATAGAAAATAAGCTAAAATTAGCCAAATATTAACTAAAAGCTAGAACCAACAAAACCTTGGCTGAAAGCTAAAATAATCTGAATATTAAACAAAAAGTAAAACTAGCAGAACAGTAGCTAAAAGCTTAAAAATGGAGCAAATAAGCTGAAGATTTGGAAGAGCCAAAAGTTGAAAGATTTGAAGGGATTCCAAAAATTTAAAAGTTACAAAAAGCAAGTCATTACAGCATCGTGAGCTCATACCTCAATACAAAATAAATAAAAAATGTACAGGAAATCAAAAGAGTGAATTGGACAGATGGCAGAATCTCCATCCATCCATCCATCCAGCCTCCACCCCCATCCATCCAGCCATCATCTTCTCTTCCACTTGTTATGAAGTTGGGTCTAAGTAGAGCTGTCATTTCTAACCCAAACCCGAAACCTGGCCCGGACCGACCTGGAGTAGGACCGGGCCGTTATAATGTGATTAATAGGCGAGCCGGACCCCCGAGGAAAACTGCTGAAAACCTTCTCTGAGTCTACAAAACGCATGTAGACTGGATGGGAAAACTCCCATGACCCCCTCAAGGACCCTAGTGAGTGTAAAGAGCTGGTCCAGTGTTTCACAGCTAGGTCAAAACCCACTTTGTTCCTCCTGGATCTGAGGTTCAACCAACGATGGGACTTCCTTCTCCAGCACCAGTATAGTACTGGAGAATCACCAAACAACTCATGTCAAATATTGTCAAAGCTCAAGTTGTAAGATGTAAGACCATACCATGGGAGCAAGTGTCTTTCTGTGGAATAATTCCTGTTAGTTGAGATACATCAAAAGGCACTCCAGTGCTGTTTACACAAAAGGTGTAGCAACGCTGAAATGAACATCTCACTCTGCACTCCTGATCAGACTGCAGGTCTGCAAGGGCCACGGCTCGCGAGAAATCAATTCCAGGGAGCGTTGGTTTTTATCACGTTTCACCATGAAACCTTTCAGAGTCTGCTGCAGGCAAAACAGGAAGGTTTTGTTTCACTGATTTAGATGAAAAGTTACGCAGGGATATTGGATTTTAGTGCACGCAGGTGAAAAACTGTTAAATGTTGTTTTCTTTTTGTTGCTTGGGGTTTGCAGGAAGCAAACTAACGTGGAGAAATGAGACAGTCAGACACATGGAAGTTAAATGAGAAATGAACTGATCCAGAGCCTGGATTCTCCTTATAGAGCTCACATGAAGGAACACTTTTTTAATCTTCAAAGTTGTGCAGGGAACGCATGCGGAATGTATATTTGAGCATTAGTTGTTACTTTCAGAGTCTTTGAAGCAAAGTGTATGTGCACTTTGGTTCAGGATGAAATATGAATCAAAATGAAAGACAATCGCCTCACTGTGCTTGTCTCGCCTACAAATCAAATTAAAAACTGGTGGTGCTGCGGAGACGAGTCCCCTGTGGACAGACTGACAAGAGTTTTCAGTGTTTTGGGAAGCCATACACCGCTCCCCCCCAAACACAACGCTGACACTACAGCTAGTTCTCCTCTGCAAACTAGCACAAACTACATGCTCGCTGTGATGCAACCTCCAAGTCCACCGCCACCACGGACAGGCTCAGATCATTATCACAGCTTTCCCAAACCCTCAGTGGGAGCTGCAGGGACAAAAACAACAGGTAATATGAGGCAAGTTTCCTGCGAGCGCTTTGCAAAATGTTTACAAACTGTTAATACAGGAGAGCTCGTGACGACTGCTTTTAACCTCCAGTCCCCGCCAGATGTATCCAGCCATTTCAGTCCTCATCAATAAAGGAGATATTATGGATTTGGCTGAAATAAGTTAAATAGTAAATGGACTGTACATGTATAGCACCTTTCTATCTTATCAAGACACTCAAAGCACTTTACACTACAATCTGTGTCCTCATTTACACATTCATACAGCACTCTACTAGACCTCTACAAAGCTAACTGAACAAATCATTCTAAAGAGAATAATAAGAGCTGTATCACATTCATACACTGATGGGACACATCGGAGGCAATGAGGTGTTCAGTGTTTTGCCCAAGGACACTTCAGTATGTGACTGCTGGTGGATTTGAACCCCCCCCCAACTGTTGCATTGGAGGACGACTGCTTTCACCACTCAACCACAGCCACCCGTTAAAGTGGATACAATCAGATAATGTCCTCACTGCACTTTTCTGAGCCTCTACTTCTTCCAGTCTTTGTGGTTTCCCATGGCAACAGACACAGATGCCTACCAGACCTTAGACTGATAGAAGTATTATATTCTGTCTGAGTTTAGCCTTGTGTATAACTGTAATTATAGCTATGAAAAGACAGGTACATGAAGCTTAAATTGGATCATTTATCACAACTATGACTCATTTTTATGCTTTATTGTTTGATAACAGTTTTTTTTTTCTTTGTTTCAGACAGAGTCAAATAAAGCTGAGAAATCAGGAATGACTGCAGCTCAGCTCCTGCACCTCCCATTTGTACTTACAGCTTTGGTCATTTCGTACCCAACCCCACTAACATTGCAAATCACTCAAATTCATTCCAACCTTGACAGGTGTCTCAATATTCAAGATCTAATTTGAAGATAATAGTTTTAAATGAAGATGTTAACTAGTTTTATCATCATCATCATCTGGTTTGTTAGGCTGATATTTGAGACCACTGATCTGAAGGTTTCTCTATAACCCCCGATCTCAAGACGTAAGAAATGAAACCATGAAGTTATTTGCAAATCTGCCACTAAGCTTCTGAAATAATAAGACAATTTTATAAATTTCTCAACAAAAGCATGTTAGGTTGTGCTTTTATTATATTTTGTACAAGCAGCATCTGCTTCAATACACATGTGTTGTGGAAAGTTGATTGCCACATGTTTTTATGTACCATGACTGAGCCAGTACAGACGCTCAAAAGGCGGTGATTGATCTGATGCCTCTACATGCAAACTTTAGGTGTGTTGAGGGTTATACATGTGGGAAAGTGTAATGCAAGGCAATCAAATATGGCACATTACGATTATGGTATACCGTACATTAATGTTGACTGTGCTATAAAGCACAGCTTGATCCCTTTCAGGGTAACTGGTGCAGAATGCATATACAGTACTGATGTGTGCAAATGTGCATGTATGTGGTGTGGAATGGTCATTTGGTATGTACCTGATACAAAATATATATTAAATGGTAAATGGACTGTATTTACATGTATATAGCACCTTTCTATCTAACCAAGATACTCAAAGCACTTTACCCTACAATCTGTGCCCTCATTTACCCATTCATACAGCACTCTACTATAGCTGTACAAAGACTAATCAGTGCTTTATCACATTTATACACCAGTGGAACACACAGAGTCAATGAGGGGTCCAGTGGCTTGCCCAGGAACACTTTGGTATGTGACTGCTGCTGGAATCGAACCCCCAACTCTTGCATACGAGGAGGACTGCTCTAACCACTCAGCCACACCCACCATCTTACTGGGTGTGAGGTTT
>JARVGS010000548.1:7270825-7284270 GCA_031762315.1 Hypsolebias antenori | reverse complement strand
CCGGATACGCGAAACGCCGGTTACCGGGAACGCCGGAAACCGGGGGTCACCTGTATACTACATACTATATATTATATATTTCTGTATCCTTCCCCAGATTTGTGCTTCAACACAACCCTGTCTCTGATATCTACAGACAATTTCTTTGACTTCATGCTTGGTGCTCTGACATGCACTGTCAACTGCGGGGCCTTATATAGACAGGTGTGTGCCTTTCCCGATCAAGTCCAATCAGCTGAAGTTACCACAGATGGACTCCATTTAAGTTGTAGAAACATCTAAAGGATGATCAGTGGAAACAGTATCTGAGCTCAATTCGAGATTCATGGCAAAGGCTATGAATGCTTACATAAATGTGATTTCTTAGTTTTCTATTTTTAATAAATTTGCAAAAATCTCAAAATAAATCTTCTGTCATCTTGTTTTAATGGGTAAAGTGTGTAGAATTTTGATGAAAGCAATTAATTCAATACCACTGTAACATAAAATGTGGAAAAGTGAAGTGCTGTGAATACTTTCTAGATGCTCTGTATGGCTGACGTTAGAGAGGACATGGAGGTAGTTGGAATGAGGACAGAGTGAGATGAAGGAGGATGACTCACTGGCGACCCTTGTAGAGGGAACAGATGAATCAAGAAGAAGCAGACTTACTTTGGAACAAGGATCATTACCTGATTGGCAGCGTTTTGTTGAAATGTGCAGTCAAATAGAAAATCGGGATGTTCAAAGTTCTTACATGATTAAAAATGCAGCGAGTGCTGCAGGGATGGGAAAAAACAACAACAACAACATTCTGTTTGTGAATGAGGTTTTAAATCTTGTGAATGAATAGTTATGCTGTCAGGGTAAAAAGGGAATCTAATAACCGGAACATTGGTTTTAGAACATAGTCTCTTTGAGGACTTGGCTACTGCCTAAGCAACTAAAGGTACCACAAATAACTGTTTCCTTCTTACTATAAATTTATTGAAACAATAAGTTAAACAAACACCTCAGTTTTTGTGTGCTCAAATGCTTTTAAGCAACAAAGTCAGGTAGGATCAGTTTATCATTAAGTAATTCTTCAAGCCTCTCATATTTCTTGATGGGCACATGTCCCACAATCCATAGTACTCTTGATTAATTAAAATGGCAAGCTGCCCATGAAGAACATTAAATAAAATAAGCCCTTCAGCAGCATTTTCAAAGGCCATGCAGCCAATATAAAGCAAACTTTTTATAAGTTTGCTGATGATCATCATGTGTCCTAACAGAGACTGTTTATGTCAGTAAGACAATCCCACAATGATAGTAGTCATGTATCAATGATTGCACCACAGGTCTTTGTTGCATCGTATCAGGATGAATCTATGCACTGGAGGTTTCTTATCGGGGAAGTCTCCATCATCAGCACCATTTAGCCTCACTGTGGATGAGGAAACATAATTCAGATCAGAACCATGGGTGAATGCAAGTGAAGGTTTGTTTTTGTGCAGAACCTCGACAACTTCTACCCTTCTTCTTTTCTTGTTCAGTAGACCTGACCATGATGTGAACAAGTACTTCATGTTTTTCATCCAAAAGGTAAATTAAGGACTGCTGGGCATTTTGCAGTATTTACTGGTATGTGTAGGGCATGGATTGATTGATTCAGAAACATGGTAGAATCAGTGTGTGACCATAGATCAATGGTGAGACAAGAAGTGCAAATGTTGCAACGAGGTACTTGTAGCACTGACAGCAGACTGTGAGTCTGAAGGGGATGTACGTAGCTTAGGCAGGAGGCTAGCATAGCCAGTTCTGCATTAAACTCTTGAAGACTAAGCTACAGTGGTATGCACAGGCCCCATCTCATAGAAACACTGCCTCTACACTACATACAGAACCTCAATCTATTTCCACCACAATTTAAAAAATCATCGCAACATCAAAATGGACATTCTGTGCATGCTGAAAACCAAAGCGGACCCATCATGTTAAAAATATGTGTTTTAGACAAATTAGACAATTTATTAATTTAGTAAGAAAACAGTTTTCTTCACTTTGAGACTTTAGGTGTGAAAAAGATGCACTGAAGGAAAGCAGAAAGCGCAAAATACTCTCACCTGATTTTTTTTTAATTTATTTATTGTAAAGCACCTTAAGAAGACATTAACTGTGAAGTGGTGCAGTATAAATTAAGCAAAATTTAGCCGTTTTGCTACTTGACTTGAAATTTGTGTCTAACCTCTAGAAATTGTGGTGTGCTCCACAAGTTGTGAAAACACTGAAAGTTTTCAATTGTTGGAATGTTTGTCAGTTCTTGTTGTATTTTGGTGATTTCATCCAACTCTGTTTGCCGAATCAGTCTGACCTTTTAGCCAGCCAACAAACATGGCAGCCTCCAGTGAGCCTTAACTTGTGAAGACTCCTATGAAATCACTCCAACACCCTCCAATTACTGCCTGTCTTGCTTGGACACATAAAATACGCTGCACTATTCTAACATGAGATTTCACAGTATTGTCAGCTTCATGAAAGTGTTGTTTCTTTAAAAAGAAGAAAATTGGCAAAGGTTTGGTACAGAAAATCACCGCAGTGCTTTTCTATTCACCCATCTGTATTGAGTTTTAGTTTAAATTAAAACTAGAACTGTGAGCAGTTTTTACCGGGGTCCAAGCCTCTTGACGCATATCGACCCTGACTAATCTGATCCCCAGCACTCTTTAAATCTCATGTACTACGTAAAAGGATGAGGAGAAAATATAAGGTCTGTATAAGGACCTTAGGTCTCAGCAGCTGTTTCTACCAAAGTCTAAACCGTCTTTCTTCATTCTTTTCCATTTTCAGGGCTCTCCACAGTGAGTCATCCTCCTGCATCTCATTCTGTCCTCCCCTGTCCTCTGTCCTCACTCCAACTACATCCATGTCTTCTCTAATTGCATCCACATATCTTGGCTTTGTCTTTTTCCTGGCAGTTGCATTTTAACACCCTTCTACCAATTTACACCCAGTTTATTATACACTGTCTGTGTCTTATACAGTATACACAGACAGTGGTCCCTCCTTCTGGACATGTCCAAACCAACATCTCTCCTCTGGACATGTCCAGACCACAGTCCTTCCTCTGGACATGGCCTCTCTAACTTTATCTCCAAGTTAACTTTTGCTGTACTTCTGATGATCTCATAATCTTATCCATTCTTGTTACTCCTAAGGAGAACATCAACATCTTCATTTCTGCTACTTCTAGTCCTGTCTTTTATCCACGTCTCTGTCTCCAGCCCATACAACATAGCTGGTTTCATGTCTGTCTTCTAAGCTTGTCCTTTGACCTTTACTGCCATTTTTTTTTGTTGGAAATCACTCTTGAAACTTTCCTCCATCCACTCCATCCTGCCTGGACTCTCTTCTCCACACTCCATGCTTTCCTGGACAGTTTTTCCTGCAGTGTTGGGCAATAATGATACATTTCTGTGTTCTGGGTCACTGATCCCAAATAACTGTCCCGGGGATTGGTGGCAGCAGGTGTTTTGATTGCAAACAGATGTTCTAAAGGAGGTTGACGCATCAGATTACAGAGATCTCATCCATAAAGACACCATTTAAATGTTTTTAACACACCTGACCTTTCCACATGAGTGTGTGCAGGTAATGAGGTCTTGTTATCCTCTCGTACTTGACCACCTAGTGGCATTTCACTCTGCACACTGACACAAATGTCCTTTCTCATGACTGCGTGACAGAAATCTGCATTTAAACAGCTTTCTAATAAATGGGAACAATTAGCTATAGAAGCTCGCTTTCATTGTTAATGGAACATTAGATTTCATAACACAAAGCCGTTAAACCCTTTTCTCTCCACTCTAAGGCCTTTCTTGTTCTCATTCTGTTCAGGCCTAATGATTGAAAGCAGCTGTTTATGCATTTGGGGCAAACTTTGTTCCTCGTGACGGATTTTTTTCTTCTCAAATCTGCATTCGCACGGTCTGACACACTCTGACATGCAATGACATTTGGCCTTTTTCCCATGCTCGCTGCATGCAGAGTTAGCACGTCATACGCCGGCAGGTTTTAAGATGGTTAAGGTAAGCAGATCCACAAACACAGCTTTGCTTCTTTGACACGTCTTGCCTCCTGCCCCTCCATCCCCTGCTGCAGCTTGAGTGAAGAATTACTGGATTCGGCGCAATTTGATGGACTGCTGAACTGTGAATATGTTTCAGCTCCAGACAGCTGTCCTGCCCAGAGTGAAATGTGATGGATGGGAAGGAGAGCAGGGGGACATATGGAAATGACCTGGCATGGAGGAAGAAAGAAACTCGGCTTGCTTTTCTTTCATCACTCGACCACACACTGACGGTAGTTTGCTTTTTTTGGTTACTGCCACAAGTTTTGACAATTTTGCTTGTTCTACTTCTCCTCAATCCCTCCATTGATTTCTTGCAACTAGTGAAGACTCTAAAATTAATTTAGCAAATGTTAGGAGGCCACAACATTGATCTTGGTAACCTCATCGGGATGCATTTATCGCCCCTGTAGGGACGTCTGCTCAGTGTCTTTAAACAGCTCCGGGTCGTGAGGCAGGCTGGGTGGTGCTGCAGTGACAGCAGCTAAAGATCTGGAGTGACAAACTGGATCACCAGCACAGACAGAGTGGCAGCTAAGCATAATCTCCCTATAACTCTCTATATTTTGCAACACCTTAGTCAGCAGAAGTCTCACAGGCAATCAATCCAATCTGGGGAGATTGATCCACTTATTGTGTTTGCATGTGACAGTGGATGGGTGGGTGGTGGAGGGGGGATAGAAGATACAGCTAAAAGAACTAGAAATACAGCTGACTGCTTTATTACAAGCAATAGTTACTTTTCAGGCATGCTTATAGTTGTTTCATTCCTGATCTGGATGCTAACCCAAAAGTGCCACAAAGACAAATCTGTTCACCGCCCAGTTTACTGGAAGCACCTTGTTTGGTTTGACGTCGTTTTTTTTTTGTTTTTGTTTTCTTCAGAACTTCCAACAGGTTGTTGGAAACCTTTCTCGGAGATTTTAATCCACAGTGACAAGATGGCATAGTTGGTGTGGATTTGTCACCTGATCATCTTAAAGGTTCTGCGTTAGATTGAGATCTGGGGACTGTGGAGGTGGCTGGAGTCCAGTCAAACTCAGACCAGCCGGTGTTTTTCAAATTTCTTATTGTCCAGATTCTGTGAGCTTGTGCGAGCTATAGCCTCAGTTTCCTGTTCTTAGCTGACTGGAGTTACACCTCGCTAGTCGTCTGTTGCTGAAGACCAGCTGCTTCAAGGTTCTACATGTTGTGCATTAAGAGATGTATTCTGCAGACCTTGACTGAAATGAGTGATTATTCGAATACTGTTGCCTTTCTATCATCTCATCATCAACTAGTCTTCCCATTCTTCTCTGATGTTGACGAGACATTTTCAACCACACGACTGCCACTCAAGTTTTTTTTTTCAGACCTTTAGCTCAAAATTCTAGCGATAGTTATGTATGAAAATCCCTGTAGGAATGAGATCATCAGAGGTACAGCACAGGTTGAACAACTAGAGAGACCAGACTGAGATGATTCGGACGTGTTCAGATGGGGGACAGTGGGTACCATACAGTACTTGCCACCGTACACGTGATGTCGCACCACCATATAAGTTGTATCAGTCCAAATATGTCTAATAAAACGGGGGAAAAAACCTAATACGTGGCTTTGCCATACACGTCACATCTATTATGCATCACCGCTGACGCATCAGATTTGTTACGCTTCACCGCTAACAACCCAGAAATGTGGGCCGGTGTTGTGCCAAAAATTGATTTGGCTGCCAAATGGCAGCCACGGGAGCATGCACGGGAGTACTTTAACAGGAATTCAACAAGATTTACACTTAAAAACAATTCTTTGTTTGCTTGAAATTATAGCAAAAGTGTGTCTCAGTTGAACTTTTCCTTAATAAATGCACTATGACGGTCAAATCAGCTGCATTTCAAAAGCCGATTCGTGGCTGCGGGAGTGCGCAGTGGGACGACTCGCTGTGCATTTCTTCGAAATTTAACAAGATAACCACCTCAAAACAGTTATTTGTTTGCTCGGCATTATAACAAAGGTGTGTCTCAATTGAATTTTTCCTTAATATATACACTTTAATGGTCAAATCAGTTGCATTTTGCCTGGGCAGCTCATTTGACGTTTGCTCCAGGAGTTCCGGAGCAAGACAAAGCTGGCTTGGTATGAAAAGCCAAGTGTCTCATTAATAGCCACTTTTACCTATTAAGGAGACACTTGGCTTGCCATGTTAGTCAACCGCCCTCTAGTGACTGAAAATGGTAGTGTTCAATGTTTTCCATGTCAGAATGAATGAAATCGTCAGATCTCAGCCAAAATGTGGGTTATAAATATGGGGGGGGAAACTTACATACATTGCTTCACTGTATACGTCGCAGGCCATGCTAATTTATGCAAAAAAACTGTGACTTATACAGCAAAAATTACGGTATATTGGTAGAAAATTGTTAGAAATGCAGCTAACAGGCAAAAGATAAAAAAGGAGATATATGGATGCAACTAGAGAGGACATGGAGGTAGTTGGAGTGGGGACAGAAGAGAAGGACTCCCTAGGCCCCTGAAGATGTAAATGCCAAAAGAAGAAGACTACTAACTCTGGAACAAGGATAATTAACCTGGTTGTTAGTTTGTTTTAATGAAATGTGCTACAATCAACAAACTACGATTATTTTGAAATAATCCGTCTCTTGGTTTAAAAGCTTACAATTTAAAGTACTGGTAAATCCTTGGCTAATGGCTAAGCATTGCATCTCTGGGGTCTAGAAACTTTCCAGTAACAGAGATTTTATCCCCGGGCCCAAACGTGTCCGAATCACTGAAACACTGAAACAAGGATGATGCAGGATGTCTGAAACAAAGGACACACAATCCGTTTGAAACAAAATGAATGGAAATGTGATGAGAAGCTGCAGCGATGACTGTAGTCTAGCTTGATTAGTCCACTTCACCGGACACTATTCAGTAAAGTCCTTCCACACGTGATAGCTCTTTAACTGAAACACGGTTAACCTTTAAACAACATTTAGGCTCTAATGACTCTGTCCATCACAAAGGTCCCTGGACCAGGACCAAAACAACTGTTTCTGAGTGAGAACCCTGCTTACTCCCATGATTCAACTGGATACGGTGATTTGTGTTCAAAACATCTGGAGGACGAAAATTACAAAGTAATTTACTCTCTAAATTACATTGTTGGTTTAATGAAAGAAAAATCCAGACCTGTGAGACTGATTTGATTCTCCAGAGTGTTTTATTCATATACAGCCTACGGTGCCTCGGTTGGGTCTTTTAGCTGGGATGGTTCTGATGCGACTTCAAAATGTTTATTCATGTGAGCGCTTCATTAAAAAGCCCCAAGCTTAAGGCATATTAAAACTGGTAGCACTGAAACGCCCATCAATAAAACTTGACCCAAAACTAAGACTACCAACAAATACTTCTACAGTCGTAATAAAAAGTACTGTTTCCCATTTTAAAAAAGTCTCCTGCAGAGACATCTTCACATGTTGCTTTAAAATGTCAAATAAAATACATGCAACTACTTTTTGAGCTTCTCTGTTCAGTTTATGACTGTTAGGAAATGCATGGATTCAGACAAACCTGGTTCTCTTTGATTTGATGATTCTTCACTTGGCCGTGCCCTCTTAATCCGCTACCTGAGCACACAAGTGCACTTTGCTTAATGCATGGTGGTGGCACCGAGCCAGCTGCTGCATATTTGTATATCAAAGACACTCAGATCTCCCTCTATGAAAAGTGGCCAGCGTCTACTCATCATGATATGATCAACGTGTAGCATCCTCCTTCACTGTGGATTGTTCCTCGATTCTCTCAAGGCAGACAGTTTAGCTCTTGTACTGCTCTCAAGTAGAAATGTTTGAATTTCCTGACACATGTTGTTAAATTCATTTAACTTCTCACCTGAAGAAGTAAAGACAGAGCAAATGTACTATTATCTCTGAGTGCAGCTTTAGGTTGAGCCAGCTAACTCAAAACAACTGGTTGACATACTTTTCTCTATTATTCTCACCCATGTGGTCAAAAGGTGGTACAGTAGACCCTCACTACTTCGTGGTTCAGCTTTTGTGGACTCATTCTTTCACGGTTTGTGGATGTACAGTACTGTACATACTATTTTCCAAACCAAAAAAAGTGCTGCCATTTTGTGGTCTTCTTTCATTAACCCTACACAGTTTTGCCAGTCTGAAAGAACTACGTTACCCAGAAGCCATTAGTTCACTTCCTAGAATTCAACACTGCTTCCAGCCGCAGCTTTCTGCAAATGGATGGAAAGTTTTTGAACTCAAAGTCAGAAGTTCTGTAAGGACGAGCTTGCAGGACTGGCAGGAAAGTCGCAAATAATCTTGAAGCTGAACTCATCCTTCAAGTTGTATCTTCACTGGTGAGTAGATGGTCTGCAGTTCATCAGGACTCAGTGTGACCTGGTCCCTGGGACGGCTGCGGGGTTCAGCCTGGTCCTGGTCACACCGGCTTATCTGGACTGGGCCAGAGGTGGTGGACTAAATCCTGGGCATTCGCGTACTGGGACTTTTTTCATCTATCGGGCCGGACCGGAACCGAGCCACTCCTGTTCTGCAGAGCCCGGTAAGTAACATTTAGTAGCTACATTTACTTGTATGTATCTTGTTGTTAAAATTAGTAGGTTTAAAAGTTTAGAGGACTAACTTGTGGGCTTCATTGCTGCAGGATGAGTCTGCAGAAATGAACCGAGTTGGAATAGAACAGAGTTTAATTGGAACCGAATTGGAAGTAGAATTTAGTGACATATGTTGTTAAAATAATGTAGGTTTAAGAGTTTAGAACATTGCAAGAGTGTGAGAAGGCTTTCTAATAGTGTATATATAATACTAAAATAAACTGCTACTTACTGCTTCTACTACTTGTGTATAATTTCATTCCATCTCATGCACCACACGAGATGGTAATGACAATCAGGTTTACGTGAACTAGAATTTGGACTACTGAATCCCTACTTTGTGGTTTTTAACTTGTCGCGGGGCGGTGTCCCCTAAACCCTGCAATAAAAGAGGGACTACTGTACCTCCCTAAACTGTGCCAGATGGGAAGAAGATTTGGCATAAAAAAAATCCACTTAAAGTTGTGGGGAAATTGCAAGAAAATATGCAACATTTCAGCTGCTATCTCTGAACTCCAGGTGTTTGTGACCATCAACCTGTAGCCACGTTTTGAATGTCCAGATTATTCTTTTTTATGGGTCGTGTGCATTATTTTGTTGCTCACGTCGATTCACTTTGTTCCATACTCAGCTTCCACCCCCACCTTTATGATTTAATTTGGTGGAGTACTCTTTAGAAATGAAGATAGGCAGATTGGGACCATTTTTCAGTCATTATTATTTATTATGGTGGCACGGTGGCTCATTGGGTAGAGATGTTGCCTCAGCGAGAAAGTTGCCGGATCAACTACAAACCAGGGACCTATCTGGGTGGAGTTCTCATGTTGACCTCATCCTCCCTGACCTTATCTGTTAGTTGGTCCATCACTAGAGCAAACAAGAAGGGACCCAGAGCCGATCCTTGATACCAACATTACATTCACACAGAAGAAAGGAAATACTATGGAGCATCTATTGGAGGAAATGCATTTTATTCAATAAACTATTATGTTGTTTCAAAGGAAAATAAGATTTTTCTTATAATAAAAAGAAAAAATAGAACTATAAATATGAAGAATAAAACCCGGGTACTTTAAATACTGCAGGTAAATAAATATTTTGGCCTTTTTATTATTTTTAAATGATCCTACAGAGGGTGGTGCAAACAGCAGAGGACATCACTGTTAGCAGACTCCATAAACCATCCAGGACATCTACCACAGCTATTATCCACAAGCTGTCAGATTACTGAACTCTTGATAAAAAAACACTAAACAACTGGCAATAACATGTCACCAAGCCACATCTATGACAACTAATATGACTAATTTTAGTTTGTCACAGCTATTCTGTTTATTATTTATTGCTGCTGCACATTGTGGCTTTATCTAGGGTGATACGAGGCTGTATCATGTATAATACACAATATATGTAGCTACACCTTGTACTATATGTTAATTATGTGCAATATATATGTGCATTTCAGCTTATATTGATACCTTGAAATATTATTCATTCAAATTCATCCTGCTGTACGTTATATTCTACCATGTTGTGGTTTACTATCTCTCTTTAGGACATTGTAAATATTATAATTACTTTTTCACCTTCTGGTACTTTATTTTTTGTACCCTTATTGCATGCTTTTAGTATTTCTTGTTGGTTTGTTCTTTGATTTTTTTTTTTTTTTTTGCAAGTCAAATCGGTTCTTCTCATCCTAAGCATTTCATTGTACAGTTAAACTAATGCTAACCTTGCATATGGCAAATAAACACAATTTGAACTTGATACATATCCAAACACCTGATTTGTGAAACAACTAATTTTATATTTTAATATCTTTTAATTTAAGGTTCAATATTTTGTGAAACCTATAAAAATGATCTTTAGTAATAGAAATGATAACAATGTCTCATTCAGTTTTTAAGATTGAAGAACCCTGTATAAGAACATCTGACCTTTTTAACTAAAGTACCAAAAGTGGTTCAGAGGATGGAGAATCCTCTCATCACCCTTAAAGTCGTATCCCAGGGGACAAACGTCACCTTATCCTGGTTGGACAAGTTCAGTGTGACAGACAGGAAGCGATTTGTGTGAGGGCGAACAAGAAAGTCGTTGAGGTCCTGCACATCTTTGGAGGCCATGCCCTCTACCTCTCCTAAATACTGTTACATCTCCTGCCATTTGGAGGACGAGGTCATTCCATCAAACAAAGAACCAGAAGGTTTAACAGCTTCATCCCACTGCTACCAGGACTGCTATATTATGAAAGATGTGCAGGTTTTTTCATTCATATGCACAGGAAATATAGCTTTGTTTCATAATTATTTTACATATTTAAATAATGAAACGACAGACGGCAGTCATGCCTGGGACATGTGGACCAGATGTTTGCAGCTGCAAGGATATGCTCCAACATTTGGTTTATTTTGAAGCCCAGAGAGCTGTAGCCCTGCTAAGAGATGATTACAGGACCGACTGGAGGACATACTGAAAACAGAGTTCAGGTTGGGTCAAAGGATGACATTGTCTCCCGCCACTGATGACTGACCCACCTCAGTGTCTGCAGCTGCAACAAATCATCGCATTGTTTATTTTTCCATTTCCATTCTCACATATTTAATTACCTGTTCAAACCAAGCGCCTTTAACAATAAAAGAAATGAATCAAAACTTGGTTCTGAAACAGAAGTTTCCATTCTTTTCACCCTAAGATAAGCAAATATCAAAAGATGAACAAAGTTACTGTTTTCCAGAACAAGCATCCAATTATGTGTCCAATAACGGAAAGGTACGGTTTGAATTTCTCGCTCTGTGATGCTGCTTGTCATGCAAAGAAACAAACAAGAGACCGCAGTCCGGACAATGAATGCAGATTAGATCTGAAACATTAGCACAGTTAATTAACTCCAGCTCATGCTTGGGTAAACAGAGCCGCAGTTTTAGAAAATCAGCCTCTGGCTTTGAATGATTGTGTCAAACTGGCAGTAATTTCCTTCCATTTCAAATTTAATGGAAACATTTGAAACTGGCAGCGTCTAGAATTACAAGTCATTTAACGGAACCAAGACGAAACTGGAATATGGAGTTCCACCACCTGAGACAACTTTTACTCAGTTGCTGGACTTTACAAAGTGAACAGGCGCAAACTTTTCTTCCCGTGCGTCTCGCGTACGTAAGGAATTAAATCCTCAATGAGGAGCATTTAAATACAGGGAGGGGGAAACAGTCATTAAACACTGAGATCTGAGAGCCGGCGATTCATTCCTTGTAATGTTTTATTAATACTGCCTTCCTGCCTGAGGGGGAAACGTTTCTTTTCTTGCGCCACACGTCTACTTTAAGAAATCAATCATTCCGCTCACTAATGACACGTCGTCTGTTCTGGCAGGCTGGCAGCATCGTTTCAAAGCCTCGATGACGGAGCTGCGGCACCCTGATCAGACGCACATCAAAAGATAATAGCACCGACGGACGAACGGACCTTCTGCTTTTTGTAAAAGGAAAGTGGGACTAATGAGGTGCAAAGAAAAGTGCATGCACAATATTTTTTATTTTTATTTTTTGCTAGTGTGCTATTCTGAGAAAGGTATTTCAGGATCAGCACAAAATCTCAAACAAACGCATAAAAAAAACCTTCTGAATTCCAGATTTATTCATAGCGAATATAGAAACAATAAATGATGACCATTAGAGGAGATTTCTGGCAGAAACTGAAGGGAATCTTATGGGTTTGCTGCAAACACATTTCTGTGACGCAAAGCAGAGTTCTGCAGCTACAAACGACAGCTTGTGCTGAAAACGTGAAGGAACTGAAAACAGTTAATTGTTTTCTAACCCTAACCCTAACCAAGTCATGTTTAATGTTAAGTCAAAATGTCTGAGGATTCAATCAGGGAACAAGCAGTAAATTAAATCAAAAAGTGAATCCATAACACCTTTATCTCTCCATCCGTTTTCACGAATCTACAAAAACACTAGTAAAACAAGAGCTAGATGAGCTTTCAAACAGCAAATAAACCAGCTGGAACTGAGAAGGAGTTTGAAACAAACATCTGACCAAACATTCAGACTGTTTACTTGTCCACCATACGGAGGCCTGAGCAGGGTAACAATGGTCCATGCAGAGCTGCCATTTCCAACCCGAGCCCCGGACCTGGCCCGACCTGAAATATGGGTCAGGTCGATCCAAAATAATGAGTTTGATGGGCGGGCCGTGTCAGTCTCTGGCTTTTTTGTGCAAATCATAGCACAAAGAAAACTAAATGAGAATGCACAATGTAAAATTATTGTTATTTTAATCTATTTGTTGAGGAGGAGGCAGATCTGACCAACAGTTGAAAGAGGTTTAAAAAAAAAGGTCCTGTTAAGTTCAAGTGGATCAGCGGATCACCGGCCGCGCGCGTCTCCGCACCTGCTGTCATCTGCGGTGAAGGAAGTAGTAACATCTGTAGAAAAGCTGAAGCGAGCAGCGAGTTCAATTAAAATAGCCTTGTTCTATATTTTTTCCAAATAATTTTGCTCTAAACATATTTTTGTTCATCTGTAGAACAGCCTATCATTAGAGTTGATTTTTTTTTTTTTAGGCTATCAGTTTTGTATGTTAATATCCATTTGGTGACTTATTAATAATCAAAAAAATCTTAGCTCTTCCTTTCTTTGAAACATGTTTTTAACACTATCACGTCAAACTGATTTGCTTAAAAAAGCAGTAAAAGCCTAATTAAAAAATTAAATTTTTTTTTTGGGGGGGGGGGGGGGGGGGGGGGGT